>CM071935.1:8538987-9086256 GCA_016081115.2 Rehmannia glutinosa
AGTTACATTACAATAATGCTTAGAAATTTAAATATATTATTTACGTTTTATTTTTCAAAATTTACCAATTATCCACATCAACTATCATCATCACATTTTCATCTTATATCCAATCACACTCAAAATCCATTCTTATTTTTAAAAATAATTTTTCACACTGTTATTTCTAAAAGTAAAAATGATCGAACGAGAAGCCAAACAATCACTCCCTTAAACTCTGATTTTTCTCTCAACATATCTCTCTATTTTTACTTATTTATCAACCACCATGATTAAAATATTTTTATCCAACACGTGAAAAATAGTGCCTGACATGCCACTTGTGATATTAATTTTCCGAGCGAGGAGTTGCACGCACCATCATCTAAACCCAAATTATGTTACATCTCTTATTTTAAAAATAATTATGTTACATCTCATATTTCCAAGTATCAACAATTGTATTAATAATATCATTAATGTGCACTTAACATATATCGATAATTTCTGAAATACAGTTCAATAAATTGAGTATCCGAACTAGAGTTGTTTAGAGAAATGAGTTTTGATAAACTTCAAATTTGTAGTATAAATACAATAATGGTGTACCACTCAAAACTACCTAGGTAAAATGATGTCATCATTATCTGAAAACAAAATGTCAACCAATATTCAGAATCTTTTGATAATGATTTTTACAATATTCAAGAATCAATTTCCATTTCAAGCTATTTTTTTCTTGTTAATATTTACCTTAATTTTAGATTAGTGTTGATTGTTCGACAATCTATTTTATGTGCACGGATTAGTTTTACAAAAGCTCAGAATTTGAAAATTGCTCGGATCATCCTTTTTGTTTTACCTTTTGCTCGAAGAATATCGTTCTTGCATTGATCAGTTGATGATGGTTCCTTTTATGCCCTTTTGTGGCCGCAGCTTCTTCGGAGACCTTACATTTGGTGTGTCCGTTACGATGCACGAATTATGATTTCTTAGGTGAAAGCAGTTCTATTCTTGCGTGTTCTCGTTCGAAAGATCCGATCATTTTCTCAGAACAAACAGTCGGTTAGAATTGAGTGATGCGATAAAATTCCAAATTGAGAAATCGATATGAATATCATGAGTTTATATCTCAACACGGTATGCAAACCCGATTCCTAACAAAAATTCAACAAAAGTGAAGCATAATAACGAGTAGTTACCTGGACTTGATAAGACAAAGACGTGGACGTGGTGGTCTTTGATAGCTCTTACATTTCTCGGTTCTCGTGTGAAACTGTCTTCTTCTTCTTTATGTTTGTTTCATCCGTAGTATTATAAGTGTTAATTCAATCAGAAATCATTATGTATGATACAAAATGTCAAATTAAGGTGGACAATGTCAAACCTTTGGATGCTTGAAAGCTAGGTGTTGGTGATTTTGGGACATATGAGCCACGGAGTCTCACAACCGATTGTGGTGACTTGTCTACACAACCAAAGAAAGGTGCATTTCTTACAGAGTTCTTATTGTAGAAAAATGTAGTATGTTTCAGCTAGTACAATTTATATGAATCGAAAATCGAATTAAAATAAATTGAAATTACAAAAGCAAGATAAAATTGAAACCTATTCTCCGGCGAGCGAACCGAAAATATATGCCTGAAGATGATCACCAAAAATCAAATTGCAAGAGGTTTGGAGATATATTGAAATTTTAGTGTGTTTCAAATGTGAAAAATAAGTCATATTTATAGACATAAATATGACCTTTCATCACCAAAAAATTGACCTTCACTATTGAAAAAGTCAAAATAAATTTGACCTTTACTATTAATAAGGTCAAAATGAAATTTGCTCTTTACTATTACAAGGGTCAAAAACTAATTTTCTTCAATAATTTTCTAACAATCCTCATACAATTCTCTTTGAAGTGGCCTAATTTCTCTATCACATAGGTGATTCTTATATAGGAGTAGCCCGCACTAACCCATCTCGTCTTACTGACGCACAAGAACCATTAAAAGCCAATTGCTAATCTTCTTCTCTACGGGCATCACTGTTAAGGAATGGATAACAGATAACTCCCTTCACAATGATTTTAGAGTTTTTTTTACAAATAGGTTGTCCGTTTGAACCTAGATTTTGGGATCTTCAGTCAACTAGGTTGGGTTTTGTATCAACTCATTTTTTTAGAGGCTTAAGACTCATTCCTTTTGATTATTTTACAACTAACTCCCGATTCAATCATTTGTTTAACGGATCCTCTAAATTATTCTTTGACTTCACATAGTTAATAGAGATAATACAAGTTGAGAGAATTTGTCTTATGGTATTGTGTATACAACTTATGTGTCTAGACTTACCATTGTACATATTGTCAATCGTAAATTAGTTGTCATATGTATACAAATTCTTTGGCACAGGTTTTGGCCATCTTGAAATATCTTCTAAAGTTTTGGAGCCATTCACTTCTTCGTCACACTTGTCTAGAGCAATAAACTCGAAATCCATTGTGGACCTTGGCCGTATATGTTGGCTTAGAAGATTTCCATGATATTGTTGCACCTCCTAAAGTGAAACAAATCCATTTGTAGACTTGGAGTCTTTAATATTAGATATCCAATTAACATCGTTGTATTCTTCAATAACATCTGGATATATTGCATAGTGTACTCCCAAATCACGAGCTTATCTCAAATACCTTAGTATTCTCACTATACCTTTCCGGCGGTCATGCCTTTGGATTACTCGTGTATCTGCACCAATTTACTCATTGCATAAGCAATGTCTGATCTTGTACAACTCATTAAGTACATCAAACTTCCTATGACCAGTGAGTATTTCACTTGAGACAGCCTCACCTCTATTCTTCGATAGATATTTGCTTGTATCTATCGGAGTTTTAGCTAATGACGTGTCATCCTTAATAAATTTCTTAGGAATCTTACCCACATAATGTGACTGATCAATTACAAGTCCATTTGAAGTTCTAGAGATCTTTATTTCGAGGATCACATCAACTAAATCCATATTTTTCATGTCAAACCTCGAGTTCAACATATCTTTTTTGTATTTAATTATCTTATCATTACTTCCAATCATAACCATGTCATCTACATAAAGACATAAAATGACATAGTCATTTCCAGTCTCTTTAACATAGACACATTTATCACATTCATTTATTTTAATGCCATGTTCTTTCATGACATTATCAAATTTCTATGCCATTGATTTGGTGCTTGTTTCAAATTTATTTGATAGATGTTTGCTTGTTTTCTTGCCCTGGTGCATAAAATTCGTCAAAGTTGTTCCATGTAAATCTTTTTCTTCTAAGTTTCCATTCAAAAAAGTGGTTTTTATGTCCTTTAATGTACTCCAAGATTTCGCATAAGCGTCAATTGAAAGTACTAATCGATGGAGGTTATTCTCGTAACTATAGAATATGTATCAAAGTAATCAAGACCCTCTCGTTGTTTGTAACCTTTAATTACAAGTCTAGCCTTGTACTTATCAATTGTTCTATCTGCCTTTTTTCTTCTCAAAAATCCATTTATATCCCGATCGTTTACTTCATTCAGGATGACCCACTAGTTTCTCACTTTTTATGGCCTCTTTCCATAATGGTCCATAAGAATTTATAGCTTCTTTGTAGCTTTGAGGCTCACTTTCTAGCACACAGGTTTGAAAATGCACTAAAATGATTTTTCTACCCTAGCTCAATTGATGCCTCTAAGTTCCCTCTTCTTCTTTCTTGACTTACTCGTGTCCTATTGAATCATGCATCCATTTTAAAGAGTTTGCTTCTATTTTTGATCTATACGAAATACATTTTC
Organism: Rehmannia glutinosa; assembly: GCA_016081115.2. NCBI lineage: Eukaryota > Viridiplantae > Streptophyta > Magnoliopsida > Lamiales > Orobanchaceae > Rehmannia > Rehmannia glutinosa. The sequence goes on from CM071935.1 coordinate 8,542,785, forward strand.
AAAGAACGAGGCATTTCTCGATTAAATTATCGTGTTCTTGTGTATATCTTCAATCTTAGATTCATGCACAAGAAACCAATAAGTACTTACCGATGATATGTGCATATCCAATAAATATGCAATCAACGGTCTTGGTCCTACGTTCACCTTCTTTGGTGTAGGTACAATCACTTTAGCAAGATACCTCCACACTCATAAATATTTATAGGAAGACTTTCTCCATTTCCACAATTATGGGGCTTTTATCTTTCTTTCTTTTAAGGCACCTTATTTAAAAGGTAATTAGGAGTTAAAAGGCCTTCCCCAATATTTTGAGGTAAACAAGACCTTGATAACATGGCATTCATCATTTCTTTAAGTGTTGAGTTCTTCCGATTCAAAGAATGTCATTTTGTTGAGGTGAATAAGGTGGTGTTGTTTCGTGTCCACTTCCATATTCGGCACGAAATTCGATAAATTTTGTATTCACCTCCCAGGTCACTTCTTAGCGACTTAATTTTCCTATTGAGTTGATTCTCAACTTCATTCGTATAGAGAATGATTTCTTTATAAGCTTAATCTTTGCTCTTAAGAAGATACATATAACAAAACTTTGTGTTATCATCAAGAAAAGTAATGAAGTAATTATTCCACCAAGTTTTTGTGTCAATTTTAAATCACATACATCAAAGTGTGAATTAAATCAAGTGGTTCATTATTTCTTTCAATAGTATTAAATGACGCGTCCTTGTTAACTTCGCCTCAATACAAGTTTCACACTTGTACTTGGAATCGATGTGGAATATTGGTGTTAAGTTGGTTTTATACCAATGAATTGAATATTCTAGACTAGGATTTTGCTTTGTTTTTGGGTGTTTTAGAGTCGTTTGAGTACATTTTATTTCATTAGGTATCGTTAGAGAGTCGATAAAGGTTGTGGTAGTGAAAATGATCGAAAAGGATGAAAAACCATGTGCATATTAGAGTGGAAGAAAATTGCAAGGACCTTAAAATAAAAACTTGAATATTTTTAATAAATTTGTTCTTATCGGTTTTGTTCCAATTAATTGGTCTAAGTGCTAAACTTCTTGTATTATTTATTTCAGAAATGGCATCTGAATCAAACAGTGGTGAGTTTAACCTCGTCGTGCCAACATGGCTTTCGTAGCAAACAGTCGTGGGTCTAACCCCCGTTGTGCCAACACCACTTTATAGCCAATCCCATGCTTAATATGCCGCTTAGCCATGGTGAAAAATCGAAAAAGTTTAACGGCTTGAATTTTAAGTGGTGGCAACAAAAAATGCTTTTCTACTTGACCATTTTAAACGTGGCACGGTTCTTGACTGAAGATCCTCCACAACTTGGTGAGGATGAAACTGATGCTCAAGCTTGTTCATGTGGTGGATATTTGAGATCATGCTGACTTTCCTTGCAGGAATTATGTCATGAATGGATTAGTAGATCCGTTGTACAATGTGTATAGATCTAAACGAACTGCTAAAGATTTGTGGGAATCTCTTGACCACAAATATAAGTTTGAGGATGCATGGGCTAAAAAGTTTATTGTTGGTCGTTTCTTGGACTTTAAAATGGTTTATTCCAAACCTATGATAAGTCAAGTGCAAGAAATTGATGCCAAAAGGATCGTATTGAGTGAAACTTTTCAAGTGGCCACAATAATTGAAAAACTGCCACCAGCTTGAAAAAATTTCAAGAATTATCTGAAGCATAAAAGAAAGGAGATGAACATTGAATGATTTGTTGGTAGGCTTTACTTTGAGGAAGATAACAAAAGTTCTAAAAGAAAGTTGTTCTATCCTGTAGCTGCTAAAGCTAATATTGTGGAGCATGGACAAAGCTCCAAAGGCAAAAAGAAATTTGGGCAAACTGGTAAAGGGTTCAACAATATGAGATCAAAAGGAGGCATTTCTTACAAGACTTCAGACTGTAAAAAGCCAAAGAGGAACAAGGAAGCTAACATGATTATTGATGGCATCTCGAAAGAGGTGTCCGGTATGAATATTGTTGCTATGATTTCTAATATGAATCTGGTGGGTTAAAACTCAAATCAGTGGTACCAGGTATATGCGCTCCAACAAGGAGATATTCAGTACCTTTGAGGTTGTTGTGAACGGTGAGAAATTGCACATGGGGAATTATGCCACTTCTGACATGAAAGGTCAACAGAAAGTGGTTCTGAAATTGATGTCTGCAAAGGAGCTGACTCTCAACAATTTGTTGTATGTGCCAGATGCCCCGAGAAAAAAATAGTGTCCGGATCACTTTTAATTAAGCATGATTTTCATATTGTCTTTGAGTCAGATATTGTAACGTTAATAAAAAAACGAATCATTTATTGGGAAACGGTATGTAACTGATGGGCTTTTTAAGCTCAGTGTAATGGTGGTTAAACCAAAAGGCAATAAAATGAAGAATGCTTCTATTTATTTGCTTGAGTCTTCCAATTTATGGCATAGTAGACTAGGACATGTTAATTATGATAATCTACGTAGATTAATTAACTTAAGTTATATACCAATATTCCATATGGATTCCAAGTACAAGTGTGAAACTTGTGTTGAGGCAGAGTTAACAAGGACATCATTTAATAATATTGAAAAAAATAATGAACTACTTGATTTAATTCACACTGATGTATGTGATTTAAAATCGACACAAACACATGGTGGCAATAAGTACATTACATTTATTGATGATAACACAAAGTTTTGTTGTGAATATCTTCTTAAAAGTAAAGATGAAGCTATAGAGAAATTCATTCTCTATAAAAATGAAGTTGAGAATCAATTCAACAAGAAAATTAAGGTCTTTAGAAGTGACCGCGGAGGTGAATATGAATCACTATTTGCTGAATTATGTGTCAAGCATGGAGTAGATACGAAATAACACCACCTTATTCACCTCAACACAATTGCATTGATGAACGAAAAACTGTACACTTAAAGAAATGATGGATGCCATATTATTAAGTTCTGATTTACCTTAGAACATATGGGGGAAGGCCTTTTAACAACTAATCACCTCTTAAATAAAGTGCCCCAAAAGAAAGAAGATAAAAGCCCCTATTAATTATATATGGAAATGAAGAAAGCCTTCCTATAAATATATACGAGTGTATGGGTGTCTCGCTAAAATGATTGTACATATACCAAAGAAGGTGAAGGTAGGACACAAGACTGTTGATTACATATTTATTAGATATACACATAATAGTAGTGCTTATCGGTTTCTTGTGCATGAATATAAGATTAAAGATATACACAAGAACACGATAATTGAATCGAGAAATGCTTCATTCTTTGAAAATTTATTTCTGTATAAATCAAAAGAAGAAACAAACTCTTCTAAAAGGATGCATGATTCAATAAAACACGAGCAAAACCATAAAGAAGAAGAGGTGGAACTTAGACACATCAAACGAGCTAGGATAGAATAATCATTTGGTCTAGATTTTCTAACTTACATGGTAGAAAGTGAACCTCAAAGATACAAAGAAGCTATAAATTCTTTTGATGGACCATAATGGAAAAAATGTCATAAAAAGTGAAATTGATTCCATCTTGTAAAACTATACATGAGAACTAGCGGATCTTCCTGAAGGAAGTAAACCACTGGGATATAAATGGATTTTCAAGGGGAAAAAAATGAAGGCAGATGGAACAATTGACAAGTACAGGGATAAACTTGTAATTAAATGTTACAGACAACGAGAGGGCCTTGATTACTTTGATACACATTCTCTAGTTACAAAAATAACCTCCATCAGATTGGTACTTTCAATTGCCGCTTTGCGGAATTTTGAAGTACATCAAATGGACGTAAAACTGTTTTTTTGAATGGAGACTTAGAAGAGGAGATTTACATAGAACAATACTTTTCAGATGTATTACTAATACTTTTAAGGCAAAAAATCAATACTTTTCATGAAGGTTACTAAAATATTGTTCAATAGAATTAGTAATGCTTTTCAGATGTACAACTAATTATTTTCAGATGTACTACTAATATTTTTCAGGGGAAAAATTAATACTTTTAACGACCCCAAATATTACGAAAATGCCACGGTCCGAAAAATTCTATGGCACCACCCCGTAATATTACAAAAATACCACCGTGCATGAAATTACCAAAAACCGGGCCGGGTTGGATCCGCTCTAACGGAAAAGACCCATTAGGCGGCCTAACCAAAGTTTTTGTCTTTTTTTTTCCTGCTCGTTTTCACATTTTTTTTATACAAAACATATAATATTTAAGCTTGAAAAGATAACTAATTTAAAAATAGTGTAGTGAGAATCCTTGATTTTTGGATTATTTGTCTTTTAAATTTGTTATATTTTAAATTCAAAAATATTTTATTATCAATTTAAATGAGAGAATATCTTCTCCAAGAAAAATATATAGATTTTGAACTAATAGAATTTTTATCAATAAAAATATACAGAGGAGTTGAATGGATCGATATTGACTTTTCCAAACTATTTGTGAGCTATGTACAAATTAGAGTTGGGATTATTTTTCTTTTATATTCTCGATTATTAAAAAACTATTAGTGTCAATTTTTTTTCTTTCTCGCTTGTTTTTTGTAATTTATTTAATACGTTAAATATTAAAAGATAACAAATTTAAAAGATGAATCCTGATTTGGATTATTTGTTATTTTTAAACTTGTACATATGTTGCCACATAGATAAATATTAGGCAACCATATGGAATTGAGAGAATGAGAGTTGACACATGTTCAATATTAATGAGGTGATGATATGTGTCCACTTTCTTTTTTGTTTTAGTATATTTGATGATAGGTATTATATTTGTGCTTCTATATAAACTATATTATTATACATTATGTTTTTAGTTTGATTTGGTTTATTAGATAGTTATATATATATATATATATATATTATATTATACATATATATTATCCTATTGAATTAGTTCAATTCTGGCATTGTAGGGTTGATCAATATTTGTGCAGCCTTAGTCCATATATATATATATATATATATATATATATATATATAGAGAGAGAGAGAGAGAGAGAGAGAGAGAGAGAGAGAGAGAGAACTGTGAGACCATATTTTTAGGTGAGATCGTAAGGACACATCTACACCATCCAAAAAAATAATGGAAGGCCAAAATCTAGTAAATTTTTGTAGCATTAAAAAAATTGAAAAAACGCCCAGGGGTATAATAGGTATCGCATAATTAGGCAAAAAATAACTGTCAGTTAATTAATGCTAATTGCAAGGGATGAAATCTATTTTTTGATCACGTATCCTAAAATCACGCATTCACCATCTCATTCTCCCTCCCTCATGCCAAAAACCTACAGAACTAGAGAACCCATCGACATCCATTGAAGTCTTCATTTCTACCAGCAAAAACATCACAAATTGAATTGCATACATATCGAAAAACAATCCAGCAAACAAGACGTTAGGCGGAATCATCGCACTCTTTCTGCATATTTAGAATATATATTGTATATTTAAATTATATATATTGTATAGTTAGAGTAATTATGTAGCATAAATTGTTCTCATATATCAACAATCAATTTAATAATTTTAGAGTACACAACATAATTTTTATCGTATATACACAAAATCAATGGAAGGCAAATGCATCTTGAATCTAACTATTTGCATAATATTCAATTTGAGTAAGAAAAAACTTGCATAAGAAATTTAATAATGTGCTTATTTAGAACAGGAATATTGTATACATATCTTTGTTAATGTGTATACTTAGAACAAAACAAGTAAAATATTGAAATACATTAGGCATTTGTACTCTTATAATTTATACCCTGCATACTACATATTTATGTTCTGCATGTATAGTGTTCCATATTTGCATATTTAGTATGTACAAAGTGTATTACATTAACATTCACTTTGAGTAATAAAAATTCTGATAATGTGCTTATTTAGAATAGAAAAATTGCATATATAGCTTTGTTAATGTGTATTAGAACAAAACAAGTAAAATATTGAAATACATTAGGTATTGATCCTTATAATTTATACCCTGCATACTACATATCTATGTTCTGGATGAATAATGTTCTAAATTTGCATATTTAGTATGTTCAAAGTGTATTACATTATAATATACAAATTGTGTTTTGCCAGAACAAGCACTAGGTCTGTAAACAAGTTTGAAAAATAACTGACCCAAAAATCGCAGAAGATAGATATGTTATGATTTTTGTTACCAAAACATTAATGATAAAATTACACTCTTAACCCTGTTATTAAAATCGAAAATACATAATTGCCCTTAAAACTCCCTTAATTAGGCAGTTCACCAAAAAAAGGAAGAAAAATCTGGACCATTACTACTTTCAATCCAATGGCCACGATATGTCCCTACGGTCTCACCTAAAAGAGCTTGGTCTCATTTGAACCAATCTCATATATATATATATATATATATATATATATTGTGCAAGGATAGTATTATTTTAAAATCTAAACGAGCTTGGACATAGACTCGCGAGTTTATAAACGAACATATTCGCGAACTCAACTAAACAAGCCGATCTCGAACACAGGCTCACGAGCCTATAAATAAACATGTTCGCGAGCTCAACCAACGAGCTAAGCTCGAACCTAGACTTGCTAACTGTAAACGAACATGTTTGTGAGCCGAGCTTGAACCTACACTCTTAAGCCTGTAAACGAACACGTCCGCGAGCTTTCGAACCAAATATCTGCAGGCTCGAGTTTGCCTCGATTAAAAGTTTGAGGTCAGATTTTAAGCTCACTCGTTAAGCCTGGCGAATAATCTCAAACGAATATTTTTTCGAACCGAGACCCAAATCACTCGCGAACAACTTGGTTTATTTGCAGCAGTAGCCGTTGATGTGTCTAAGAATTTTATGAATTTTTGTAATTTGATGCAAAAATTGATATATCAAATAATCAAAATTGGCACGTAAAATTTGGGGATTTCAATGCTTTGGTGGCAATTTTCCTAAATTTGACAAGTTTGATGGGTCACAGTTAGCGATTTCGGAAAAAATCACACAGTTTTGGTCAAACTAAATGTCCAAATTTTTAAACGATGTTGGACCAAAATTTAAAGATAAATAATTTATTTAAATTAAAATCTTCAAAAATATAACAATTGCGGGGATAGCTCAGTTGGGAGAGCGTCAGACTGAAGATCTGAAGGTCGCGTGTTCGATCCACGCTCACCGCATATTTTTTAATTGTTTTATTAAATTACAAATTATTTTTTTAATATAATTTATGGTTTTTCAATTAAAAATGACTTCAATTATTATTAAAATAAAAATTTTAACATAATTTACGGACTAAATCTCGAAGTAGTCAAGTTACACTAGAAAAATTATTTTCTCATATGTTAATTACCGACTACTATGCAAAAATAAGAAAAATTAGAATAGGGTTACAACTTAGTGACTTACAAATCAATTCAATCAAATCCCAGAATCTAACAAGAAACAAGAATCAATCGTTCTACATTACATACCGAACCTAAAAACTTGACAAAACATCGTGATAAACAGTAAATATAAAAAAACATGATTTTTCGAGTAAGTAAATAGTAAACATATTCCGTTTCGTTAAAAAAAAAAATAGTAAACATATTAAAATAGGGGGAAATTAAAAAGCAAACATAGTGAGGAAGGTAATACCAGGAGAAGAGAAATGATTCAAAGACACAGGTTCAAATGCCTTCAAAGGCTGCAAACCACTTTTCTCATAATCAGCTTCTTCAATCTGTTTCCTTGCCTTCGCCTTTTCATACACTAATCAACATAAAAAATAAATAAATACATAAATCCTATAACAGCCACAAAACCACAAAAAATAACAAGAAAATAAAACCCCAAAAGAAAAACCCAAGAATCACGACTTAAACAACACAAAAAGCAAGCTCTCCAAAAAACAAAAAAAAAAAAAAAAGAAGAAGAAAAAAAAAGGACAAAAAAAAAAGGACTCACTGTTGGCTTGCAGATGCTTCCCAGCAGATTAAGTTAAGAGAAGATTTTTTCCGATAAAAAAAAACGTTAAGAGAAGATTTGGTTTTTTCAAAGTGAGAAATAATGAAAATAGAAACTGCACACAAGAACACGGGAAAAGAAAAAGGACATGTATTAAAATGTGAGTTATCTCAAGAAGTCAAAGGAATGGGAATGATTCTTGGAATTAAATTTTAGATAAAGTTTGGTTTTTAAATATATATATGTTTTGTGTTTGTGTCCTTTGGGAAATTGAATATTGTATTGTGGGAGTTACAATCAAATCTTAGTATTTTTGTGCCTTAAATGTTTACGAGATGGACACTTGTGCATAAAAAAGGTTCATGCACATCTCCCGGTCAATGGCGTAACCAAGAAATAAATCGGAGCGAATTAATACACAAAATTGGGATGAATCAGATAAAAAACTAAAAGAAGAACAATATAAATATTGAATAAAATAAATTGTTAAAAAATTACTTAGTATAGCTAGGGCCCAGGTTGGCCCTCTCCTCCGCCAACTCGTGGTTTATAAGGATGACAGTAATGAAAGACCTTGTTCTATAGTAACACATAACATAAACCTGGAAGATGATTTTAGGAAGAAAAAACTATGTGCCTAAAGTTTGTCAAACTGTACATGCTCAATTTTGTTCTTGCCCTTTTTCTGCCAGCTTTCTATCTGATTCAGAGAGTAATTAAGAGAATTATATACCCCCGTCCCCAGGGGCCTAAGTCCACGATTACATACTTATTATTATTTTTGAAAATATTACTATACTTATTAGATTATAAAGGAAGTGTTGTCCATTGTCCACTCTCTTCTATATCAAATTATATTTGATTCAACCGATCAAAAAAAAAAAAAATTATATTTGATTCATTCAAAAATTTCATGTCTGATTTATAAAATATATCAATATTTGATCCAAATTGAACCCAGCCATTGAAAACCAGGAAAATGTCTATTTTCACAATAATGATAGTTTTGAGATATTTATATTTAGTGGAAAAAGCTGTGAATCGAGAATGAACTTATCAGTCGAGCGACAATACTTAAAGGGCTCGTTTGGTTGCATGATGGTTATGTGTATGACTAATTCTCAAGTTCTTTTTCCACCTTATTAGTTGGATATAATAAACCCTATTATTGTGTTTGTTTGATGGACTGAGTTATTGGATATGTGTCAGAAAGAGAGTGAAAATGTATCTCACCCCCCTAGTGGGATATGGTATACCCAATTTGGGTTGATAGTGGATCGGGTCTTCCCCATTTCATGGGCTTCACAACTTTGAACCAAACAATATAATATGTATGAAATATTAAAAAAATGTGTGATATCCCTCCCATTAACCCCAACCAAACGAGCCCAAAATGTCAAAAGATAGGGAGTAATATCCATTTTGCCAATATTTTTATTTCCATTTTTTACAATTGTCTAAGTTTAAATTAATGGCGTTATCAATACACTTGGCGGATGTGCCCCTTCCCCAAATATGACATCAACCATGACATTGGTCTTGTATGGTTGTATTTCCAACACCATTTTTCCACTTTCCAACTATTCCGGATAATGGGTTTATGTTTGTTCAAAAGTTTTCAGTAGAAATGAAATAATTTCCAGTTTTCACTTTTTTTTATGGAAAATATTCTTTTGAAAACACAACCAAACAATTTTCCATTCTAATTACGTAAACCTATGTAAAAATACACTTTAATCACGCAAACCTATGTCAAAAATACATTTGAAAAACTATAACCAAACATATTCTCATTTTCAAACAGAAATTCAGACAACAAACCAAACATATTCCCAATTTTCACACGAAAATCAATAAAATTTGAAAATTCATTTTTCAATACTAGAAACTGAAAATTGGACTTGGAAATACATCCATACAAGCCCATTGGTTTCAGAAAATTAAAAATGGAAAAAGAAGAATCAGATGGTTAATTATAATAATATTTAATTTGTAAATTAAACACCTTCTTATATTTATTTTTATTATTTAAAATTAAACTTACTGACAATATTTATAAGGTAAAATAAACTTTAAAAGAGTAATGGTAATTCTAAAAACTAATTAATTTATTTTAAGTGAAACTAAACTTCAAAACTCTTTTTGTTTTGTAAATTATGCTTAAAATGTATGTAGGTAACTAATTAATTAATAAAAATGCATTTGGCTCTGTAAGCAGTAACAAGACTATAATAAATCACTCATTTTCTTTGCAGTAACTAAAGTCTAAACTCTAATTAGTAATTAGCACTCCATTTTTTTCTAACATAATTAACCAAATCAAACTAAAAAAGAAAAAGAGAAAAAGAAACCTAAATTAAAAATTAAAATTAGGAAAGTAAAGTTGGTCCACAAAACAGGGTTTTAAGCCTTGACAAAAGGGTTTTAGATCCAACAGAACACACAGTGACAGTAGAGACACACCGGAAACAATGGCTTCTCTTCGACGCCCTTCTTTGAGCAGATCTAGTGGCAGCGACGACGGCATTCTATCTCGAATCTCCGATTATTCGATCGTTCGGAAGGGAAAGTCCGCCGCCTGCGACGCGGTGTACGTAGCCAAGCGCCTCATGAAGAGCACTGGCAAGGCGGCCTGGATCGCCGCCACCACCTTCATCGTCCTTGGGATCCCACTCATCATTGAGATGGATCGCGAAGCGCAGCTCAATGAAGCCGAGTTGCAGCAGGCCTCCCTCCTCGGTGGCGCCGCTCCCGCCCAGCCAGCCTTCATGGGCCCACCTAACTGAGCTACGATGTTTTAATCCTTTTAGTTTTTATGATTCTGGTAATGAGTCTAGGGTTTTCGGCTTCTGCGGTTTGAATATAGAGTGGTAGATCTTTTTTCCTTCTTTCCTAGTGTTGGGTATGAGTTTTTAATGCAATGTTAATTTCAGTTGTTGCGGTGTTAGGTCTTGTTTGAATACTGTTAATTACTAGTATTGAGTTACATTACGGTGATCCACATATGCATAAATCTTATATTGGTATTTGGATTAGTGGCATTGTTGTCTTGCTTTTTATTTTCTTTGCTTTTTTCTAAAGAGGAGTTACTTTTGATGGCAAACTAAGCACCATATTTGTTGTCAAAAGACATTGTTTCAGAGTGTTTTGCTTTATTTGTAACTCGTAATGTTTACCCTATATTTTTATTTGATGCTTTTCGTATATTGTTGTTTAATCATTTTTGTGCAAATTCAAAGTTTTGTAATATCCACGGTTTGTATGGGGCTATCTGGCTGTCTTTGCTAGTTCATGGGTTGAAACTGTTGAAAACATTGGTTGGTGATTTAATTAAAATCTGATGATGATATTTTCTCTGTCCTGAAACTGAAATTGCATGTTGATACCCCTCTCCGATTTGGTGTTAGTTGGAAATACTAGTAATTGATCTTCCCTTGATTCTTATCATCTTAGCTTGAGATTTTGGATTGTGTTAGTAAATTAAGCTTCGAAATAGATATTTAATGATTGAAAGATGGTTCTGCTGTTGTTTTAGAATCTTTAGCTTTTAGTTTAACTTAGAAATCCTGATCCGTATTTTATTTCGCCAAGGTGTTCATTCACTATTTGAGCATATAGCAAGTTCTTTAATATGCAGGTTTTGTGTGTTGCTGTCTGGTTCTTTATGTGCATGTTTAGGTATTTTAACAGCTAAAACCACCACTACTGGTGTTCTATCGGAACTTTGGTGATGATTATATTGTTAACTTTGATACGATTATATTGTTTATTGATCAAAGTTGCCCTCTTGTCAAGATCGCCATACAAGTTGATCTCCTCTTCAATTTTCTTGTTTCTTTTGTATTTTTGGCATCTTTTAGTATGAATAACGTTTCTACTCTTAAATTAGTTGCACACTACCATTTTATACAAACTCAGTCTGTACTCGAGCATGTTCAGGCTTAAGTGTCGTTGCAAACTGCAAGGTCAGATGCTGCACATCGTTGGGTATGGAATTGTGGATCATGTTGTTCTAATACTTCAGGACGTTGTTACCATGTTAGATAAGCATATGAGTTTGAATTTCAACAATAATTTGCTTCAGTGCCATTTGGATAAGCAAAAGCTCACATATGCACATCACATGCACATGTTTGGTTGTATGATATCAGTTTTATGCATATAATTGATGATTCTCTTCTGTGCATGATGGTTGATGGTTCTGTTCTGTGAGATGGTGCCTGCAAGTTTCTTTCTTCATAATTTACTAACCACAATTAGTTTCTTATTGTTAATTGTAAATCTTTCTTCTATCCAAACTTCACATTGGAAAAGTAAGACACCTAAGTTTTTAGTGACTGAAGAAAAATGTTCAGATTTGATGGAGTGCACAGTTTTTGTTAGAACTGTTTATTTGATCGATGTGCATGCACAACGTGCCCATTTGTTGAGTAACTTTATTTTGGTAGCTCTTGCTTTTCTAATAGATTTTTTACTCTTAGATGGTGTCCTGATAGTTGATCTCCATATTTTCCCCATAAATACAAGGGGTAACAAACTAATGAAGAATATAAAATGAAAGGTTTCTGCATCATCAGCCAATTTGTTATGTTTTTCTGAAATTTTCTTGTAATTTTGTCTCTTGGATAGATAGAGAGGGAGGGCAGAGCGATTTTGGCTCTGTATTCATGGTGCCCCCCCCAACCCACTCCTGGAGTTTGGTTTTCAGTTAACGCGAATAGCAATTATATTTTGTAGCTTATTACTAGTATTAGACCATCATTAGTTGTATGCTTCTGAAAAAAGTGCGACTGGTAAGATTTGGTCCAATATAATTGTGCAACAGGTTTTCACAACAGATTGTTATTACAGATAGTCCTGTGTGCATGCTTTCTCGTCTTAGTAGGCTTATTTTGATTCCTTGTTTCTGATTGACATTTTTCTTTCCAGTATTCACCAACACGAACATTTTTCTCTTTTTTGGTTATTCTTCCTTTGATTTTGAACTTCACAGGAAATCAGAACACTTGTGTTAAGTAAAAAACCAAAAACTTATTTGAGGCCTTTATGGTTATATAACCATGAAAATCCACACCATGAAACTCTGTTTTAGCTGCATAGTGCAGCTAAATTGTAAGCACAAGCTAGTGTTTAGTGCAATGAGAAATCAAGTCTTTAACATTCTTCTAATTCCTTTAGTCAAAACATTATTTTCCTTTTTCTTGTCAAAATACACTCCAGCAAAGAGATTATACGTTTCATGAACGAAAACTAGTTCATATGTACAGATCGAAAAACAAGGTTCCCAAATATGTTGTTTAGTTGATCTGACAGGCGTTCAAGTCAAAAGGATTCCTTAATTTCTATCAAGTATTGAACTAAAAGTTATGGAATACAATGAAGTAATATAACATTTCATGAAAATTGGAGTTAAAACATAATCACAAAATACAAGATTTCCATCAGGTAAAATATGTTTTCAATACTTGAAACACCGTTTCATAATTTCACAGGTCAAGAACATACTTTCATCTATACCCACTGATCTGATACCACCATTGTTTCTATAAGTTACAATTCAATTGGTTTCTTATAAACCTGAGGATCATTAAACATGCAAAAAACTATTCTTTTGTTTCCATGCTACAAAATTTTGTATCTGTCAAAAATTAGCTGAATGTAGCTTGAAGTTTCTTCATATATCTGATTGCATCTCATATTTCCAAAATGTTAGTGCATCTCACACAAACACAACCAAAATTCCTCAAGAAATGTAACTCTAGTTCCTTAGTAATCACTAGTTAATCTGTTTCTGACAAGCTGAATCCTAATCCATAAGGGGTTTACCAGGAATCAGCACAACTGCAACTTCCATTCAAGAATCTATGGTATCTATGAACATCCCTCACAATGATCTCCCTCTCCGCCACTATACTAATATACTTGAACGCCTGGTGACAATCTTTACAAATCCTCAAATTCTTTGCAATTCTCAAAGGCTTCCCAGGTGGTGTCACTCCACTCAACAATCCAAACGCCACTGCCAATTTTTCGCTATGATACCAAAGCAACTCCCTCTTCTCTTTCTCCTCTAATTCGCAACATCTCATCCGAATTCGAACGCACCCCAATTTCTCAATCTCTGCCATCAACTCCGTCAACTTTGCAAAAATCTCGTCTTTCCTAGCATGCCTTCTATCCCCGGCAAAAAATACATGCAAATCTCCGCGCACTTCAATCCAACTCCTCCCGACTTCTTTTCTGACTCTCTTATCTCTCATCATCTTCCATACTTTTTTAACCTCGTCCCACATTGAAGCACTCGCAAACACGTTTGCCAATATCACATAGGCAGAGTCGTCGTTAGGATCAATTTCCAATAATTTCTCGGTCATCCTCCATGCCACGTCAGGATTTTTATTATTTGCACAACTTGAAAGCAATACTCGCCAAACAGCCGCATCAGGCTCGTATGGCATCGTTAAAGCTACTTTTTCTGCCTCGTCTAACTTTCCCACTTTCCCCATTGCACCGACCAAACACGTATAGTGCTCGATCCTCGGCTCTAGTTTATATTGCATTTTCATCTTGTTCAACCACATTTCAGTTTCTATTACCATGCCCGCATTGTAGAATGCTGTCAAAATCGCCAAGAAACTGTACTCGTCCGCTTTCATTCCTCGACTCTCCATTGACCTAAAAAGTTCGACGACATTTTCTTTTCTCCCGAGTAATGCATATGCTGCCATCATTGCGTTCCACCCGGCTACATTGAGCTCCATTTCCAACTCATTAAACACTCTCACCGCCTCTTCCACAACTCCACACTTTCCATACCCATCAATCAACGCCGTCCCAACATAAATATCTAAATCCAACCCGGTTACCACCGCATGCCCGTGAATGATCATACACTGGTCGAGCATGGCTGCCCTAGAAGCAGCACACAATGCCCCAGAAATGCTATAAAACGTGGAAATCACATTTTGCCTCTTCATCTCAACAAAATACCGCAAAGCGTCAACGGGCCTCTTATTTTGGGCCAACCCGTTAATTATAGCGGAGAAGCAAACCTCATCCCGGTCAGACATTTCATCGAACACCTTCCTCGCAGCATCCAAGTCCCGGGTCTTACAGTACAGAGACACGAAAGCTGAGCCAACAAAAGGGTTCTGATGCAACGAAAGCTTAAATGAGAGTGACTGGAGTTGTGGGCCGAGCGAATTATCGGATAAAGAAGCGCATGTTTTGAGTAAAGTGGCAAAAGTCCGGGCGTTGGGGAGACATTGTCTGGGGTGGCGGAGCATGGAGAGGAAAAGGCGGATGGCGGTTGGTGAATTGGCAAATGCAGAGATTATGGAGGTCCATGTGACGGTGTTTGGGCAGGGAATGGAGTGAAAGAGTTGAAGAGCTGAGGAGTTGAGATTGTGATTGGAGTATAGGGTGATGAGGTTATTGAAGAAAGCTCTGTTTTGGGGTGATGGGTTTATGCCTTTTGTGATGGCTTGTGTGTGTACGCAGCGGGGGTCAGTTTTGGGATTTGCTGCCATTGATTCTAGCGAAGCCATTTTTGTCAATTTTCAAGGTTGTGCTGTCATCGCCACAGACTTCGGCCTCAGCGGCCTTGCAAAACAAAAGTGGGTCTGTTACTCTGTTCACGTTTTTAGTTAGGATGATTGATAAACACGATTGCTATTTTTAATTGCGTTTTTAATAAATTATCCTTAACCAAGCAATATGTTGTGTAAATTTTAGTTATTATTTAATTTGAAGACACTTTAGGAGGGAGAGTTATTATTCATCCAATCTTAAAGTTTGGGTAGCGGGCAAAAGGGCATATTCGGTGCACAAAGCTCCCGCTATATGTGGGGACGGGGAAGGAATCGAGCCACTATTGGATTGTAGGCAACCTTCCCCTGAATTTCTGCAAGAGGTTGTTCCACTCGTGACTTTTAGGTCACATGGCAGCAACTTTGTTGTTGCTCCAGGGCTCGTCCACTTTGAAAAGCATTTAACAAATATTTTTAATTATAATAGTTTAATGAATCAGTATTTAACACAATTCAAACTAATACTTACTAGAGATTTAGAAAAGAAAATGTACTTAAATAGATAAATTGAAAATAGGTAGAATCAATTACGCTACATGATTTTTTTTTTCCCTTTTTTCTTTGTTCCTTCTTCTTATGAAAAATTAGTTAATTATGTGCGTCCCTTCAGCTTGCAAATTGCAACTGAGACCATCTACTAATTTCCCCATTCATCTTGGTGGTTTAGTGAAACTAAATCAAACAAAGCAGTTGATGCTTATAAACCCAACGGATCTTACGAGACGTATTATCCATGATATACTAGGTGTAGTACATTTGGTTCATGAATGAATAACAAGTGTCCCACTTTTCACATGGATGAATGACAAGTGTTTTGATCCCATAAAACGTGGGACACTTGTATGGTAGATCTACACCAAGTGTACTTATACCAGGTGTAGCATCCAGGGACGTAGCCAAAGGGGGCCTCCCTGGCCCCCGTGCACCCTATTTTTTTGTCCCCTTTTTTCTATGGAAAAAAACAAAAAAAAAAAACTATATATATCTTTATAAGAGGAAAAAATAGTTGAGTTAGGAGGAAAAAAATTTTGGACTAGGGTAACTCTGGCTATGCCCCTCATAGCATCTACAAGACTCTTACAAGACTAGCAGAAAAATAATGCAATGTGGACACTTCAACTTATTAAAGAATTGTAGACAACAAAACAGCAACTGATAACAAGCTTTGACCAACAAGTGTAGGCAACCGGCAAATGCAGTTCTCAAATATAAGTAGCAGAAAATTTACATTGACCTCTGAGGTTGGGGCTAATTTCCAAAAAAACCTATAGTTTTTTAAAAATTGCAAAAAAAAAAAATCATTCAAACTTGATTTTGTCATACATTTTCTCCATTCATAAGCAAAAAATCCCTGATGTTTTTACATTTATTACAGTTACCCACTTAAATTTAAGACATAATCAAACCTCAGATCTTTTATAATTTGTAATTTTGAAACATTTTTGGATTTTTTTGTAATTAGCCCAAACATCAAGGGGTCTTTGGTTTATCCCTAGTTTCAATTTGATTGGTGAAAGTTTACAAAAACTAGATACTCTTTGTATGCTAAACATTTTGAAGTATGCCAGAATGATAAGGGGTTTATGGTTTGTTCTCTGTAATTTAAAATTAAAGTTGTTCAAAGGCGTGACATTTTGCAAATGAATTTTAAAGCCTTGATATATTTATTTTTTTGCAAGAACAGATGGCAAGAATCAGTTACACCAGAGTTGGATCATTGAGAAACAGCTTTAGGATGAAAAGCTGGAGAAACTTTATTTGATAAATTTTCATTTAATTCTTCTTTCATTATTTCATCCTAATTCTGTATGATTTGGGAATTGAGACTGATAATAAGGTGCTGTTTTCAGAAAGAGCTAACTTTTTGCTCTGAGCCAATGGAGGTTTTACAACCTGGAAACAGGTGGATACTTTTGACCCTTTCTATATATTTGGATCTTTGTCAACATTTGTACCTTTAAAAATTAGATACTTAAAAGCATGACATAATTACAAAATTACCCCTGAGGTTGAGCCTAATTACAGAAAAAAATACAATTATCTTTGCAACTAGAGCGGCCAAAAGGCGGGGCCAGGCCAGGCCGGACCGGGCCCACCGGGCTTTTCGAAAAATCGAAAAGAAAAAGGGCCAAACAGTGCACCTGGCTGCCGAAATGGGAATACAGCCAATCCTAAACAGTGCACCGGGCTGCCGAAATGGGAATACAGGAGTTTTTTGTCATTAGGCTAAACCTCAGGGGTGCCTTTGCAATTTTCCCTAAAGACATTGAACACAGATATACATGCAGAGACAAGAAAACTCTTCCTTAAAAGCATAAAACTCTTTAAGAAAATAGAGAAGAATTATTCCATATAGTGGAAGAAAAGAGACAAAAACTCACATGGCAAATGGGATAAAATGCCAAAATCTGTTTGTACTTGCTAGTTGTTACTCTTTCATTTTCTCCACAAGCAATACATTATCATTTTTCTTTCAATTGGGACCATAAAATTCACTTAAACTAACATTTCTTACTAATAACAAAATTTCTCATCCATATCTTTTCTTTGCTGCCACAAAAAGAATCTCTTGACCTCTGATTTCAAAGTAGGAGATTAAAAAATACTACACAAGCTAAAAAACCAACTTCCTTCCTCTAACTGATCTCTTACATGGTAGATACAGTTTTGTTGATTTCAAACGTAATAAAACATTCCTTGTAATAAGCCAGTAGTGGTTTTCTAGTTTGTCTAGTATTTTCAAAGAGGAAGAAACATAACCTTTGCTTTACAAATTCCACATGCTCTCAATAATCTGCAAAAATTGACAAATCAACACCAAAAAAAAAAAATAAAAATCATGAGTTTAATTTTTTTTTTAAATGGAAAATTGAAAACAAGCACAAGGATTCAAAAGATAAAGCAAATGTCTATCCACACTTACCATCTTTTTTTCTTCACTAAACCTGGATTGCAAACAGCATGAAAATGACCAAAAACCCACTCCTGCTGCCCCTCCTAATATTATAGCCACTGTCTTTCCAGTATTTGGCCCTGGCCCTATAATAATCAAACACAACTTGCATTAATAAATTGAAATTGCTATTTGGATCATCGCTAAATCCAGAGAGATAAGGACCGCAAATCTAAACTAGACAAACATCTTGTTTAAAGTGGCAAAATCTTGAAAACCACATGTAAACATATGCCACATTAATATAATACATACATCTCCCATTGAATATATTTACTTACTGCCCAAGATTATTAAATGATATCAAAGCAGACAGCCCACAAATCAAAGTTGGACAAAACCCTCAATCAGCTGGTGGACTTACAAGTCCTAATTATATTAAGGGCTAATTACAAAGACCCTTCACGTTTGGGCTAATTACAAACTAACCCAAAGATGTTTCAAAATTACAAAAAGTCCTCTCATTTTAGATTGTCTTAAATTTGAGGGAGTATATATAATATTTCTACAAATATATTGGGGTTTTTTGAAATACGTTTGTCCTTATGAAGATGAAAAATGTAAGAAATAATGAAATCTTAAGGGTTTTTCTTGTCATTTTAATTAGTCCAAACAATGGGTTTCTTTTGTAATTATCCCTATTACCAATCCATCTCAAATTATCCCTATTACCAATCCCATCTCACACAAAATTTAACTAACATAAATATCAAATATAATCATCAAGACAAAATTAATAATTCAAAAAAATGGGAAAAAAAAACATTCAGCAATGCAAAGTAGTACCTGAAGGAGTAGAAGAAGAAGAAGAAGAAGAAGGAGATGAAAATGAAGCTGAAGCTGAAGCTGATCTTTTAGGGGCCCCATTTGGATAATAGCTATAGCTAATATAACACTTGTGAAGATAGATTTGACCAGCAATAGAGCTCCCACACTCAACCTGAGCCCTCTGAACAGCAGTTTTCACACACTCCACACAATCAGAAGCTCCCACATCACCTTCACATTGCCCCATCACATAAACAGACTCATAGCTTGTTGTATAAAAACCATTACTACTACTCATCCCATTTCCCAGTGAAGATAAAGCAGTATCCCTTTTCTCCTCAAATCCTGACCCTCCAATATTTGTCCCACTACAGCTCTTGTACAGCATTTCCATCCCAGATATCTGAGCAAAACCTGAAACTTCATAAAGCATATAACACCCAAAAAGATGCAATCTTGCTGCAATAGGCTTCCCACAAAGCTTGTCTATAAGAATAGGCAGTTTGCTTACACAAGTATAACAATCCACATTTGATAGGTCACCCCTGCATTGGAAAAGCCCATTAATTGAGGTTTGGCCATTACCAGTTGTGGTCTTGAAGAATTTGGCTTTTGAGGATTGTGCAATTAGGGTTCCAAATAGGGATGAAAGTGCTTGTGAATATGCCCCAGTGGGATCTGATAAAGTTTGCTTTGCACAGCCCTTGTACACTATGGTGGTGAAGTCATCTGCAGATTTGGAGTGTGGGGTGAGGTGAAGAATGGTTAAAATGACACAAAAGAAAGGGAGAAACCAAAAGGGTTTTCTAGGTGAACCCATTGGTGGAATTTTTTTGATGAATCAAATCATGGTGTTCTTTTCTTTTATAAAGATAAGATTTTTGGGAATCTTGAATATGTGGTTTCAATGAACAATGAGGAAAGATTGAAGGGTTTCTTGGTTTCAATCTCAAGAAAAAAAAAGGAGTCTTGGTTGTAGGTTTTTGTAGTGTATATAGGATTCACTTTGTTTTAAGAAGGCTTCACTAATATCTGTCTATCTCTTGCGCAGATGAAGAGGGGTACCTTTTTTTTTTTTTTTTTTCTGTACACATGAAGAGCTGTACTAATGTACCTTTGATAACAGTGTTGCTAAATAATCGGGAAAAATGCGAAATCAGTCCTCTATCTATAGGAATTTTGCAATATTAGTCCTGTAATTTTTGAAATTGCAACTTTGTCCTGTATGCTTTGTTTTTCTTTCTTGCTATTGGTCCCATAAATTTTGGAGTCGTGCAATATTGGTCCTATAAATTTTAAGAAAGTGCAAATTTAGTCCTAAGGGCTATTTCAATCCATCACTTTTTTTTAATAAATTGGGAGTACTGGTTGGAGGGGAAGGGATAAATTTCAAAGAAACTGAAAATACGAAGTTCGAACCCCAGTCAACACCCTTACAAAAGGGTAAGCAATACCACTTCAGCTAAATCTCGTGGTAATACATTACTTATTCTTAAATGCCTTGTAGCCAAATATTCAATATATTTTTAAAAAATAAAATAAAATTCGGCCATGTGACCAAAATATTCAATATACCTAAGATAAAGTAGAAAATGGTATGATCACATTGTATGTTTTATTATATAAGTTGAATTTATTTATTATTTTATACTATATACTGCTTAATGAGAAATAATTTTTAGAATTATGAATTCGGATAAAAATCTGAGATATGAGTTCTACATGTATTATTTTCTAATTATGAAAAAATACAAAAACACGTACAAATTTGGCAAAGTTGTGTTTTTTTGACTAATGGGATTGAAATTACCACAATTAAAACGTACAAGAATAAAATTGTCAAATCTTCAAAATTATAGGATTAAAATTTTTATTTTTGCTGAAGAAAAAACTGTTATAGGACTAAAACTGCAACTTCAAAAGTTATAGAACTAATTTAGTAATACCCCTATAAATACAAGACTAATTTTGCAATTTTCCCAAAATAATCTGTATTTCCTTTTCTTTTTCCTTTTAATATTTGAAGAGAATGAGAACAAAATAGTTTGAATAAAATAACACTTGGAGCGGAGGAAAATATTCTCTAGGGTAGGGGTAGGGGTGGAGCTGTGGGCCAGTGGGGAGGGAAAAAAGGAATCTAATTTTGGGGGGTGCTATGCTGGCTTTTTGAACAAAGTACATGACAGTTGACACTTGAATTTGGTTTTTGAATTTGAATATATATATAAATTGTCATTTCTTCAAAAATGAATTAAAAAAATTTGAACAAGATCCTGCAGACACAATCACACAACAAACAAGAGAAAGGTGATCCTCTTTAATTAGGACTAGGAATTTATTACACTTTGGAAGAACTCATGAGAAATTAATTCATTTAATGAGATTTAATGACACTAGTGAATTAGAGCCCATGGGGCAGAGCAGAAGAAAAATGGAGAAATAACAGTGTCATTGGATGATCTTTTTGTGGAGTTGTTTTCTATTTTTGACTTTTTTCTATTTTTGGAAAGAATAGTGTAAAAAATGAAAATAAATTTTGAGGGTGTAATTAGTTATATGATGAAAATATAATTTTGATAGTTGACATAATGATTTTTTTTAATCAAAATATTAATTAAATATGATTGATGAAAATATGTTTTGGCAGGAGAAAAAAGGCAGTTCAAATGGATTCATGATAATGAATTTTGTCATAATGGATGCTTGAAACTAACAATAGTATAAATACTTATTTTTAGTTTTGCCCCATTTACAGTAAAGAAAAATAGGAAGAATATGTAACTAAATCAGAATCTCAATTATATTTATTTTGTTTTCTTAATCAATTCGTGTTAATTATTCTCCATGTCTATCTTAGTGAGAATGGGGTATATGTTTTATATTTAGATACCTATGTTTCTAGTGATACATTTGCATAGATATCCAAAACTTTCAAATAAATAAATATAATCGATCATTTTTAAAAGAAATATAAAAAATTTGAAGGAGGAATTTTTATTTTCACAAAATTAATTTTAGAATGAGTTTGTTTACATTAATATTGTATTATTTTTAAGAGTTTAGGTTACAATATTATTTTTATATGTTAATGATGATCACGTTGAAAATGTAAATAGATGATATGTATACCCCTCATAGTCATAGAATGACCTAGTAGGTTGGAGCCTTAAGTTCAACTCCCCAGACCACTCAATCGAGCCTGTTGCATAGACTTGTTAAGTACAGTTTCTAGCTGGCGTGATTTGCAAACTACTGCGTCAAGCCCTAGGGTTTTACCAAATCGGGTCGGGATCATATTTGATTTAAGGTTGATTTTGGGTTATGCTCAAAATACATAAAAAATAAGTAAAAAATATTACAACTACGTTTTAGACAAATTGGTAACTTCGTGTCGGGTTCGTGTTAGTCATATTCGTGTTCGGATCGTATTCGTGTTTCTCTCAGCAACTTCGTATCGGGTTCGTGTCGGGCCAGTGATCTACACCCCTACCCGAAAGATAGTAGTTGCAGTTCCCCTGTTATAAGAAAAAAGATGATATGCAATAACAAAAATATTGTTACCTCAAAAAAAATTAAAAATTGTAATACATGTATATTTTGAACTACGTGTAACGACTTTGTATTAATGTTCTAAATTGTGAAAACTATCGATGTACAATTTCAAATTTTAAAGAGTAAAATTGAAAAGATGCATTTGAAATTTAAGCCAAACTTTCACAAAGTTATTCAAACACAATGGACTCGTTTGGTTTTCTGGATGGGATTTTTAAAAAAAATTATGATAAAATAAAATTGCATTGTTCGTAGATTATATAATTTGGTGTTTAAGATTGTTCAAATATTTATTAATAGTGTTTGGTATCCAATCCTTTGTTTGTTTTTCTTGTATTTGGATAATAATAATGTAAAATGATTAAAAAAACCACTCTTGTTGTAAATGATATATATTTTGTATCTAATATTTTGTAATACGTATACTTGATATCTAATGATATGATATTATGTAAAAGTAAGAAAGCAAGATAATTGTATTTTGCAAATGAAAGTTATGTATTCATCTCATTTCATTTCCATATATTTATACACAAATCATGATATTACACATGTGATCTCCTTTTATACTTTTGTGAATTTTCTAATGCTAAAGTCCACATCATGCACCTCATGAGCCAATCTTGTGAATATTTAAGTCCACCTCATGTGGCTCATGGGGCATATTATAATACTCCCCCTTGGATGTAGCATTGTTGTATGTTGGATGAGTATGCCTCGTTAAAAAACCTCAAGCCGCAAAACCCTGTGGGAAAAATCGGACATAAGGGAAAAGAGTACACTCTCAAATCCAGATCTTGTGCATAAGCTGCCTCGTTAAAAACCTTAAGCTGGAAAAACCCAGTGGGATAAAAACCAGACACAAGGGAAAAAGAGTACAACGCACAATATATTCGCTCCCCCTGAAATGAAGAATATTAGATGTATAATTGATCCATCAATCTTGCTTTGTATGGACTCTTCTCATTCCGATGCCGTAAACCAACTTCTCAAATGTAGACGTTGGTAAGGATTTTGTAAACAAATCGGCAAGATTGTTACATGATCGAATCAGTTGAATATCCACCTCTCCATTTTTCCTCAAGTTCATGTGTGTGGAAAAACTTTGGTGAAATATGCTTGGTCCTGTCACCCTTTATGTAACCACCTCTCACTTGTGCTATGCATGCTGCATTATCCTCATAAATAATAGTAGGAGTGTCTGTAACTGGTTTCAACTGACAAGCATTTCGTATATGAGCTATAACTGATCTTAACCAAACACACTCTTTGCCAGCTTCATGAAGAGCAATGATCTCAGAGTGATTGGAAGAAGTAGCGACTAATGTTTGTTTGGTAGATCGCCAAGATATAGTCATTTGACTCGTTATAGCAAAATAAGTAACCTCGTTTGTGATCGGGCTTTGTGCGGATCGATTTATATCCAAAGATCGGCATAACCAACTAACCCGAGTTAGTGGATTCCTTGGAGTAGAATAACCCCAAATCTATAGTACCACCGAGATATCGAAAGATATGTTTAATATCATTCCAAATGTCTTGAGTTGGTTCGAATCGTATCGTGCAAGTAGATTTCTTTGCAAAAGAAATATCGTGTCGAGTACATTGTCTTTAGATACATTAATGCTCCAATAGCATTAAGGTAAGACACTTCAGGACCTAAAATCTCTTCATCGATTCCTTTGGTCGAATGGATCTTTATCGGGATCTAAATCTGCGACAACCATAGGGGTACTCAAAGGATGAGCCTTGTCCATATTAAATCGTTTGAGTATTCGTCTAGTGTAAGCAGATTGGTGGACAAGTATCCCGTTATCTTTATGGTCCAACTCAAGACCAAGACAAAGTTTAGTTTTTCCAAGGTCTTTCACCTCAAACTCTTTCTTTAGATATTCAGCAGCATTGGATAGTTCTTCAGGGGTGCCAATCAAATTCATGTCATCGACATATACAGCAATAATAGCAAATCAGGTATCTAATCTTTTGATAAAAACACATGGGCAAATGGTATTATTTTTATAACCTTCTTTCGAAAGGTATTCATTAAGTCTATGATACCACATGCGGCCGGATTGCTTTAATCCATACAACGATCTTTGTAATTTGATCGAGTATAGTTCACGAGGAGTATCTGATTTTGGCATTTTATATCCATCTGGAATTTTTATATAAATATCAGAATCTAATGAACCATATAGATATGCCGTCACTACGTCCATTAGACGCATGTCTAAATTCTCGTGGACAACCATAATGATAAGAAAACGAAACGTGATTGTATCCATCACAGGTGAATATGTTTCATCATAATCTATCCCAGGTCTCTGGGAGAATCCTTGAGCCACCAGTCGGGCTTTATATCTCACGACTTCATTTTTCTCATTTCTCTTTCGAACAAATACCCACTTGTATCCAATGGGTTTTACATTGTTTGGAGTTCGAGTAATTTGTCCAAATACATTCCGTTTTTCTAGGGAAACTAATTCAGATTTTATTGCTTCCTCCCACATAGCCCAATCAAGCCTTTGACGACATTCCGTGATAGAACGTGGTTCACAATCATAATCATCATTTAAAATTTCTTGAGCAACCGAGAATGCAAAATTATCATCAATAATTATTTCATTTCGACCCCATATTTCATTACTATAGCTCATGGGATTCTCGGTGCTGTCAGAATTTTTGATTTGTACATTTTCTGAGATATTAGGCTCTACAGATCCGTGTAGAGCATGCTCATTAGTGTCAATTCTCCCTTTTCTTTTTCGAGGAACATCATCCTTTGAGCCAATAGGTCTACCACGTTTTTGTCGTGGGATATCATCATTCATTTTCTTATTTTAAATGCCTGGAACAATAATCCTGGCCGAGCATTTGCGTAGGAATATGAGACTTCGTGACTTTACTAGCATCATTAAATGCATCAGGAAGTCTATTCGCAATATTCTGTAAATGAATGATTTTATTCACCTCACTTTCACATTCAGTAGTACGTGGATCTAAATGGGATAAACTTTGTTCATTCCAGGAGATACTCTCAACTGGCTTTTGTTTATCTAAAATATCTTTATCCCTTCCCATTGATGGAAATGTTGTCTCATCAAAGTGACAATCCACAAATCTAGCAAGAAATAAATCTCCCGTCATTGGTTCTAAATACCGAATAATTGACGGAGAATCAAATCCAACGTAAATACCTAATCTACGTTGTGGACCCATTTTTGTCCTTTGAGGAGGTGGAATAGGCACATGGACAGCACACCCGAAAGTGCGTAGGTGCGAAATATTTGGCTCAAAACCAAGAGTTAATTGCATTGGGGAATGCATATGATAAGCGAAAGTGGGGCGTAATCTAATAAGTGATGATGCATGTAATACTGCATGACCCCATGCTGCACTAGTGAGCTTTGATCTCATTAATAATGTACGAGCAATGATTTGAACTCGTTTAATCGGGGATTCTCGCCAATTCATTTTGAGTATGAACATGTGCTTTCTTTGGGTGCTCAACATTAATTCCCGTCTTTGTCTGATATTCATCAAAACCTTTTGATGTAAATTCTCCCGGCATTATCCATCCTTATATTCTTGATGGGATAATCGAGAAATGTGCTCGAGTTTAATAATTTGCGCTAATAATCGAGCAAATGCAACATTTCTAGTAGATAATAGACATACGTGTGACCATCTACACGATGCATCTATTAAGACCATGAAATATCTAAATGGTCCACTTGCAGGATGTATTGGTCCATAAATATCACCATGAATACGTTGTAAAAATGATGGTGATTCATAACCAACCTTTTCCATGGAAGGTTTAGTAATAAATTTTCCTTGTGAACACGATTCACAGAAATAATTTTTGGACATTAGCATCTTCGTGCTTTTCAATGGATGTCCATTAGTGTGTTCAACAATCCTACGCATCATAGTTGTTCCTGGGTGTCCAAGCGATCATGCCATAACCCAAATATATCGGGATTCACCACTTCCAAGGCGTGTGGCGTAGGATTCAAAAGCTTTAATTTGTACACAATACAATCCGAGCGTTCGTTGCTTCAAATTTATCATGGGCAATTCTTTTTCCCATTTTATAGGATGTGATACATAGACACTCTTTATTATTTTCATTTAGTGTCTCCAAGTGATAGCCATTATCACGCACATCTTTAAACTCAGTAGATTTCTTTTTGATCCACTCGATAACAACGCATTTTCAATATGCAAGATTGTACCATTAGGCAACACCACAGTTGCATTCCCGGAGCCATCAATAATCTCAACGGGACCAGATATAGTTGTAACTTGTGCCTTGCACAATTTCACACTCGAGAAATATACTTTATTTGTTAATATTGAGTGCGTTGTTGCACTATCAAGTAGACAATAGTCTCTTTTCTCGGTGTTTCCCATGTGTACCTATTTGAATTATTATTAAATTAATATTATATGATTATCAAAAAATTCTTTTATTGAAATGTAAAACAACTAAATAACAACATTAATGTGCAACAAAAGTTTAAATATAAACGATTTTATTCGATAACATAGACGTACATAATCTTCCAACTATTACATGTTAAAAATAATTGCCCACGCTAACAAGGGATAAATCATGAAGACAAGAAAATTAACCACAAGCCAAAAATGCTCTGGCGGATATTCTCCAACAAAAACAAGGATAGTGTACAAGAAGACTATTGTGATGAGATATGCCATGACTAAGTTAACCATTTTTTTTTCCTTTTTTTTCGGAATAAAAGAGATGAGAATTTTTAGAAAGATGAGAGGGTATGTGTGAATTTGTTGAATGAAATGTTGGTATATTTATAGATAAAAGTTACTGTTCATAGTCGTTTAATGTAGCCGTTGGAGGAGAGAAATTAATGTGAAAAATTTGAATGTAAATTTTTGAATGATTTGGTAGAAATTTACTGATATTCCATGATCGAAATATTAAACACGAACGGATTTATTATTTCATACTAAAAGCTTAAAACCGGAAGTGTATCATTCGGGACAAGTACAAACATGGTACAAAAAACTTAATCTCGGGAATATATCATCCGAGAGAAAACAACATACAAACATTAAGTCTATTTTTTTTAATCTATCCAGTCGGCACCTTGTGCCTCATGATTCTCAAGAAAATCAGATATATCAAGTAGTTTCCAGTCCTGGGTAGGATTTTGATCGCGTATAATTTCAGATGTGTAGGCCTCACTAGTAGTAGGTGGGTCCACTGCATCAATGGCATGTGTTTGAACACTTTTGTCCTTATTTTTCTTTGATTCCTGGTATAGACTTACCAGGTGCTGGGCAGTTCGACATGTTTTGGCCCAATGTCCTGTCATCCCACATCTGTTACAAAGATCACCACCAGTTCGTTCCATTGGCATTTTTCCCTTATCACGATTTTGCTGATTTGGATGCCCGTGTTTGACCGTATAATCATTTTGGCGGGAATAATGATAATTATCCCGATTATAGTAATTACGACCACCACGGTCATATCTATGAGTATTTTGATGTGGCTCGCCACGGCCACGACCCCTGCGACCACCACGCCCGGGTTTATATTCACGACCTCTAAATCGGCCCCCTCATCTTCCGGAGTTAGCATGTGCTTCAGGCACTGCACTAGACCCAGAAGGTCGCAAATCGTGATTTCTCAACAACAATTCATTTGTTTTCTCTGCTTTGTGAGAAAGAACCGAGATTAATTCGAATATGTTTTAAATCAAGCGTTACTGTATTGCTGTTGGAGCACAATATTCGATTTATGCATGGTGGAGAATGTTTTCTCCAATTTATCATACTCAGATAATTTTGTCCCGCAAAGAGCCAGTCGGGACTCAATTTTGAATAATGCCGAATTATAGTCGGCAACGGACTTAAAGTCCTGCAACCTTAGATGTTGCCAATCATATTGTGCTTGTGGGAGTATCACCGTTCTGGTGTGATCAAATCTTTCTTTGAGCTTTTGCCATAGCTCAGAAGGCCTTTCAATTTGTATATGTTCATTTTTTAAATCATCAGATAGATGATGGCGAATAAATATCATTGCGTTCGCCTCATCTTTTATAACGGCCTCTTCGATTTTTACGGGCTTCAATGTTTCGGCCAGATCTAAACCCTGGAGGTGCAATTTAATATCCAGACACCATGATAGATAATTATCACCAGTGGTATAAAGGATCTGGAATTTTTGCTTTTCGATACCAGCCATTTTTCTACAAAGAAAATAAAATAAATTAGTACACAAAGATTCAAACTTGAAATACACAAACCTTTTCTGGAGCAATAACTTGTGCTGATAACGTGTTGTAAATAATATATATTTTGTATCTAATATTTTGTAATACGTATACTTTATATCTAATGATATGATATTATGTAAAAGTAAGAAAACAAGATAATTGTATTTTGCAAATGAAAGTTGTGTATTCATCTCATTTCATTTCCATATATTTATACACAAATCATGATATTACACATGTGATCTCCTTTTGTACTTTTGTGAATTTTCTAATGCTAAAGTCCACATCATGCACCTCATGAGCCAATCTTGTGAATATTTAAGTCCACCTCATGTGGCTCATGGGGCATATTATAATAACTCTCTCATTTTATCCCCGCCCATTTGAACAAAAAGCCCAGGATGGTAAATAGACAAAACATTTGAAGGGCCACAACTAGAGCTTAGGGGTGGCAATTCGAGTCATGTTCGGGTTCGTGGGTCGTGTTGAGACATGATAATTATAAAAATTTGACCAACCCGAACATGACCCGTTTAATTATTCGGGTCAGATGGGTCAACCCGAACACGACATATTTAATACACGGGTAACCCGAACACGACCCGAAATGACCTGTATATATTTTAACGTTGAATAAACCTTCTATTTATTATGATAAAATGGAAATATTCGGTTATTTATGTATATAATATTAAAAAATATTAAAAATAAAGCTGAATTTTCTTCTTCAAATGGGTTTAGTGGGTCATTTCAGGTCAACCCAAAATTGACCCATTTATTATTTGGGTTAATTGGGTATAACACGATTATGACCCGAAAAATAAATGGGTCAACCATAACCCGCTTATATCGTGTTAGGTTCAGGTCGTGTTTTCGTGTCGTGTCGGAGATTGCCACCCCTACTAGAGCTGGCCCAGGCCCAAGCCCGTCGGGCTTTTGAATTTTTTGGGCCGGTCGAGCCGGCCCAATTTCGATCGAGCCACGGAAATATATGACCCAACCCAGTCCATGTATATATTTTGTACACTAAAACCATCGGCCCGGGCCAAAAATCGGACTAAACCC
Source organism: Rehmannia glutinosa (assembly GCA_016081115.2). Lineage (NCBI taxonomy): Eukaryota > Viridiplantae > Streptophyta > Magnoliopsida > Lamiales > Orobanchaceae > Rehmannia > Rehmannia glutinosa. Next base: position 8,572,951 of record CM071935.1, read on the forward strand.
GACCCACGGGCCAATTCGGGCGGGCAAAAAAAACCCGACTTTTTTCTGAGCCTTAAATATGACAGCCCAACCCCAACCCAAATCTCTAGCCAGTTGGGCCAACCTACAGGTCGGGCTGGATTTTGCCAACTCTAGCCACAACCATAATTTTAGCAATAGGAGAAACCTAGGGTTGTAAACGAACCGAGCCCGAATGAAATGGGGGTTGTTCGTGTTCGTTCATTTATTTTAAAAGGTTGTTTGTGTTCGTTTGTTTAATAATCGAACATGTTCACAAACGGTTCACGAACATGCTCATTAATTGTTCACGAACAACTATATGAACATGTATATAAAAAAAGTTAAATACACCTTGTTCATTAACACTCAACTCAAAGTAAATGAATATTATGATGATTGCAAATGTAAATAGCTTGTAATATTAAACTAAAATAAGCTTATTTTCATAATAAAGTAATGAATATTAAGAAGTAAATGAATAATTAATAATTAAAAAATGAATAATAAACGGACATCAAATGAACACTAAATAAACATGTTCGTGAACAGTTCATGAACATAAACGAACAAATTTTCTTGTTCGTTTATGTTCATTAAGCTTAATAAACGAACATAAACGAACGCTAACCGAGCTCGCTTCACGAAATTTGTTTCTTGCCAAAAAGCTCTGTTCGTTCGTTCCCTAGAAAACCAATTTATAATTTAATTTGAGAGGGTGGGGCCTGACACCTTGTCTCATAAATATTAAGATTGAATGATGGGCTTCATTGTCAACCTGGGCCTACATCACAAACCACAGACAAAATGATAAAGGGATAAAAAGGTTAATCAGATCCAGTCCAATAAAACCAAACGAGCCCAAGGAATTAAACATTACAAGTCTCTTCTGGCAATAGCGCGGGTCGAATTAGGTATCTAAAAACCTAGAGTCCACCTATCCTAACTTGAATTAAATAAAACTAAATATAAAAAATTAAAAAAAAAACAAAATATATATTTATAATATATTGTTGACAAAAGTTGTTATTGTCAATTTATAAAAGCTAGATATAATATTAATAGATGAAAATTATATTATAATATATATTATATATGCAAAATATATATTAAATATATTAAAAAACTAATTTGCTACGTGGGACAGGGCGGGGGCGGAAGTGATCTCCAAATCCACCCCACCCGCTGCGGGCCACGGGTCAGGCCGAGTTGGGTACCCGTGGATCGAGGCAAAAATGCCATCCCTACTCTCTTTCTCACAGTTTCATTTTCTATGACATTCAATTCCACCTAAAGGTATCAGTTTTCAATTTCTTTTTTAATTTAGATTGTAATGAAATACTAATTATACCAAATTATCTATCTTCTCTTAACTATTCAATTTTGTTTAAGCATATATGAAAAGCTAGTCCGACTCAGAGGATATGAAAGGCATAAAAATAAGGGTGGTATGCCTTCCCTGATTCCTTAAATCCCTAGCCACTTCTTCTAGGACACACGCATATAGATATGTTTTATCAATAAATCTGATTATAGATTTATCTGTAGTTCCTATAAATTGCATGTTAATGGGAACATCACATTAGTTAATCATAAAGAAATCATAAACATCAGTAGAATGTTTATAAAGGCCTATATAAATCATATCATAAACCCGGGAAATGAGATGTTGCCCAAATGGGTAATACCCAACTCCCTTTGGATCGTGACAAGTGTCCCGTTATGATATATACATGTGATTTTTTTAAAATAAAAAAATTTAAAATGGAACACATGTCATAATCCAAAGGAAGTTGGGTGCTACCCACTTGGGTAGTATCCATGTCAGCAATTGGTTAGTAAAGTTTTTGTTAGCTATTAATTATTTAATTACAGCAGTTAGGGTTTACTAATTAGTTATTGTTAAGAGTAGCTATTTAGTTAATAAACCTAACAAATAATAAAAAAAAAAAACTGGACTAACAAACAATCCCTTTTGTACTTGTATAAATACGAGCTCATCATCATCTAATGAAATGCAGTTTTGATTCTTCTCATTATATTGATAATGTCAGCAATCTTCATTTGTTAATATACCATAATATAAAGTATGCACATGTTCCTACGTTTTCGAGGGTCCGGCGGGGAAAAAAACAGGCCCTTAAAAATAACTAATTAGGTAATGTTGTATTTTTTGGCCCAATTACATTTGTTGTGGTGGCCCATTAATACTAATTTTCTCATGGGCACAAATTACTCCCACTTGCAGCTGCCAAGCCCACACTTGTGCCCCACCTTTGTGTATGACCGTTGGATATAGGGTTAAAATCTTGACCCTCCATTTTTAACTCTTATATCCCCAACCCAAGAAACCCTAAGAGATGTGGCTGTTCCTGTTCATCTCAAAAATTACTCTCCGTCTGTTTGCTGCTCTCTCTCTCAAAATATCTCTTGGCTTCTCTCTTCGATTCTTGGTGAATCCGAGCGAGATTTAGTGAGATTTTTCGATTGAGAGTTCGATCATCTTCTCCATTTGCTGGGTCGGTTTTCACCTGGTCTCTCTTCGAAGGGTTTCCGACGGGGTTTGGGGGTATTGAGGTTCGATCATCCGCGGTTCTTCTCCGGCATCGATTCCTTTGTGGTTTCTTTCGCCGGTGACCGAACATTTGTGGGCCTTTTGGTAGTAGCTTGTGTGGTGTGCATTTGTTGGCATACCTTGGCCTTTGCCCTGGTTTCTTGAAGGATCTTTTGGGGACATTCGTACAGTTTCTGAGCCGAATCGGAGACTCCTATTTCGTCTCTGTCCGAGGGGTTTTCGGAGGTGCACGCTGTCCGTAGGAGCTCGATTCGGCGTGTTGAAACGAAGCTCAAAAGATCGTGATATCTTTCTTGTTTTTCGCCTTGACTTTAAGTTTCCTTTCTACAACTTCTACTTATTTCTCGTCTCGTGTTTTTGTGGCGGTCCGGATCGAAGAAGTCGGCCTCGGTCAAGGTCTTGCGGTTCATTAAAGTGCGGGGTAGTTGGTATAATCCAGACTGCTTCCGTTCATTACTTTGTGCTTTGCTTTGGCTCGAATGGGAAAGTGCCTTCCCTTTGCCTTTCTTTTTTGCAAAGTAAAAATTTGTAATTTATCTCTATTATTTAGAAAAATTGTAATCCCTAATCCCATAGTCATCTATTGTAATAGTTTATTTGTTAGACCATTTTAATATTCGGCTATGGCGTACGGACAAATGGGTCGATACCCAACAAATGGTATCGAGCATCCCCCATTGTGGCGACGAAACCCTTACCCTAGGGTTTCGCTCCGGTAAAGAAGCTTTATCTCCACTTTTACGACTTTCGTAGTGTAAATACAAACTTTGCCGCGTTTATTTGTTTAGTCTTTATTTGTCGGGATTCTCGTGTGATCCCCATATCCGCTCTTCGTGCTTGATCGTCTATACGTGGTTGATCGTCTTTTCATTTTTTTTTTATTTAGTATTAAAGGAACTCCGAGCGTAAAAGCCGCTTGACCCTACACCGCGAGTATAGTGGAATCCTGTAGTGCGAGGGTTTCTATCTGTGGCCCTTATTTGTGCTTCTTTGTATTCTGATTTTTCCGTGTGTTTGTTGCTTGTTCGTGATTATAACTTGCTTTGTGTGCCTTGTGTTTTTTACAAAAACTGTTGTGTTTTTTGTGAAAATGGTCATGCTAGTTATAATCTTGAACCGCTTAATGGAAAAACTGATTTTTCGATTTGGCAAATGAAAAATGAAAGGAATTTTAATTCAAAAAAAAGTTTATAAGGCTATTAGTGGTGTTTATGGTGAAAAAGATACTGCATTGCAAAGAAACTTGAAATTGATGAGTATGCTTATTCTTCTATTATTTTGAACCTTTCGACTCTTGCTTAGAAAAGTTGGTAAACTTGCTTCGGCAAAAGCTTTGTGGGAAAAGTTAGAAGAATTGTATACTGAAACTTCTTTGCCTAGTAAGTTGTTTTTGCTTGAAAATTTTTTCAGATTTAAACTTGACTTAAACAAAGAAATTGATGAAAATTTGGATGTGTTTACCAAATTAATTCAAGATATTAAGTTGACGGGTGATAAGAATATTGATGATTATACTCCGATTGTGCTTTTGAATGCTATTCCTGAGTCTTATGGTGATGTTAAATCTGCTATTAAGTATGGTAGGAACACGATCACACTTGACACTGTTGTGAATAGCTTTAAAAGCAAAGAATTGGATTTAAAAGTCAATAGAAGTTCTAGGCAAAATTCTGGTGAGGTTATGCATGTGAGAGGACGTTCTCAAAATAGGTTTAATAAACCCGATAATAATAACAACCAGAAATTTGCTAAGAAGAAAGGAAAGAGTAAGTCTAGGTCTAAGTCTAGGCCTAAAAATCGGAAGTGCTATGAATGTGGTCAAAGTGGTCATTATGTTAGGGAATGCCCTAATAAAAGAGGAAATCAGAATTTTAAACAAAATGAGCATGCTAATATGGCTTCTACGAGTGAAAATGTGCCTGATGTCTTTATGGTTTATGAAAATTGTCTTTGATGTGAATTCTCGTGCGTTCAAATTCGTGTGTGAAACCGAATGGCTTGTTGATTCTGTTGCACTTTTCATAGACACCATTTAAAAAGTCGTTTTCTATTTATAAAGAAGTGTTGCATGGTTCCGTGTCATTGGCTAATCAAAAACAGTGTAATATTGTTGGAATTGGCGATGTTTGTTTAAAATTTGATTCTCGCTATGTTTTGACTTTGAAAAATGTGAGGCATGTGCCTGATTTATGTAGCAATCTGATTTCGTGTGCTTCTCTTGAGGATGATGGTTTAGAGGGGAAATGGGGAAAAGGCTTAATGAAAATTTTAAAGGGTAACTTGGTAATTTTCAAAGTCAGAAAAGGAGAAATTTGTATGTTTGTATCTTCTTTGAACTTGAATCTAGCTTGCAAAATTCTCGTGAATGTTGTGTGTGGCTCTGAAAATGACAAAACTGATTTATGGCATAAACGTTTGGGTCATATGAGTGCTAAAGGTCTTGAAATTTTGCAAAAAAATGGTTATTTTGGAAAAGATAAATTGTCTTGTATGCCATTTTGTGATTCATGTGTTCTTGGCAAACATTCAAGAGTGAAATTTCTGTTTCCCCTCCCCCTAATAAATCGACCTCTTCAAATTCTTGAGTATTTGCATGCCGATGTGTGGGGTCCTGCGAATGTTACCACGCATGGTGGTTCTAGGTATTTTCTTTCTGTTATTGATGATTTTTCAAGGAAAGTTTGGGTGTTTTTGTTGAAAAACAAATCTGATGTATTTGATGTGTTTAAAAAACTTTAATTAAAAATCAAACAGGAAAGAAAATTGAAATCCTTAGAACCGATAATGGACTTGAATTTTATAATCACTGTTTGATAATTTGTGTCTTTGAATCGGTATTAAAAGACATAAAACAGCCCCGTATACACCGCATCAAAACGGTGTAGCGGGCGTATGAATAGAACTTTACTTGAAAGGGTGAGAAGTATGCTTGCTTGTTCGGACTTTCAAAAAGGTTTTGGGGTGAAGTTTTTTTAATCTTTGCATATGTGATTAATCGATCTCCTTCAGTGCCTTTAAGTGGTAAAATACCCGAATTTGTGTTTACGGGTAAATAAATCAATTTTTCTAACTTAAAATTGATTGGATGTTCTGCGTTTGCACATCAAAAACTTGATAAACTTGAACCTGGGGCTGTGAAATGTGTTTTTCTTGGTTATCCTGAAGGTGTTAAAGGTTATAGGTTGTGGTTAAAATCCGAACCTGGTTTTAAAGTTTTAATTAGTAGGGATGTGACATTTAATGAATCAAAATGCCTTGCTTGACTATGCCTTTGTCTCGATTAAAAATGGTACACCTAAAAGGTGGAGCATGTTCCTAGTGTGGATATTTTTCCGATCTTTGTTGTGCATGAAAATCATGAAAATATGCCTGAAATCAACCATTTTGCATGAAAATGAACCCGTTTTACCCGAAAATCATGATGATCTTTGCTTTGTGCATGATGAAACCATTGATGAAAATGAACCAGGAAAATGAAAATCTGCATGATTATCAACTTGTTAGAGATAGGGCAAGACGAAACATTAAAGCGACTGCTAGGTTTGATGATTTTCATATGACTTCATTTGTTTTTAGTGTGTTTGACTTGATTGATAATTACGAGCCTAAATCTTACGAAGAAGCTTTAAAATCTAAAAATTCTGTGAGTGGTTAAATGCTATGAATGAGGAAATGAATTCTTTGCATGTTAACAATACTTGGATTCTTGTGCCTAAACCCGCTAATTGTTCTCATTGTTGTGGATCAGTAAATGGTCATTTAAGGTGAAGAATGAATGTGAATATATTAGATTTAAAGCTAGGTTAGTGACTAAGGGATTTACTCAAAAAGAGGGGATAAATTATACAGAAATCTTTGCTCATGTTGTGAAGTTTACTACTGTCCGAATTATGCTTGCCTTGTGTGCTCAGTTTAATTGGGAATTAAAACAAATGGATGTCAAACTGCGTTTTTGCATGGTGATTTGGATGAAAAAATCTATATGCGGGAGCCTATTGGTTTTGTTGATAAAAAGAATTCTGATTTTGTTTGTTTACTTAAAAAATCCTTGTATGGCTTAAAACAGTCTCTAGATGTTGGAACAAGAAATTTGATGATTGCATGTTGTCTTTGAAATTTAAACGAAGTTCTTATGATCATTGTTTGTATTTTAAAGAAGATGCTAAAGTTCTGTTTTCTTGTTAATTTATGTTGATGACATCTTTGTTAATTAGTCCTTGTGTTAAAACCTGTTGAGCATGTTAAAAACCTGTCTAAGTCTTTAAGTTTGACACGAAATACTTGGGAGATGCTAAAAGGATTTTGGGAATGAACATCTTTAGAGATAGAAAAAACTCGTGATTTTTCTAAATCGATTTCTTATGTTGAAAAGATTTTGAGTGAATTTTCTATGGGCCGATTCTAAACTTTGTTAATGTGCCTTTGGTCATTTTTTTTGAGTAAAGGGCAGTCTCCAAAAAGCTGCTCATGATGTGAATGTTATGAAAAATGTGCCTTATTCAAATGCTTTATAGGATCTGTCATGTACTTGATGGTTAGTCTTAGGCCGGATATTGCGTATCTTTGTGAGTTGTTTGAGTTGCTATATGTCCGATCCTGGTATGCCTCATTGGAATGCTTTGAAATGGTTGTTAAGGTACTTAAAACATTCTCAGTGAATTTAGGCTTGAAATTTACTAAATCTGCTGAAGGTGTTAAATCAAGGGTTATGTTGATTCCAATTATGCTAATGATAGAGATAACAGAAAATCAACAACTTCGTATGTTTTTACTTTGTGTGGTTCTTGTGTGAGTGGAAATCTCGCCACAACATATTGTTGCTTTGTCTACGATCAATCAATATGTTCTCAGAATCGAGGCCTTAAAAGAAGCTATTTGGTTAAAGGGATTAATATCTCAAATTGGCTTTCTTGAAGGTGATGTTGTTGTGTTTTCGATAGTCGATCTGAATTCAACCGTGTAAAAACCCTTTTTTCATGATAGGACTAAACATATTGATGTTAGATTTCATTATATTCGTGATGTTGTTGCGAAGGGTATAGTCTGTCTTGAAAAGATACCGTCTGAATTTAACCCTACAGATATGGGAACTAAGTGTTTACCTGTTAGTAAATTTCTGTCTTGTCTAAAAATTCTGAATTTTGATACAGGTGATTGAGCTGGAACTGTGCTTGGTTGGTTTTCTGATTATAGCTTGCTATGTGCATGTTATCATCAGTTATTGTACTGCGAGTGCAATAAATAAATGAAAGAAAAAAAAAGAAAAAAAATTCGGCGATGATGATAACTGTTATTTTTTTTCCCCATGATCCTGATAACCGGTATTGGGCCAAGGTGGAGAAATGTTATATTTTTTGGCCCAATTACATTTGTTGTGTTGGCCCATTAATACTAGTTTTCTCATGGGCACAAATTACTCCCACTTGCAGCTGCCAAGCCCACACTTGTGCCCCACCTTTGTGTATGACCGTTGGATATAGGGTTAAAATCTTGACCCTCCATTTTTAACTTTTATATACCCAACCCAAGAAACCCTAAGAGATGTGGCTGTTCCTGTTCATCTCAAAAATTACTCCCGTCTGTTTGCTGTTCTCTCTCTCAAAATATCTCTTGGCTTCTCTCTTCGATTCTTGGTGAATCCGAGCGAGATTTAGTGAGGTTTTTCGATTGAGAGTTCGATCATCTTCTCCATTTGATGGGTCGGTTTTCACATGGTCTCTCTTCGAAGGGTTTCCGGCGGGGTTTGGGGGTATTGAGGTTCGGTCATCCGTGGTTCTTCTCCGGCGTCGATTCCTTTGTGGTTTCTTTCGCCGGTGACCGAACATTTGTGGGCTTTTTGGTAGTAGCTTGTGTGGTGTGCATTTTTTGGCCTACCTTGGCCTTTGCCCTGGTTTCTTGAAGGATCTTTTGGGGACATTCGTACAGTTTCTGAGCCGAATAGGAGACTCCTATTTCGTCTCTGTCCGAGGGGTTTTCGGAGGTGCACGCTGCTGTCTGTAGGAGCTCAATTCGGCGTGTTGAAACGAAGCTCAAAAGATCAGACGATATCTTTCTTGTTTTTCGCCTTGACTTTAAGTTTCCTTTCTCTCTACTACTTATTTCTCTCTCGTGTTTTTGTGGCGGTTCGGATCGAAGTCGGCCTCGGCCTCGGTCTTCGGGTCTTGGCGGTTCATTAAAGTGCGGGGTATTTGGTATAATCTGACCGTATCCCATTTCTGTTACTTTGTGCTTTGCTTTGGCTCGAATGGGGAAAGTGCCTTCCCGGTTGCCTTCTTGTTGCAAAGTAACAGCTTGTAATTTATCTCTATTATTTAGAAAAATTGTAATCCCTAATCCCTAATCCCATAGACTGTCTATTGTAATAGTTTATTTGTTAGACCATTTTAATATTCGGCTATGGCGTACGGGCTTGACAGCGGGGTCGATACCCAACAGGTAATATAATAAAAAATAATTAAATGATCAAAACATAAAATAATGAAACATTATATTTCAATTTCAATGTTTATAACTTTTGTTTTGGGTATTAGTTAAAAGACTGAAATTTGTCAAACAAATAATAATAGTAATAATTAAAAAAAATTGTTAGATTAATATTAAAAGGCTAAAATTTGGTAAACAAATAAAAAATAATTAAATTTTGTTGCTATGAGATTTGAACCCACAACCTCTGTTTTGGTAAATTCAAAAAATTAAATTTTAATTTGTTGCTATAAAATTCGAACCTAGGACATCAGTACAAAAAAAAGGGAGTGCTAGACCACATTTTTATTGTCATCTTTGGTAAACTATTTTATTGTAAGCTTTTAAGCAAACAAAAAAAAAACTTCGCTGCTGTCAGATTCGAACTGGCCACCTCAATTCAAAAAGAGAGACAACATTGTCCGCTAAGCTGAACAACTTCATTATAAACTTATACAACCAAGTATTTAAGGCCAAATATTTCGGTACCTACTATTTTCTCGAAGCTACTGTAGGACACCGACCTTCATGGACTTGGCAGAGTATTTTAGATGGTAGTCGGGTTCTAAACTTTGGCTGTCTCAAGCGTATTTATTCGAGAAGGGATACGAAGATTTGGGGGGATCGCTAGATTCCGAATCCTCCGTTCCTCTTAACATCTTCTCCCTCGACTGGCTTCTTTTTGGATAGCAGGGTCTCCGAGCTCATCGATGCTCACACGAATTGGTGGAATTATCAGATTATCCGTGATACTTTTCATATATCTGACGCCAGGGCCATACTCTCCATCCCCGTTAACGCCTCCTCCCATCGTGAAACATGGTGTTGGTTCCCGAGCAAAAATATGAAGTTCTCGGTGCGATCCACATATAGAGTGGTTCTTGATAAACCAAGTGATTTTCCAGTCAGTGGTCCTACAAGCTCTACAAGTGCGACACCTCTTCCCATTTGGAAAACACTTTGGAAAATCCAACTTCCTAATCGCATTCTGCATTTCTCATGGCATCTTTTTACGTCCACTCTCCCATGCCCAGAAAATCTCACGCGTAGTCATTTCTCCCATAGAGATCACTGCCCACTGTGTGATCAATCGTTTTTCGACACGTCCCATATTTTTCTTTCTCTGCCCTATTGTCTCACAGGTTTGGTATCTTGCATGTTTCTCTGATTTTATCTCCTTATTCCAACAATAATGTGGTGTTCTTTGGGCAAGGGAAATTATTCTGAATTCTCCAGAGCATGTCATCACAATCTTTCTTACTCTTTGCTGCTCTATTTGGCATTGTTGGAATTTGAAGTGCATTGAGGATCAGGCTTTTTTCCCTCAAACTATTGTCATCTCTGCTAAATATACGCTGCTTACTTTCCAATCAGCCAAAGTTTGGCCGGAACGACCATCTAAGTCCCTGAATAGTGCAGGCTTGATAGAGACTCCACCTCTAGGCACACACATCTTTGACGACGCTATCTTGACCCAAAATCAACAAGCTGGTATTGGAATATTTGTTCTTGGCGAAAATGGAGCTTTTATTAGAGGAGTTTCTAAAAGTTTCCCTGGCATCACCAACCTTGCTATAGCGGAGGCTCTTGCTCTATGGGAAGCGATTGCCCTTACTCTCACGTTGCCTCAATCAAAAGTTTCTTTTTTGGGAGATTCCACAATCATCACCTCTGCTGCCAAAGGGATCGCTGGCTCCCCCCAGATTGTGATCCTATTCTTGTGGATATCACCGAGCTGCTGAGCACGTTTCATCATGAAGGACTTTTTTGGATTCCTAGAATGGATAATATTATTGCACATGAATTTGCTTACTATGCTAAACTCAATATTTGTACTGTAAGTTCGTGGTCACAACCCCCGGACTTTTTGTCTCAGTTGTCGCTTGACCACTTCCAGGATTCTTAATATATTTCTCACTGTAAAAAAAGTTAAAATAAAGAGTTTGTTGGAGATGATTTTAGGTGGATAACTCTTTAAAATAAAGAACAATTTTCATTTAGAGAGTCTCTTGGGAATGCTCTAAGCAAGGTAACTACGCCACCAATCTTCCATCTTTAGTACCCACATGTAATTACTTCCCTCTTGCTAATAATTAATTTCTAATTGGCTGCATACGTTATATGTTAAAGAAATATATATATATATATATATATTTAAACCTTTAAGAAATTAGTTTAGTAATATTAAACTTTAAGTTATTTAACAAATTCCAATTAAGGCCTAAGATATTTAAAACTTTTATAATTTCGGTGGGAGTTACGGGATATTCTTAATATATACTCTAAATAAATATTCTTCCATACCCAAACTTAGTATTATAAGAAAATCTTATTTCAAACATAAAATTCACATATGAAATTTTATGCTACAAGTAGTCAAAATTCCGGAGTTCTACAAAAATGTAATTATAAGTACTACACATTCTAAAATTTATAAGCGTGCACAGTGTTAAATCTAACTCCGATCAAACCCATATAAAAGTGCAGATCGACGTGTCATTTGCCTTTGCACTTAAAAGCCAAAAAAATAAAACTTGATTTGAGTCCAATCTTTTGTGCTTAAGTGGTTCAATCCAAGCAACTATTATACCGACAATTAGGGCATTTATAGTGGAAAACTCCCTCAAAGGTCCATAGTTTTTTAGTATGCCATGTCATCTGACACATCAAAAGTAAAATACCCACCATTTTATAAATATTTCTCCACAATGGTTAAACATATTCTACAACTTTTTAATGGGTCCCACCATTCAATTCACATATTATTTATCTATTTCACTTCATTTGACATCTTATATAAATAATTTAATAAATATTGTGTTTATTTTAATTAATATTTTTAATTTATATATATTAATTTGTATTTTAATGAATATTATATTTATTTCTTACAATTCATATTTTATAAATTTCTAATTGATATTTGTTCTCAAATATTAATTAATATTTGTTCCACAAAATATCTTTTTGATTTTTGCCTTTTTTTTAATTGCATAATTGGTTAAAACAATAATCAAGACATTCAATTAAAGAAAAATACAAAATAAAAAAGAGTAGGTCTCCTGTAGGACCGTCTTACGGATCTATTCTCAGAAGACGGATCCCCCCCAACCGCGACCAGCGCGCCATTACTGACCAGACCGACGAGCGCCCCCGACCCAGCCCCTGCCCTAGCCCAACGCACGCCCAGCCCAGCCCACCAGCCCGCACCTCTTATTTAAAAAACAAATCTGCTCCACAACAAAATTGAACTCGCGACCTTAATAGACTTAAAGTAGTGTTCTACCATTACACCACTAGTACTTATTGTGCAATTTTAGTATAATAATGTATATAAACTCATTCATAAATACGCCTGGTAATTAAAAAAAAATTAAAAACGCCTATAAATGTAAAGGCTAAGAATCGAACCAAAGTCTATTAAAAAAACATGATACATTATCTCAATAAATGGATACTTATAAAAGTGTTACTTTAACTACATCATATTTATTTTTTATTTTTCCTCTTTTTTTGTTCCTATTTTGTAACTGTATTAAGAAATCTGATACTTTATCTCAACAAACGGATACTTTTACTTATAAAAGTGTTACTTTAACTATATCATATTTATTTTTAATTTTTTCTTCTTTCCTTCCTTTCTAATTTGTGACTATATTAAAAAAACATGATACTTTAAATTACGAAGGAAAAATAAATAAGGAAGACAAAAAAGTAACACTTTCATGAGTAAAAGTATCCATTTTTTGAGATAAAGTATCATGTTTTTGTAAATAAATCACGAAGTATGAATTCAAAAGATGCTGAAAAAAAAGAAAAATAAATATGACAGAGTTAAAAGTACCACTTTTATGAGTAAAAGTATCCATTTTTTGAGATAAAGTATCATGTTTTTTTTAATACAGTCGCATATTAGAAAATCATTAGATTGAAGTATCGCAAATGTATCATATTTAACATCAAAAGTATCACTATTTCCAGCACAAGTATTAGTTTTTCAATGGTAAAAAATATTAGCTATGAGACCAGAATGAGTACATCAATAAAAATTATTTTTTGAATAATGTTCACCTTAAAAGTATCATATTTCTTACTCAAAAGTATCACTATTTTCGGATAAAGTATTACTTTTTATTCAGAGAATTTAAAATTTTAAAATGACATTGTCCATCATAAAAGTATCATATTTAATATCAAATGTATCAATATTTCCAACACAAGTATCAGTTTTTCAATTTAAAAAACATTAGCTATGAGACTAGAATGAGTATATCAAAAAATCTTCTTTTTTGAATATGTAAAAATTAAAATATCAATATTCACCTTAAAAGTATCATATTTATTACTCAAAAGTATCACTATTTTCGGATAAAGTATCATTTCCTATTCAGAGAATTTAAATTTTTAAAATGAAGGGATGATAATTAAGCTTTATATTCATGGTTATACTAAATATGCACAACAAACACTAGTGGTCTAGCGGTAAAAGAGCACATTACCTTGGTACATACCTGGGTTCAATTTCCCAGCTAGTGCAAATTTGTTAATTTTTTGAAGCACGCGGATCCAGCCATCCCGGCGAGTCGCAGGTGGGGCGGACAACTTGGGTGGGCGGGCCCAGCGTGCCCAACTTGTATCCAGTGCGTTTTTTTTATGCAGCGGGCGGTCGCGGGGCGGGTTGGGCGGGCTGGGGATCCGTCTTACGGAATAGGATCCGTAAGACGGTCCTATACAAGTTTTTGCCAATAAAAAATACCATTAAACTCTCTCTCTCTCTCCACATGGCCGGTGACACAAAAGGCCTTACATCCCAACCTTTTTCCTTCCAAAAAACGGGATTGTGGCCACAATCCGTGTCCTCCCACAAACCTCATCTTGCACGCCACAATAGGGGAAGGTTTTTCATGATCCGGAATTTTTCTAAAATCCCCTCCAAAAACCTTACCATTGTAGATGCCGCCCTTAGTCCTTTTGGTTAATATATGTTCGACTGCAAAGCTTTTCTTTCTTTTCCATTGTCTTATGAAATTCTTGAGACGGTGAAAGATAAGGTGATCCGCAAGAAGTAGAACACAAAATTGGAACAGAAAATTTGTTCCCCATATATTTCATACAATGAAAAAGGCGTTGTTCTATTTAAGCGGATTTTTTTTTTCTCCCCATAAATGGCTGCAATTGTGCCACTATCCTGGATTTGGGTTAGATTGTTGTATACAAGATAGAGTTAACTGACAATGGCCTATCCAAACATATTTTGGGGGGGCTTCTGTGATAGTATTTTGTTTTTTGAACAATTTCAAAGTCCTAAAAATTTTTGATTCCCTGGCATAGGCATCCATGTGATATAGTAGTGATGTTGATGTTCAAAGTGAAAAAGATGGAGAATAATATATATGTTATAAAGTTTTTGATTTCAAACAAAACAGAGAAATAAATAAAAGAAAGAACAGTGATTGTGTTATATTCGAATTTAATCATCAAAAAATATCTTATGCCGTGTTTGATATGTATAAAACGAACAAACATGATTATGACATCTTGTGTAGTTTGTTGAGAATTTAGTTAAAACTGAAAAAGTGGAGAAGGAGCGCTAATGGCGGATCAAGGATTTTTAAAATGGAATACATGTAAAGTATATATACTTTTCTGTGTAAATAGAAAATTTATTATTATTAATTCTTAACTAAATATTATAGTTGGTGTCAAAAAAAAAAAAAAAAAACTAAATATTATAGTTGGGTATTTTTGTCTTAAAAATTGGGAGTACAACTGTATCCCATGTTGGAACAGTTGGATACGCCAGTTCAGGGCGCTAATGTAGTATTATGAACAATGTTCTAAAAAGCACTAAGCGCTAGTCGGGCGGCAGACAGGGACCTAGCGCTTAGGCGGGGACTAATCAGGGTTAGGCGGGACCTGGGCAGAGTTAGACGGGGCCTAATCGAAAGAATAACGTAGGCGGACAAGGTAGGCCTAGCGCCTAGGCGGGGACTAATCGGGGCTAGGCGAGGATTTTTAGAACAGTGATTTTGAATATTGTTGGATATATGTACGGGACACTGGTTTCCCCCCCTTCTTTTATAACTGAAAAAAGGAAAAAAATATAAGGGTCACATGTACAATACACATAACTAGGAAAAATAATTAAAGTTTCTTAAATCTATTTTGAAAAAGTATCACATTCTTATCTAAATCCATTTTCTATTTCCAACCCCATAGACCATCGTCCAAATTCAAAAACTAAATAAACCTATTATCATCAGCAGTATGAATATCATCATTGTCTTTGTATTTGCAACCCCATTTCTCCAAATTTATTATCAATTACATACACATACATATACAAATATCCATAAAAAAGTAAATTACTCAGTCGTGTTAGAATCGTTTTAAAAAAATATTTTTTATTTATAGCATGAAACTTAATTTTAATGATAAACTATGATTCTTATAGATTATTTTGAAGAAAAAAAGGGTCATCTCAACTGTTTAAGTGTGTGGCCTACCGACAACCTCGGTTTGACTTCTAATATATGGACATCCTCAAAGCTATATATAACCAACTCTTGCTGTTAAATTATTTTTTTGAGTTAACGGCAAAAAATCTTAACGGCCACCCCCATGCTTAATACAGTGAGTTTTAATTTCCCATCTGTACGTATCTGTCCATTTTTACAATGAGAAGTGATGTGAGAGAAATATATAGTTAGCCAATATATTTCATTTTTGGCATTTAAAGAAAGTGCTCTTTATGGTTTCTCAGTAATCAGGGTTGGAAATTATACTGATGCACAACATGGATCATCCTCAAGAACAACTTCCTATTGTAATTTGCCTTCAATTCTCTTTCTTCGTCTTCGTCTTTCTCTTTTTTCTCTCATTTATTTTAGGATCAAAAACTGGATAAGAATATGCATAAAATAGATTTTTTTCTTGATTTTTCTATTTTCCTACTATCATCTAGATATTTCATGGTAATTTGCCCATGTTTATTCACCATGCATGTTCACATTTTGGCATAACATACATATTGAGACAAGGAAAAATCTTAGGGACAATTTTAATTTTGAATTTTACAGTGGAATTAAATGATTCATTGCAATATACAAACATATGTGTGTATGTGTGTAAAAATATTATACATCGCCAAAAATTCAAAATAATTCAAGCCCTTGTGCAATTTAGCTCTAAAATTCTATGCAAAATGTGTCATTTACGAAAAATATATTGATGAAGGCATGAAGAAGATATATATCATACCGGTACGTGCACTTTTTCCAAGTAAACTAATCCTAATCATAATTTCTGCTTCTGGTTAATTTAATTTAGTCCATTTTCTTCTCAAGACATAAGGGAATATTTAGCTTTTCCAGCTTATACAATAAGTTTTGTAGTCTTGATTCTTTTATTCAGTCACAATTATTAGAAAAGGAACTTAATTCTGATAGAAGCACTTCACATGCATGATACAAAAAAGGTCATCATTATGGTTCAAAGTTCCTAAAGTTTGTCCGAAAATGGACATTTAGTCTATTTTGGTACTAGCTGAAATTCTATGAATTTCCTTGTCTGGAAATGCCATTCACATTTTTGTTTTCCAATATTTCACCTCCTTTAATTTCCCACAGGTCACATGGAGAACAAATATAATGCACAAACTTTTTTCTATTTTCTGCAAAATATCTATATCAGATCACCAATTTTTGGGCAAATTCATTGATTATCAAAGTAGAATGTTTGTACTTAATCCGTGCACGCGTACTCCAAAAAAATATATATATTCCACACACTTTCTTAAAAACACGCATCTGAATTTATTCGTCCAAGATTTGTAACTAAGTTGAATGTTATTATCACCAATCATATATGCATGTATGATTGATCAATGATCAATGTAAAGAAGTTTGATTAATTGTTGGTCATGCCAAATGATGAGGTTGAGGTTATTAACTTAGGACACTTTCTTTCATATTGCTTGAAAAACATATGTTGTTGATTGTCAGAGACGAAAGAACATTATGATTGGGGATAAATATATACTTTCAGGAATGTGAAGGCAATTTTATTAATTGCGCTCCGTCCTGTTGACTAATTAATTTTCTTGATTTGTTTCGACAGGAAGAAATTACGAGCCCCTTTGGAGCTCAATTCGAGTTTTCAGAGTCGGAATTATTCCCGGAAACACTTCAAAATTCTGAAGTTGCTTCAATTAGTTCCAATAATAATTGCTGCTATGAAGAGCACTCTTCCTACCAAACAAATCTCTCCATCACTATGGACACCAACAAATACGATTCCCCATTAGAAGACCATAACGAAGACATCAACCCGCTGGCGGACCCGAAGTCTCCCGCCACAACCACCGCCGCGGGCCCCACCAGAAATAGCGACCAGCCAATAATATTCTTGGAAGATCAACTAGACAATAATGACATATCAGCATCCATAGATTTCACAACTTCTCCGTCTTTCTCAGTGCCACATCAACATTACTTCAACAACAACAATAACAACAACGACAACAATCAAGAAACATTCACCATATCTTCGTTCAACCATCAGATTTCCTTAGGAGACGACGATGGGCAAATCTACACGGCCCACCAATACAATCCCGAGAGGCGGCCCACGGTGGGCCCAGTCTTGGGCGGGCCGAATCTTCCGATGGGTTTTAATGAGGAAAGCATGTCTTCTGGCACCCTGCCGTCGTATTTTCGACTGAGTACTTCTTCTCCTGGTTGCACACTTATCGATCAAATGAATATTGGGCAATACTTGCCTTCAAGCAGCTTGGGTGGGCCATTTTCTTTTGATAATCCAGGGATATTCAATGGGGGTGCTGGTTTGTTTCTGGGAAATGATATTTCACATCAGGAATTGGAATTTCAGGGAGATAATGGTGGGATTTTCCAGCCTGATTCCCTGGCCAGGGTCTTTAGTTGCTCCACCGGTGATCTTCAGGTACAATGTTTATAGAACCAGCCGCAAGAGTTATTTTGGGAGTGCTGTCAATCACTAAAAAAAAGCGCTTCCAGCTTTTTGGTTGAAACAAATCACTTCTTATATTTGCAAATTAAATGTCAACTTCTACTTCTTAATCTGTCTCATTTAATAAGCAGGGAGATGATTGCTTTAGATTTTTTATTATGTTTCTGGTTTGAATTTAAGAAATACATAAGCGCTTTTACAAGTTTTTCACAAAACACTCTCAGATACTGGTTCTAAACTTCTGATTCTATTTACAAATACTATCAACTTCTGATTCTCAACTACTTTTATTTTTGTTACAATAAATTACTTCTTCTAGAAGCATAAGTTTTTGCAAAAATTCCCTTTGGGTAAGTGATGCTATATATGTATACATTAGGTACATTTATGCAGAGCAGAATTTTTTACATTGAGATGTGTCTCAAAGTCATCATCCCAATCAGTAATTCCGTTAGAAAAATAAAAATCCCCGATTTGGAGTGTTGAGGTGGCAGTCACATTAGTAATCTGGCCAATTTCAACATTTGCAACCAAAATTTATCCTCAATGTGCCGAATTTTCTAAATTGAAGTTGTAAATTGCAAACTGAAAATAAAAGTCCTAAATGCCACATTAGTGACTACACTAATGGTATAGAACCAATTTTGCAATTAAGCCTAATTTTATGTATTGAAAATTTATGGATATTGTTCTTATAATTTGCTTAATTATGTTTTGTTATTCTTCTAATTTTGGAATGAAGGCACTTAGCAGTGAGAGCCAGCATCTGCTTCATGGTAGTCCAAGTACAACTCTTGCATCAGAGATTTCAAGTTTTGAAGATCCTAATTTTAAGGTGGGCAAACTTTCTGTTGAAGAAAGGAAGAGGAAGATTCATAGGTACTTGCAGAAAAGAAATGAAAGGAATTTTAGCAAGAAAATCAAGGTAAATCTCTTTCTCATCATCTAATTGCATGTCCATGATGCATGTTGGCATTTTATATTCTACACCTAAATTGCTATATTAGTCTTGTAACCAGAGAGAGGTGCGGTAATATTGGTCATTTGTAAATTCTATTTAGCAAAATCATCCACCATTTTTAAAAGACTATCAAATTTAGTACTCATCAATTCGCCAGGAATTTTTTAATATCAGGCAAAAAATTATAATTTGTGGCTATTTCCGGCCAAATATTGGGTTTTCCCTATTCAACAACTAAATGAGCGAAAATTTTAACTTTTTGCCTTATGTAGAATAAAAATCCGCAATTTTTTATATGTACGTAATTTTAAAATTTCCGGCGATTTAAAGACTAAATTCGAGAGTTTTTCTAAAAATATAAAGTGATAATATCAAATGAAATTTAAAAAGGACCAAATTTACTACTTTTATAATTACCGGACTAAAATTGCAATTTATCCTAGAATGAGCTTGCATTTATACGAAAGTAAGGCAAAACTATCAGGTTAGCATAACTTTTGTGACTAGTAATCTTACACGTAGAAAAGTATTCAAAGTGAAAGATAATAAGTATCAATGTCAGAAAATATATAAATAAGGAACATATTCTCCTAGTACGCTGATAGAGAATGTTTATGTAATTGATCAACTTGGTAGATTACGATATCCAAAATTCTCACACTGAAATCACGACGTGACAATCATTTTTTTTTTTTTTTTTTTTTTGCAACGTGACAAAGTTTTAAAGCCACACAAACAGGCCGAATTCGTTTTAAACTATTTTTTGAGTAGTTATGGTGGATTTCAAATTTATCTATCTAATTATTTGGAGTTATTTGAAATCCATCTCTCAAAAGTCAAATCCTTCTCTCAGATCAAAATCCTTTCAGTCCAAATTTGGAAATAATTTTTGAGAAGTTATTGATATTCTTATGTAAAATGAAAATAAATTTGGCATTTATTGCTAAATTTCTGTTAAATTTGCATTTGGATGAGACGATTTAGATTTGAGGGGAATATTTGGGGAAAAAGTTTCAAATGACTTCAAATAGTATGGATTTGAAATCCACCACAATGACTTCAAAAATAGCACAAAATAGAATCTAAGGAGTTGAAATCCATTGTAGAATGATCTTATATATCCAAACAAGCTCAATGAGTTTGTTATTGTGAATTTGAAATTAAATCCATAGTTTCAAATCCATTGGTCCAAATGAATCCTTAAGGTATATGTTTGAAAACGAAAAATATGTTTAGTTATAGTTTTTGAAATGTATTTCTACATAAATTTTCATGAATATCAGTTGGTTATAGTTTTTAAAGTGAGTTTACACATAAATTTGTTTGATTGTGATGAAAAATTATTTGGTTGTATTTACAAAAGAATATTTCCATAAAAAAGTGAAAACTGGCTAAAAACTTCTCTAAACAAAATAAACCTTTTTCCGAAGTAGTTTGAAAATGAAAAATTGCTTTTGGAAATACAACCATACATGGCCTTAAAGGTTTCTGCTGATCCCAAACTTGGTTCAGCACACAGGAACTTTTGGTTCATACCATGTGTTTGCATTGCATCTGAATACCAGATAAATGTTATGTATACAACAATATTATTATTATACATGTGACATTTATACAGCGTATTGAAAGATAATACGGAATCGATCTGATACCCCGAGTGCTTAGGCCCTCTATATATGATAGCTTCCTTTCATCTTCTTTATTGAGCTAAAAAGTTTAAAACAAATCAAATTGCTTCATTGATTTGTAAACCTCCATTAACTAATTTCAAAATGCAGTATGCTTGCCGGAAAACACTTGCAGATAGCAGGCCACGGGTTAGAGGACGGTTTGCGAAGAACGATGAACTAGCAGAGCTTGCCAGGAATACTAATGCTACTAACCATGAAGATGACACAGATGAAGATCTCAACCTGTTTTCGAATATCATCCCTGATCAGCATAAGGTTGTAAAAGAAGAAGAGGATATGGATTCCTCAGAAATTTTTGCACACATAAATTCCTTCAAATGCAACTACCCCATCCAATCTTGGATTTGACCAGAGTTTATTTCTGGTGAAAGCCCTTCATCAATTTTGTAAAAAAGTTCCTTCAAAAAAAAAAAAAAAAAAAAAAAGAAAAAAAAAAATGTAACAAAAGTATTTTCATGAAATGGTAGAAGACTAACATAATGGTGATTTAGTTTTACCCTTTTATTTTGTGTTAATAGTTATGTAGTTCTTGAATAATAAAGTAGCTTTATGTTATTATGTATATTATATTCTGAGCATGTGAGTATCATATGTGTATCAATTTAATCAAAGCGCAACTTGAACACAATCGACATTGTCGTCAAATTATCGTATATAGAAATTCAAGAATATTGGTTTATATTATGCATAAAGGTAAGAATATGAGAATTATTTATGGCAAAGGCAACTTTAAGCCAAAAATGTAGTAGATATTAGTCTTAGTAATATTGAGATTATTTAAGTAAATCAAAATATTTGAAATTTTGTATATTGTTGGGGGCAAAAACGATATTTAATAATTAATATATAATTCAGTTTATATATTGGAATAATATTAATTGTTCAATTAGCTATTAATGGAGTAACCCGAGCCAAAGGAGTCCAGGGGTCGCCCCCACTGACCAATTTCTCCTACACGGCCCACGAGGCCTATCACCCAGATATATAAAGGTTCCGCATCTTCATTTGTAAGTTAATTCTCTCATAATTACTATTACGTATTAATTCAGTATTCATTTATAGTCTTAACTTCTCTCGATCATTGTGCTGACTTGAGTGTCGGAGGGGCCTTTCTAGGACAACCCTAGAGCCCTCTAACATTTGCGTGTGTGCAGGCAAGATCCCAATCGAAGAAGTTCCAGCTCCCGAAGAAGATCTATTGACCTTAATCCACCAACTTCCTTAAGTATTTTATTACTTTGTTAGTTTCAGTTGTTGTAATTCAATTGTAAAATCATCTCGCATTAGTAGATCAAATATTGAAATATAGCATAGTAAGTCTAATTTTGTACTTACACACTCCCTTGAGAGACGACACTCTACTCATACTTTATAACATGTTGATCACACCGCGCACTTGCGGTTTGACATCCTAAATTTTGGGTCATCTATTGCAAGAAATTAGTAGATCAAATATTGAAATATAGCATAGTAAGTCTAATTTTGTACTTACACACTCCCTTGAGAGACGACACTCTACTCATACTTTATTACTTGTTGATCACACCGCGCACTTGCGGTTTGACATCCTAAATTTTGGGTCATCTATTGCAAGAAATTAGTAGATCAAATATTGAAATATAGCATAGTAAGTCTAATTTTGTACTTACACACTCCATTGAGAGACGATACTCATACTTTATTACTTGTTGATCACACCGCGCACTTGCCGTTTGACATCCTAAATTTTGGGTCATCTATTGCAAGAAATTTTTGCATCTCTTATTGCAATATCATATAAGATGAAACGGTAATTGTACAATTGACATTAATGGTATATTGGTATTACAATTGATTATCAAATTTCAACTGCAATGGAGGATCACAACTAAAATAGATACTCAGGACCAGTTATATATATAAAAACCGGACAAGACTGGTCAGTTCTACCGGTTAAATCGGGAACCGGTGGTTGGAATTGGCCTGATTTGGTCACAAAAACTGTTACGGTTGAATCAGTCAAAAGCTAGTGAAAAACCCTTTGAACCAGTCAGATTCTTTTTAGTTTTAGTTTTTCAGTTTTTCTTAAATTTTTGAATTTTAAATTTCGTATTTTCCTATATTTATACGATTAGTTGAATGTTGAGCTATGTTAAATATTGTTTTAGTTGCTTGTTTATATATTTACCATTTAATAAATGTATTACATAATAATTAATATATTATAATATTATTTATAAAATATAGCAGAAACAATTTTTTTTTATTAAATTGGTTAAATCATGAACCGCTAGCATGACTTTTTTTTAAATAAATAAAAATATATATAAAGAAAGGAAAAGGTCCTGATCACAAGCCGATCAGGTAACAAAGGAAAAACAATGCAAAATTTTAGGAAAAAAATAATAAAATAACTTAATGGCGCAATTTAAATGAAAGAGCGTTTATGTCTCAAGGATTTTCGAGTGATATTATCATTTGTATTTTTTGTACGTGCTCGAGTATCGTCTTGATGGTCTGATGTAGCTTGTGGAATGTCGGCACATGATTCTCGAGCCGCAATTTCCAGAGCCTTCATAGCTTCTGAGGGAGCACATGAGTGAATAACAAGTGAAGTAGTTGAGGAGTTGCCTAGCTTGGTTTTTAAAGCTTCCGATTTGTCTTGTTCTTCTTCATCCATCATATCAAACCAATGCTTCCGTGTTGATGCAGTCATTGCTTCCTCTGACTGATCGTTAGAGCTAAGGACATAATCATTAAGCGGATGCTTTCTAGATACAACTTCATGGCACTGTGGAGATCCGCTTGACTCTTTTCATCTAAATTTGGTGTAGTCATCGTGTCCTCATGAACAATAACTGAACTCCGTTCTGGTGGTTGATAAAGAACCATTGTCCTATCAGGATTGACATTCGAACCTTTGAGGCCCTCATCTGCATAGACATGTGAGGGCTCATTCTCTAGATGCAAATCCTCTGATGTATCACCCAACACGTTAAAAGAATTACATGTTTGAATACCCGAAGTGGATGGTCCGCCCTCCTTAGGGCCAATACTCCTCTCCGTAGAACGGACTTTCCGGGGCATAACTTGAACCCAAGTTTCCGAAACTACTTCTTCACCCTTGTCAGTCGGAATCTTACAACGATTCCCCGTTCTAATGACAGATCGTCCACGAACTAGGCTCTTATCAGTTTGATCAATGTCAGCTCTTTTTGTCGCATCTTGATGGCGACAATTTGTAATATGATGCCCAACAATCCGACAATTAACGCAAAAATCCAGCAAATTCTCATAACTGGTTGAAACAACAGAGCAATGTCCCACCCTTTCAACCATAATAAATTCCTGAAGAGATTTATTCAAATCAAGTTCAACTAACACTCGAACAAAATGTCCCACCTCCCCGGACAACGAACGACCATCAATTTGGATCGGAGTACCTATCACACTTGCAATCTTTGTAATCAAAGATGGATGCTAATACTCGATACTTAGTTCATAAATCCAAACCCAAACTTGTGCCATAGAAATATTAATTTTATAAGGATTGAAATCCGGGATCCAATTAGTGATGCGGATTGTACCCGTATTCAAATTCCATGAAGCTTTAATGAAAGCTGATAGGTGTGAGTTTTGCATGTATTTTGGAGCATATTTATGAGTAAATTGATGGGCAAACATGCAAATACTCGTGTAAAATGTTACGCATTCACTTCTTTTGGAAAAGATATTACACTTTGCTTGTTTTTATGGAATTTTCATGATATTTGAAGCAAATTGAGTACAAATGAGAACCTTGCAAAGTAGAAACATTGAAAACGAAGTGAATATACGGGAAGTGAGGCGTGAAGGAGTGAAAGATGGGTATTTAAGAAGAATATAGAGAGCACACGGGTTGGGCGTGCTATAGGCACCACCTGTGTGCCCCTGAAGAGATGACAGCTGAGCCTACGACATGGCACACGGGTAACCCGTGCCTTTACACACCACCCGTGTGCCATTAGGGATTTGCATGTTCATATGGCATCACGCACGGGTAGCCCGTGCAAGGGGCACACGACCCGTGCATGTTTGGTAAAAAAGCAAAAATTCCACTACTGGATGACGCACGGGTAGCCCGTGCAGGGGGCGCACGACCCGTGCGTCTGCGCTGGAATCCCACAATCTGCAGCATGTTGCCCTAAACTTGAAGGTGGGTATAAAAAGGTTCTTTGGGGGGCGCACACAAGGACATTCTGGCATTTTTTGGGATCTACAACACAAGACAAGAGTATATTCTTGGAAGAAGACATCAATGGATAATCGGGTTGCATCGGAGCTTAAGGAACGGAGATATATCGAGAGATTGTCGACTTTCCTAAGTTTTCTTGCTTCTCTAGTAGTTTTCATCTTTCATTTTCTAGTTGTCATGGCAATGAACAATTTGTATTTGGATTGTTTAGAGATCATGTGTAGCTAAACTCTTTAGATTTTCGGGTTTTGGAAGTAGATTAATGAACTCTTGTTGGATGTTTTGATTTTAGTTAAAGTTATTATCTTGAAGCCTATTTGAGTACTTTGAGCTTATTCTTGTTTTATCACTTGATCAATGATTTAACTTGTTTGATATATTGATTCATAATTCGAGAGATGAGTTTCAATATTAGATCTTGAGTACTTGACATGAATATTTGCATGAATCGAGAGGTTTGTAAATATTTGTGAAGACATTTGATCTTTTGAACTTTTGGGAGTTGAGTACTTCATGTTGAGTAGAGATGCTAGCATAAGTATTTCAATCTACATTTTATATGCATCTCGAGAGGGAGGATAAAATATCTTTGTGACCGTCTTATAGTTAATCAAAACCTTAACTCGGAAATCCATTTCATATCCTTGATAATTCTATCAATTGTATTCTCTTAATTTTGTGTTTTAGTAGTCCATTTTGTTTTAATCTTACAACAACAATCACTAAATTACGAGCGTCTAAATAAAAATAAAGTTATCTTAGTTCAATACTTAGCGCATAAATTTATTAGTCTCCGTGGATACGAACTTGCTTACCCTATTCTATAAACTACACCGTACACTTGCGGTGAAGCTAAAAAAAAATAAGGCGAACAAGTTTTTGGCGCCGTTGCCGGGGACTAATACAATTTCTGGTGCTAATATTGCGATAGATAGAATTATTTTTAATTTAGACAATTTTATTTTTACATTTTGGATTCACTTTAATTCTTCATTATTTGACTTGTTTCTTTTAGTTCGGTCCAGGTAGTGCATGAACACGCACTCGAGGCAAGGGGACTTGATACCGCTTATACCGGAAGTCGAGGCTTTCGCGAGAAGAATCGGTCTACCACTAGACGGGCTGAAAGACAACACAATCCGATAATAGGGGATTTGAATGAGTTACCAATACCGGCAAACAATGGTGGAAACGAGTTACCAATACCGGTTCAACAGCAAGCCATTCGTGATTACTTTCGACCACAAACGAATCGTAATTATGGTGGTATTGCCCATATTCCTATCAGTGCCAACAACTTCGAGCTCAAACTGGCACTGATCAATATGGTGCAACAGAATCAGTTTGGGGGGTTCGCAACTGAAGATCCTAACTCTCACCTTGCACATTTTATCCAAATATGCAATACGATCAAAATGAACGGAGTCTCGGATGACGCCATAAGATTGCACCTGTTCCCATTCTCTTTATGGGATAAGGCGAGAAATTGGTTGGGTACTTTGACGCAAGGTAGTGTAAGCACATGGGACGAACTAAGCCAAAAGTTCTTGTTTAAATTCTTTCCACCGAGCAAAACTTTGCAGCTCAAAAGCGAGATTACTCAATTCCGACGATTCGACTCGAGCAGCTTTGTACGAGGCTTGGGAAAGGTTTCGGGATTTGTTACGTAGATGTCCACAACATGGGTTTCCAGAGGATCAACAGTTATGTTTCTTCTACAATGGTTTAATGGGACAAACGAGGGTCTTTGTGGATGCCGCAGCGGGAGGAGCATTGTTGGCAAGGTTTCCACAAGATGCCTTGAACCTTCTTGAAGAAATGGCTATGAACAGCGATTAAAGTGGCCATCCGAAAGATCTAATGTACAACGAGTAGCCGAAATCTCGGATTCAGACCCAATTATAGCATTGGCGGCACAAGTAGCGACTTTGACAACTCAATTGAGTGTACTGACGAAGGGGCCAGAAGCAGGCACGAGCATGGGTAGTGAAGCTCTTCTATATCCGATGGAAGAGGTAAATTATGTGAATAACCGGAATTTCAACAATTTCCGGAATAATTCAAACCCAACGCACTACCATCCAGGGTTGAGAAATCATGAAAATTTTTCCTACACAAATACAAAGAATGTGTTACAACCTCCGCCGGGATTTAATGCTTCAAGTGGAGGCGGAAATGGGAAAGGCAAATCGTCGTTGGAAGATGCACTCACCTCCTTCATAAATCAATCTAATGCATTCATGAATGATACGAAGAGCCGCCTCGCTAAGCAAGACTCTCGGATGGATAAGATAGAACAACAAGTGACAAGCTCGATAAAGAATCCGGAGACTCAAATGGGTCAATTGGCTACAATTGTGGGTGGTCAACATCACAAGGGTCAATTTCCAAGTAATACGGAAATGAATCCTAAGGAACAATGCAAGGCGATTCGTTACGAAGCGGTACGGAATATGAGGGGCCTAAAGAAAAATCTGGGAATCTGAAACTTTCAGACGAAACATCAAGGCCGGAAGCGGGAGAATCCGTGATGAAGGATGATATTGAAGAAAATAGGAAAGAAGAGAACAAAGAGGCGGAACAAACAAGGGCTGAGAAGCTAAAATCATCATCTAACTCGAATATATCTAAGTTGCCTATATCTCTTCCCTTTCCTCAAAGATTTCAAAAGAAAAAGCTTGATGATCAATTTTGCCAAATTCCTTGATATATTTAAGAAATTGCACATTAACATTCCTTTTGCAGACGCACTAGAACAGATGCCAAACTATGCGAAATTTCTTAAGGATGTTATGTCGAAAAAGCGGAGGATGACAAGCTTTGAAACGGTGAATTTGACGGAAGAATGTAGTGCAATTATCCAAAGAAAGCTACCACAAAAACTGAAAGATCCGGGGAGTTTCACTATCCCTTGTGCTATTGGTGGTAATTTCTTTAATAAAGCGTTATGTGATTTGGGGGCAAGTATTAATTTGATGCCTTTGTCCATTTTCAGGAAGCTTGGATTAGGCGACGTGAAGCCAACTACGGTGACATTGCAACTTGCGGACCGATCACTTACGTATCCAAGGGGAATTGTTGAAGACGTATTGGAAAAAGTTGATAAATTTATATTCCCCGTGGATTTCTTAGTTCTGGATATGGAAGAAGATCGAGACGTTCCACTGATACTTGGACGTCCTTTCCTAGCCACGGGTAAAGCCTTAATAGATGTGCAAAAAGGAGAGCTCACATTACGTGTTAATGATGAGCATGTTTTATTTTCTATATATAAGGCAATGAAATTTCATGATTAGGTGGAAAATTGTAATGTTTTGGATATAGTTAGTTCGTGCATTGAGGATTATGTTGATCATGCATTGTCTACAGATGATTTGGAATTTGGGCTAACACACTCATGCTCGATGTCGAGTATTTGGCTTGATTTTGATAACCAAGATTTGTATGACTATGTTTGTGCCTTAGATCATATGCAGGAACTACCCAAGAGCGCAAGAGGCGAGAATGCAAAGTCGGAAAATGAGGAGCAAAAACTGCAGGTACGCACGACCCGTGTGTTGGCGCACGGGCAACCCGTGCGTGATGCCGAAGAAAATGTTGAACGACATGAAGAGCACACGACCCGTGTGCTAGAGCACGAGCAACCCGTGTGTGATGCCGAAGAAAATGTTGAACGACCTGAAGAGCACACGACCCGTGTGCTAGAGCACGGGCAATCCGTGCTTGATGCCGAAGGAAAGCTTGAAGATATGGGGCCACGCACGACCCGCGTGCCTGAGCACGGGCAACCCATGCGCTTCCCTGAAACAAAGATATCGACTCCAGAACTCAAGCAATTACCCGAACATCTCAAATATGCATTTTTAGGGACGAATAATGCAAACCCGGTAATCGTT
Source organism: Rehmannia glutinosa (assembly GCA_016081115.2). Lineage (NCBI taxonomy): Eukaryota > Viridiplantae > Streptophyta > Magnoliopsida > Lamiales > Orobanchaceae > Rehmannia > Rehmannia glutinosa. Next base: position 8,601,734 of record CM071935.1, read on the forward strand.
TCATCCTTTCTAACTCCCACTCAACTTGATAAATTGTTAAGGGTTTTACGAAAACATAAGTCGGCACTCGGATGGTCCATAACTGATTTGAAAGGCATAAGCCCATCCATTGTAATGCATAAAATTCGGATGGAAGATGTTTATAAACCATCAGTGCAAAACCAAAGAAGATTAAACCCTATCATGCAAGATGTAGTTAGGAAAGAAGTGTTGAAATGGTTAGATGCGGGGATCATTTATGCCATATATGATAGTTCATGAGTGAGTCCCGTGCAAGTGGTACAGAAAAAAGGGGGGTAACAGTTGTGACTAATGAGAATGAGGAACAAATTGCTACTAGAATTGTTACCGGATGGCGAATATGTATTGATTATAGAAAACTTAATGACGCCACTCGGAAAGATCATTTTCCTCTCCTCTTTATCGATATGATGTTGGATCATTTGGCAGGTTACGATTACTATTGCTTTTTAGATGGTTATTAAAGGTACAATCAAATCATGATTGCACCGAAGATCGAGAAAAACGACATTTACATGTCCTTATGGCACATTTGCATTTAAATCGCATGCCATTTGGGTTATGTAATGCACCGCCACTTTCCAACGTTGTATGATGGCTATATTTCATGATTTAATTGAAAAAGTTATGGAGGTATTTATGGATGATTTTTCTGTGTTTGGTAATTCTTTTGATAATTGTCTTCACAATCTTTCCTTAGTCTTACAGCGATGTGAAGAGACTAACCTTGTACTCAATTGGGAGAAGTGCCATTTTATGGTATGCGATGGTATTGTGCTTGGTCATCGAGTCTCTTCCGCAGGTTTGGAAGTTGATCGGGCAAAGATTGTAGCAATTGAGAAATTACCACCTCCTACAAACGAAAGCCATTCGGAGTTTCTTGGGCCATCTTTGGATTTTACTGAGAGGTTTATTCGTGACTTTTCTAAAATTTCTAAGCCCTTGAGCCAATTGTTAGAAAAAGATCTCGCTCAATTTTTTCCAATGAATGTTTGCAGGCGTTCGAAACGTTGAAGAAGGCATTGGTGACCGCACCTATACTTGTCGCCCCAGATTGGAGCCAACTATTTGAGCTAATGTGTGATGCAAGCGATTTTGCGGTAGGGGCTGTTCTCGGTCAAAAGAGGGAAAAATTGTTCAGATCCATCTACTATGCAAGTCGAACGTTGGACAGTGCTCAACAGAATTATACCACAACCGAGAAAGAGATGTTGGCGATTATTTTCGCATTCGATAAATTCCGATCTTACTTGATCGGGACAAAAACGATTGTGCATACCGACCATGCGGCTATCAAATACCTCTTTGAGAAGAAGGATGCAAAACCAAGGTTGATTCGATGGATCTTATTATTGCAAGAGTTCGATGTGGAAATCAAGGATCGGAAAGGGTGCAAAAATGTGGTAGCAGACCATTTATCTCGATTGGAAAATCAAGAGGGAACACAAGGAAATACGGGGTTAATAAAAGAGGAGTTTCCTGATGAACGATTACTCATGCTTGAGGCAAAGTTTCCGTGGTATGCGGACCTTTTCAACTACTTGGCTGCAGGAGTTCTACCTCCGGATCTATCACCGTATCAAAAGAAGAAATTTCTACATGATGTAAAGTTCTACATGTGGGATGACCCCCTACTCTTTAAGAGGTGCGCGGACAAAATCATAAGAAGATGCGTACCTCAAGAAGAATGGGAGGGAGTCCTACAACAATGTCACTCCGCCCCCTCTGGCGGACATTTTGGCCCAACTCGCACCACAACGAAGGTATTGCAAAGTGGGCTATATTGGCCCACTTTATTTAATGACTGTTATTTGTTTGTACAACAATGTGACAGGTGCCAGCGAATGGGAAATATTTCAAGGAGACATGAGATGCCAATGACAAATGTAATCGAAGTGGAGTTATTCGATGTGTGGGGGATTGATTTTATGGGCCCATTTCCATCATCTTCGGGTTATCAATACATTCTACTTGCTGTGGAATATGTATCCCGTTGGGTAGAGGCGATTCCCTCCGCAACAAATGATGCTCAAGTTGTAATGCGATTCCTTAAGAAAAACATCTTTACTAGATTCGGCACTCCAAGAGCTTTAATTAGTGATGGAGGGTCGTATTTTGTAAATAAATTGATGAGCAACTTGTTGGCAAAATATGGGGTGAAACATAAGGTTGCATTGGCATATCATCCACAAGCCAATGGACAAGCGGAAGTGGCTAACAGGGAGATCAAACAAATCCTTGAAAAGACGGTGAACATCAACCGAAAAGATTGGGTGTTAAAATTGGATGACGCTTTGTGGGTATACCGGACAACATACAAGACACCACTGGGCACATCCCCCTATCAACTTGTTTTCGGAAAGTCGTGCCACTTGCCGGTGGAGTTGGAACACAAAGCATTCTGGGCGGTAAAAAGGTTAAATATGGATTTCCAAAAAGCCGGCGAAGAAATGTTGCTCCATTTGAATCAGATGGAAGAATTTCGGGATGAAGCTTACGAAAACTCCCGAATTTATAAAGAAAGAACCAAGAGGTGGCATGATAAGATGATCAAGAAAAGAGAGTTTTTACCGAGAGAACCGATGCTCCTATACAATTCGCGCCTTAAATTTTTCCCGGGAAAACTCAAGTCTAAGTGGTCGGGGCCATTCGTGATAAAGAAAGTATTGAATCCTCCCGGGATTGTAGAATTGTTGACAAAAGAAGGTGAGACTTTCATAGTAAACGGCCAACGGATTAAGCACTACTTTAACCGAGGAAATCAAGAGGAGATGACATCCACCACCTTGCGCGACCCGTAATTGAAAAAAAAAACAGGCGTCAAGCTAAAGACGTTAAATATAACGCTTGTTGGGAGGCAACCCAACGGTTTTTCGTGTGAATTTCATTTTTTTGTGTGTTTTGTTTCACTTTTGTGTGATTTTTATGATTTGGTATGTGTGTTTTGTGTGTGAATTGTGTGTTTTTATTAAAATATATATATATATATATATATAATTTTTGCTGTACAGGTATGCACGGGTAACCCGTGCCATGGGCACTACCCGTGTTTACCTGGGGGGGTAATTTGAAGTGGTACGGCATGACACACGGGTAACCCGTGCGCCTGGCGCACGACCCGTGTGTTTCTGCCAAGGAAGAAATGTTGCTATGGGGTGGCGCACGGGTAACCCGTGCGTGGCACACCACCCGTGCGCTATGCGGGAAACTGATAAAATAGAGCAGTTCGAAGACTGCTCTTCACAATCTTTTCAAACACCCAACCGCGCCCTTTTCTTATTTTCTCCAATTTGTGCAAAAATCCTTCCAAATATCACTCAAATTTGTCCATTTAATCCATCCCCTATAACAATTGAACTCCAAATTGCATTGAATTCAAGTTTGCTTGAAGAATTTTGAGCAAGAACACCTAGGGTTCCAATTGTCTACTTCAAGTCTCATTTCGAGAATTCCGGTAAGAACACCAATTCTCCTTGTGAATTTCTTGTCAATTATGTATTGAGGATCATGATAGGTGTTTACTTTGATAGTTTTGCTATGAATTGTTTGAAATATTCTTTGCAGCAATTTATCAAACACTTGATGAGCTTATATATTTGAGTGTATTTGAATGTCATATGAATGATTGGGGCATGGCCAATGTTGGCTTGAGCTTTTGATTAAGAATTTATTAGAATGGCCATAATTCTTGCTTGGTTGGGGTTGCTTGATTGATCAAAGGGATGTAGGGAAGTGTATGTACATCACCTAATAATTTAGCTTCACTCCCCTACTTCGTTGTTGATAATAATGCCTTGTGGGATGCTAATCGAATGTATTTCAGGTACAAATCATTCATGGCGGAAAGAAGGAATCCCCAAGGTGGATGGAGACGTGTGCGTGTAGCACCGCGAAGAAACGAGGAGCCACAAGAAGTTGACCCGAATAGTCCAGCTGCCTATGGTGTGGTATTGACGACTGCAAACGAAAGAGAGCGATGGAATCGCTTGGTTGGTCGCCAAGTCGCTCCATCCCGTTACGCCGATGATGATTGCACTAACACCTTAGGGATACATGAGGACGTTTAGCGTCTTTTCGCAAGGGTCGGGTGGACCAATTTTATGAGCCGATGGTGGCCAACGTTCAAACGGTTTACATTGGAATTCTTGAGTACTGTTGAAGTACTCAAAACGGGAGGAGCTTGCGAGCCTTTTGAGATACACTTTCAATTAGGGAATGAACCACGACGTTTATCTATCGCCCAATTGAACACCATATTTGAAGTGCCTACGAATGCTCGTTTCCGGCCAATGGATCATTATGATCAATATGATTTTTGGAGAATGTTGGTCCAAACGCCACAAACAGGGCCTATGTTGTATGCCGCCCGAACTGCTAAAGCTTCATGGATTCGGAACCCGGTTTTCAGATACATACAACGTGTGACTGCGTCCTCAGTTTTCGCCAGGGAAAATATTGGGGGAATGACGACGAGGGAATTATATCTCTTGTGGTGTATGCTCACAAATACACCCTACAACACCGTCGCCTACTTTGCAGAGCAAGTTGAACAATTGGTTAGGCGGGAAGGGGGTACGATTTCTATAGGGGGCCTCATTACCCCTATTGCCCGGCATTTCAATGTCAATTTCCGAGGCTTGGAGCCTATTCCGGGCAGCACTCGGGTTAATTTGGCATCGTTGCACCACATGAAGTTTATAGCAAATGAAGACAACACATTGGTACTTCTACAAAAGAAAGGTGCTGCATTGTCGTTGCCTAACCCGACATACACCACAGTTGATACATTGGCGGACACCACCAACTTCCTAATGAACTCCGACGCACATAATCGAATTACAGAGGCGATTGATGCGAGAAAAAAGGCACCGAGTTCAAGGTTTCCCGGATGAGGAAGATTTGGTTGCGGAGAAGATGAGCTAAGAAAAAGAGACATGGGGATAGAACATCCTCTCCCTCAACTTGGATATAACATCCCCGAGTCACCACATGGCGATGCTTACACCCGACGCTCACATAGTAGGGATCGCCCCAGTACATCACATGGCGGTGGATCCCAGAGTGGTAATGATATTCAGGATATGCTATTGGCCTTCGGGGAGGACTTGCGTCGTCAAGGAGACGAGATAAGGCAACAAGGGGAGGATTTGAGGCAGCATAGGGCTGATTTTCTCGTGTTTCGCGAGAACTATGACCGGCTTTCCGAGGAGACGTGGCAAGTGCTCCAACAATTACAAATGTGGCATATTTCACAAGGCCACTTTCCGCCACCTCCTCCGCAGTGATTCAGGTATATCCCCACTTTTTGTTTTTGAAATTCTATTTTTCCCCTTTGGACAATATAATTTCATTCATGTTTGGGGGGGAGATAGTATTTTATATTTGAAAAGTGTGGATATGAAAAATTTTTTTTTTTTTGCATTGTGTGTTTCATATAGTTGCATATAAAGCATTCTAGGTTGCATTGCATTAGAGCACGTTTATAGCTTTAACACATTTATTGCTTTCTTAGTAGTTAGAGAGTGAGTTGATCTGGCTTGTTGCAACTTGTTGCTTGTGTGGTGATTTTGAAAAAATTGTGTTGTTAGAAATGGATGAGGAGTAATAGTTGATTGAGCCCTGAATAGATGATTTTGAGCATGTTAATATGAAAACTTGGTTTGATGCTTTGAATTACATTTTGACAAGCCTGTGAGCTTTGAGCCTTTACTGCGTATATCTTTTGCAGTCTTGTTGTGATTGAGGGTATCATTCGTGTTGTCAGAATTCTAAAACTTGCTCGGGTATCTCTGTCAAAGCCACATGTTGTATGCAAATTGTGAATGTGATAAAGGCCATTTTTGTTAGCCCTTCAAGCCTTTTGCTTACCTAATAATGATATTGAAATCCCTAGTGAGCCAATTTGAGTCTATTGCCTAATTTCTTGATTAGCAACGATTCAATCCTTAACTTGATATATTTGTTACCCTACACTTGAGCGTATAACATTGAGTAAAGGGATTGAATGAGATTGAATGGGTTGTAATTTGAAAGGTTGGATAAATTGGTTGATGGGGACAAAAGGGGTAGAAAAGGAGAAGAAAAGAATGTTGAAAACTTAAAAAAAAAAAACAATTATCTTGATGAATGAGTTTTCTTTGAATGAACTTGGAGGTTAAGCATTGTAATGAGAGGTGACGGTGTTTTATAAAAGAAAGGGGATGGAGATAAGAAGAGTTGGTGAAAATAAGAGATGATTTGGGTAGCATATTAAGCTTTAATGTAGATGGTTTATATGCTCATCGGTCTATGCGCTCGATTTTGAGTCACTCTATCTATATTTTCCTACCCCAACCAAAGAGCCTTCACTACAACCAAATGAGAAAGTCCTTTTTGATTCACGAATTGCATACACTCTAGTGGCAGAGATATGAGACGAATTGCAAGCCTATGGTAATTTTGCAACAGTGAATTAATTTGAGTGCAAACACGTCCTATATTCTCGTGAGATGAGAGTATACACATAACTTTTAGAGTTGTAATTCAAAGCATTTCACTTTGTTCTACTTGAGGCGTGCTCTTTGATTAGATATTTGAGGCTTGATTGGTCTATTGCTCAATATTCATGACGAACAATATGGATTTTCATTTGGGTCCTTTGTGTGTGCTTTATATTTGAAGAGTGTTCATATCTCCCTGTGTGCTGGATCGTGTTTTCAAAATTGTTGATCGAGACGGTCAACGGTTTAAGTTTGGGGGATTTTGATAGGTGTGAGTTTTGCATGTATTTTGGAGCATATTTATGAGTAAATTGATGGGCAAACATGCAAATACTCGTGTAAAATGTTACACATTCACTTCTTTTGGAAAATATATTACACTTTGCTTGTTTTATGAAATTTTCATGATATTTGAAGCAAATTGAGTACAAATAAGAACCTTGCAAAGTATAAACATTGAAAACGAAGTGAATATACGGGAAGTGAGGCGTGAAGGAGTGAAAGATGGGTATTTAAGAAGAATATAGAGAGCACACGGGTTGGGCGTGCTATAGGCACCACACGTGTGCCCCTGAAGAGATGACAGTTGAGCCTACGGCATGGCACACGGGTAACCCGTGCCTTTACGCACCACCCATGTGCCATTAGGGATTTGCATGTTCATACGGCATCACGCACGGGTAGCCCGTGCAAGGGGCATACGACCCGTGCGTGTTTGGTAAAAAAACAAAAAATCCACTACGGGATGACGCACGGGTAGCCAGTGCAGGGGGCGCACGACCCGTGCGTCTGCGCTGGAATCCCACAATCTGCAGCATGTTGCCCTAAACTTGAAGGTGGGTATAAAAAGGTTCTTTGGGGGGCGCACACAAGGACATTCTGGCATGTTTTGGGATCTACAACACAAGACAAGAGTATATTCTTGGAAGAAGACATCAAGGGATAATCGGGTTGCATCGGAGCTCAAGGAACGGAGATATATCGAGAGATTATCGACTTTCCTAAGTTTTCTTTCTTCTCTAATAGTTTTCATCTTTCATTTTCTAGTTGTCATGGCAATGAGCAATTTGTATTTGGATTGTTTAGAGATCATGTGTAGTTAAACTCTTTAGATTTCCGGGTTTTGGAAGTAGATTAATGAACTCTTGTTGGATGTTTTGATTTTAGTTAAAGTTATTATCTTGAAGCCTATTTGAGTACTTTGAGCTTATTCTTGTTTTATCACTTGATCAATGATTTAACTTGTTTGATATATTGATTCATAATTCGAGAGATGAGTTTCAATATTAGATCTTGAGTACTTGACATGAATATTTGCATGAATCGAGAGGTTTGTAAATATTTGTGAAGACATTTGATCTTTTGAACTTTTGGGAGTTGAGTACTTCATGTTGAGTAGAGATGCTAGCATAAGTATTTCAATCTACATTTTATATGCATCTTGAGAGGGAGGATAAAATATCTTTGTGATCGTCTTATAGGAATAGCGATAATAACTTGGCTTGTATTAAATCGTACAACAAGAGGATTATTAATCGAAACCGTAACTCGGAAATCCATTTCATATCCTTGATAATTCTATCAATTGTATTCTCTTAATTTTGTGTTTTAGTAGTTCATTTTGTTTTAATCTTATAACAACAATCACTAAATTACGAGCGTCTAAATAAAAATAAAGTTATCTTAGTTCAATACTTAGCGCATAAATTTATTAGTCTTTGTGGATACGACCTTGCTTACCCTATTCTATAAACTACACCGTACACTTGCGGTGAAGCTAAAAAAAAATAAGGCGAACAAAAGCACGATTACAGTCAATTATATCATTAAATTGTAAACTAAAATAACCCTTACCTAGTGGTACCAATCTCCAAGCATGTTGAATTTTCCAAACGACATGCAATTTCGATTTGAGCGTCTCTAACGTGCATGGATTTGCCGCTTTTGAAAGTAAGAGTCGTCCGATTGATGAATCTCGTAACTCCGATGTACGTTGATGATAAATCCGTTCATCCATCGTTACGAAATAAAAATCTCCTTTCTTAACTGGAATTGTATCCTCCCCGGAGTGCACCGTTTTTGCAAAAGATTTCTTCACATTCGTTTCTTGAAAATCTGGATCCGTTCTTGGATGGTTCTTGAGAATCTTGGAAGCGTGATCAACAGGATGATCCAAAACTTGAGGAAAACATGTAGAATGTAACAAAACTTGATTTTCTTGATCAATTATTGTAGCAGTTTGAAACGTTTGTGTAGGAGGATCAAGAGATGCAATAAAAGAAATCGTTTGACATTCTTCTTATTTGAATCTTGCGCCATTCTTGCAAGTAGCAGAATTAGGGTTTGGGGAAACCCTTGGTAAAACCCTAGGAGCAGGGATAGAAGAATCATGAGATTTTGTAATTTCTGGGAAAAGAGAAAAATCGAGCTCCATGAAAAAGATCAAGATGCGTCGGCCATGGAGATTTGGGAGGAGAGAGAAGAGAGCATTTTTTCTCAAAACCCTAATTTTTCCGCCCTTCTTCAAAATTAAGTTTTCTTCGAACCGCTAGCATAACTGGTTTGCTCATTGGTCTGGTTTTTCAAACACTGTTTTCGACCATATTTTGCATTTGGAATGCACTCGTATTGTCAGGCTTAGTGCAAGAACATGGAATATAAAACTGCTATGAGAAGAAAATGCAAGTGAAATATTTTCGACACTAAGAGGTGATTTGACTAAGGTTGTTTAAAAATCTTATAAGTTTCCACATTTTATAAGTTGTTTTTAGAGATTATAAAATATTTTTACGGATTATAAGATATATCTTTTTTTTTTTAAAAAGAGCTTCATTAAGGAACATGAGAGGTACAAATATCATCAAGGTGAGAAACCACAAATGACGGAGGCTCCACCCATACAAACGGACTAGCATAAGAAATGGAAGCTCTAGCTATACTATGAGCCACCATATTCGCTCGTCTATTAATATGTTGAACCATAAAGCAAGGTTCCGAATCAAGAATTTCAACACAATTTCGAATGATACCTCCAAATTCTGAAATATTTGAATCATGCTTTTTGAGTGCGTGCACTACTACTTTAGCATCAAATTCAAACACCACTCTTGGAAGGCCCTTACTTTTAACCCATTTAAGTCCTTCTAGTAGTCCGATGCCTTCTCCTTCCAAAACATTTATATTCCCATAAAACCAACTGGACCTGCAAGCCACTATATCCCCTTTATCATTCCTCAAACTCATACCAATACCATTTTTATTTTGCTCCTTGAAGAATGCAGCATCAATGTTGCACTTATGCACTGTAGATGGTGGAACATGCCAAGCATCACACAAACAGGTACAATCATCACTCTAGTTCTTCTTAGCTTGAGCTGCCTGCCAATCAGTGAGATATGAAAGAGCTTGGAACACCATGACTTTAGCATTCATAAAAGAATTGTTCCAGACTTCGAATTTCCTTGTTTCCAAATATACCATAGGATCAAACACAATCTAGAGGCTGCCAATGGTTGTAAATCTTTTAACATGGAAAAGAGCCATTCTTTAAACGATTCTGCATTACTAGATTGATTAACCATGGCCAACAACCGAGCTTCTCTTCAACAATCAACAACAAATCTGCATGAAATGAATAAATGCCAATTATTTTCAAGTTGTGATTCATAAAAAGCACAAGTTTGCTGTACATTAAGTCCTTTCCCCTTAGATTTGTTCTTCTAGACACCCTCGACAAGCTCTCCATATGAAGAATTTAATTTTAGGGGGAATCTTCAATTTCTAAATCAGGTTCCAATCCCCACTACAACCAGATTGAGTATTTAAAAGTGATTCCACCAGCGTTTTGTACCCTATTCTAACTGAATATTTCCGATTTTAGAGTAGTTCCATATCCATTTATCCTCGTTCCCAGCAACACCTAGTGGTATTTTCAGATTTTCTCCCATATCTTTATCCCATAAAAGATCTTCAATTAATTGGATATCCCATTCAGGTAAGACTGGGATGAAAAGATCACTTACTTTTATACTTTCCAGCCCTTCAACTTGTGGTCTGCTTATCGCAAAACAGTCTAAATCCCGTAGCCAAGGTGTGTTCCAAACTCTAATTGAGTTGCCATTCCCAATTCTCCATCTTATCCCCATCCTAAACACATACCTAAAGCTCCAGATACTACGCCACGTAAAGCTTGGATTAGCTCCAAGTTCTAAATTCAGAAAATCCCCATCAGGGAAGTATTTAACTTTGAGTATTCTGCAAATAAGAGTATCTAGGTCGGAAAAGATTTTCCAACCAAGCTTCGCTAACATAACTAGGTTGAAGAAGTGGAATTCTCTGAAACCAAGTCCCCCGGCTTCCTTCGATGCACACATTTTGTCCCATGAGAGCCAATTAATACTTCATTTTCCATCCTTGCGCGAACCCTACCAAAAGGAATTTATCATCTTCTGCAGTTCATCTCCCAGAGATATTGGAAGCAGAAAATATTTGCAATCTCCTGCTACTGATCTGTAGTCACATTAGAACTGAATGTGATATTTGATTTTTGGAAATTAATAGCTTGTCCTGAGATGTTCTCGTATTGCTCCAGAATTGTTTGACATGGTGTGGCCCCTCTTTAGTTGCTGAGAAAAATAAATAGCTATCATCCTCAAACAAAAGATGAGAAATCGAGGGGGCACCATGACAGATTTTTATTCTATGAATTCATCCTTTCAGTTCTAATTGTCGAAGCATGGCTGTCAATCCCTCAGCACATAGAATGAACAGATACGGGGATAGGGATTCCCCTTGTCGGAGTCCACGTTGAGGGGTAATTGGACCAACCAAAGTATCATTAACCACAACAGAGTAGGAGACTGTCTTGACACACATCATGATCATTTAACCCATTGGAGCTGGAAACCCAACTTAATGAGGATTTGCTCTAAGAACCCCAAGTCAATTATGTCATATGCCTTGCTAATGTCAATTTTAAAGGCAACCATCCCTTTCTTTCCTTTAGTTTTCCTCTTCATGTGATGCATGATTTCAAAATCCACAAGTACATTAATCAATGATGCTTCTGCCTTTGATAAATGCTGATTGAGCCTCAGATACAATATGTGGCAGAATTGCTTTCATCCTATTGGCAATCACATTAGATATAATTTTATAAAAGACATTACACAAAGAAATTGACCTTAAATCCTTCATAGTCCGTGGACTTTGGCATTTTGGTATTATGATTATGTTTGTATCCACAAGTCCGAGGGGGAGTCTTAGATTGGACAACCATGTTGTTCCAGCCTGAAATACAGCTTCGCCAATTAGGTCCCAAAATCGTTGATAAAACATTGGATTAAAGCCATCTGGTCCAGGAGATTTATCCGGATGCATTGAAAACACCACCTCTTTGAACTCATCTTTGGAAAAAAGACGTGCCAGAAATTCATTGTGCTCCTCGGAAACTTTTGGTGCTATGTCATTCAGTAACATCCTTTGGATATAATTCCTTGTAGAAAATAAGTCCCAAAAATAGTCAACCGCAATGTTGCCCAGTGCCACTTCATTAACATGCCACACTCAATTACTATCTTGAAGTCCCACTATTCTGTTAGTTTTCTTCCTAGAAGTAGCGGTACGTATGGAAAAATTTAGTATTGAAATCTCCATCTCTTAACCAAAAGGTCTTTGCTCTTTGTTGCCAATGGGCTTATTCCTTTATCAATAAATCAGAATATTTGGCCTTCGCTTCTTTGTATCGACTCACTGAAGTGTTGTCATCCATTTTTCGATAGTAGGCAATCTCTTTATGGAGTTCGGCCTACTCTTTCTTGAAGATATTAATTTTCCTCCTACCCCACGTATGAAGTCTAGCTGCGCAAACTTTAAGTCTGTTCGTGATTTGTTGATCTAAAGAAGTGAAATTCCAACTCTCAACAACAATGTCCTTCAGATCTGGTTCTGAGAACCATTTGTTTTCAAATCTAGAAGGTTTATGCTCAACCTTGTGAATAGGTGCCAACCTATGAAGTATAATTGGCGAATGATCCGAGATAGGATAATTGAGATTAAGTAATCTTACATCTGGAAAAATTAACAACCATTGTGACGAAGCAAGTGCTCTGTCAAGTCTTTCCTCGATGGCATCAACTGAAGTGTTTAAAGTGGTTGAAGTGTTTGGATAATATAAGATGAAATAGCTTATAAGATGTTAGTAATGATATTTTTTTAATAAAATGGTAATGACATTTTTGTAATAAAATGAATAAAATGACAAGTTATTAAAATAAGATCTTATTTTGAAAATAAGCCGAGATTTGAGAGAGATCCCCTCACTTGTGATATTTTTGTAATTTAGATGGCTAAAGTGAAAGGATGTTAATATAAATATTTAATTTTGAAAATATGGTGGAACCCTCCCACCTTTTTTCAAAAAGAGTTTATGAACTCCTCAAATCTTATTTCAAGACTTTATCAGATCTTTTTTTTAAAACATTTACCAAATACTTTTAGAAACTTATAAAATCTCAATTAAATATATTATAAGAGTTTTAAAGATCTTATAAGGTCAACCAAACACTCTCCCAAAGTCTTATTTTGCAATTGCAAAATACAGGTTGCATGCTCAATTCTAAATTTACAACTCTACTCATATTACCGGAGAAAAAGCAAATTATCACCAAACAAGAGTAGGCAGAAGCAGACTATTATTTGAATTCAAAAATTCATATAACAAAATCTTCTTATGATCGTAAAAGTTATACATGGGGCTCATGATTGCTCATAGTTACTAAGCAGCTCAAGGGAGTATAATCTCGATTGTTCCATGTTTTTTTATTGTTCTTTTTTTTTTTTCGTAGTGGCTAGCAACTTGTGTACACACACAAATCAAAGTAGGGTTTTAACTTAATTCACATCAATGAAATTTCATAATTCAAACCCCACATCCTAGACTATTGTTTAACCATCACCTAATTCGTTCATCACAAAGGTTAATTAATGATTTCGTCAAATCCTATAATGTTATTTCCTAATTGAGGCTCAAACTAATGCATTTATTTCAAGTTGACTAAACAACACTATTATTAAACTTGGGATAATCATTAGGCTAGTAAAAGAAATAACCACTTGCAACCATAACATCTAAACAACGACTAATTTCTCCCCCATACTTAAACCACACAATGACCTCAATGCGTAAAAGATAAAAGAGAAGAAGAGAGATACGTCCCTGGAAGATGCTATAATCGGCAAATGGTTAATCCACTCATGTGATCCGTCAATCCTGCAAAAGCCATGTGAAGAGGACAAAATAATAACACCAAGCACATGCAAATATGAAAACACACAACTCACACAAACTTTTTTTTTTCTCTTTTTTTGTTGAAGAAAAATAAAACAGTAAAATATTTGTGTTGCCTCCCAAGAAGCGTTCTTTTAACGTCATTAGCTTGACGGTGTCAACAGAGAAAGTCATGGCGGGTCATCGAGCAAGATCTCTATCACCACCTTGGAATTTTTATTCGGCTGACTTGCGCTTCGAATCATATTGTCTTCCTGCCATAGGACATCTTTCACGACAGAATCGGTAGAGTCAACGATAAAATTATCATTCAGGACACATGCAGGACTACGAGCTATATCAAAAATTGAAAACATTACTGTTTTTCCCAAGACATTCATACTCAGTTTTCTATTTTTGACATCAATCAAGGTATTGGTGGTGGCCATGAATGGTCTACCAAACAATATAGTATGATCTTTAAGATTACCTTTATCCTTTTTCGTATCTAAGCAAACAAAATCAGTGAGAATTTTAAGATCACCTACTTGAATTAAAATATCTTCAACAATGCCTGTAGGATACCTAATGGACCTATCAGGAAGTTGCCAACGTAACCTGGTGGACTTCAATTCTCTTAAATATAATTATTTAAATATAGAGTAAGGCATAATGTTAATTCCAGCTCCAAGATCAAGCATACCTGCGACTTTCTTACCATTCCCAAAAGAAATATTAACAATGAAACTACCTGGATCTTGTTGTTTTGGGAGTGGACTTAGGGATGGAATAGGAGATTTGTGGAGATTATCAGTTTCGTGGGATGGTGATCCCTTGCTTGCCTCCATATTCGTGTTTTCTTCACTTGCATCAACTTTCTTTTCTATTTTTGCGATACCTGCAGGGTTAAGCAAGATAGTGGAATAAGGAATCTGAAATTCATTATCATAAATCTCAACAAAGTCAATAATAGTGACGGCTTGAGCTTGCGCTGGTTGATTAAGCAATATATCCTTCTTGAAGACATGTCGAGCTATTTTACCAACTTGAATAGCCAATTGATCAACTTGAGTCTTAAGACGCTTAAACGAGGCTTCCATAGATTCAAACCGCCTATTGTTACCCTCTTTTGTTTGCTGACTAACTTGAATAAAGGAACTCAAGATTTCTTCAATAAATGGAGGCCGAGATTGATTTGATGGCTGATCTTGGGGTTGCGGTGGGTTCAGATAGATTTGAGATGGATTTTGTGAACTGTCCCAACTAAAGTTCGGATGACTTTGCCAACCTGTGTTGTGAGTTTGAGTGAAAGGTACATTACGAGGCCTTTGCTGATACCTCTGGATAGCGTTTTCACAACCTTTTTGTTCAATCATAACATTACAAACATTGGCCCCATGACCAAATTTACCACAAATCCAGCATGACTCGGCAGAAGGAGGCCGGCTGGTGGATGCCTCCTTGTAGCCAACAATTGCACTTGCTTAGTCAATTCTACCAATTGTTTTGTCACATCATAGCTCGGAGCTACTTCATTCACAACAACCCGTTTTCCTATAGCACTCTCTTGTTGTGAATTAGTGCTCATCATCTATAGAAGATCATAAATGTCCTGGGCCGTGCGTTCATCCATGTCATCCCCAGCAGCATTGTCAACCATATATAGATAATTATGTGATAACCCATCATAGAAAAATTGGTTTAACAATTCCAATGGGTAGTGATGATGTGGGCATTTAATCTGTAAATCCATAAAGCGATCCCAAGCCTCATGAAAGGCTCGCCATCCATTTGACTAAAAGTGGCTATTTTAGCTCGCAGATCTGAAGTCTTCTGATGCGAATAGTACCTACCTTATTAACTTATTTTACACCACCTCCCAATTAGTAAGAGAGTTAGGAGGTAGAATCATAAGCCAAGTTTTCGCCTAGTCCTTCAGAGTATATGGAAAACAGCGCATCCGGAGCTGATCCTCATCCAAATCTTGTAGAGAAAAGGTTTGGGTGATGGAATAGAATTCCCGAATGAATTTGATAGGATCTTCATTGGGCATCCCATAAAATGATGGCAACTAATTAAAGTGTATAGTTTTGAGATCATAGTTTCGTGCTGCCTGTCCCAAAGTGATGGAAAGGTTGCAGTGCCAATGGCAGGGCGTGCGAATTGCCGAATTCACGCATCGAAGGCTGACGTGCCTCTATGTTGTTTCTATTTTGATTATCAACCATCTCTAGTTCGTCTGTTTGTTCTTCTCTTGGAACGTGATCACGAGAATCCTTGCTACTATCCGTAGAATCGTCCCCTTCTTTCCTTGCATGTCTCACAACTTGATGGATATCGTCCACGAAAGGCACAAGGTCCCGATTGAGATTTCTACGTCCTTGCATAAACAACACAAGAAAAATAGATTAAACGAACCTGTGGAAAAAAAAACAAAAGGCAAAGAAGAATCCTAAACTAAAATTAAATAAGAAGAATCTTAATCTAGAAACAAGGAAAATAAACACAATAATTATTAAGTCTAAAGCCTTCCCCAACAACGATGCCAAAAATTTGTTCGACCACTAAACACCTAAAATAAATCTTGTTGACCAAAGTCGTCCCTCACGGAAGGCTTAGCCAGCCAATAATTATTATGCAATACAAATAAGCAAAAATAAATCCTAAACACTCTAACTAGATTTGTGATTTTAATTATCTAAAGAAAAACAAATAAAAAGACCCCATTAAAATTAAACACAATTAAACTCGGAGAAAAATGATAAGGATAAACATCTAGGATTACAGAATCATCTCATCAAACTCACAAGAAGAATATCAACTAATTGATCATGCAAATAATAATTATAACAAACAAATTAAAACTAGGCCTAGATATGATAACTTACGTATTCACAGAATAGGTCTATCCCTACATAATTTGCTATTTTTATTAACCAAGTTAGATAATACATTTTTGATTCATATCTAACCCCCTCAATAAATTTAGTCCAGGAATAATATCTTCTCTCGATCTAAATTATTCCCTCAAAATAATCAAAAGTTGATCAAACAATCAATTATCAAATAAAGCAATTTATTCAGGAAAGCAAATCAATTAGTCCATATCCATGCTTGTTTGTTTGAATCAAATCATTCTAATCTTAGAACAAGGAAGTTAGTTCATGCTTGGGGATGGGATCATGATTCCAATTGAAGGAAAGAAACCAATCATCAACATTACTATGCAACAATAATAATCACCCAACAATTGAAATCAGATAAAAGAGATGAAGAAATATTACGCTTTGATTAAGCCGCAAAATAACTTTAATGGGAAGAACCCAAGCAATCTCAATGTTGAATGAAAGAGAAAACAACAAAATCTGAGGTTTAAAAGTGTTATGTAATGAAAATGTACGAATTTATGAATCCTCCAAGTGCTATTTATAAGTTTAGAACCCTATACAAGGTGGGAGAATCCTAAAAGAAGAAGAAAACGTGTAAAAAATCTAGAAACCTCTCCAGGTGCGCGCCCGTGCATGAAGTGCGTGACCGCGTTGCGCTCCGTTATGCCTTCCGCGTGCCTCTCGTGCGCCCCCACGCGTGCATGCCAATTTCCTCTACGTAATCGTGTACATTCTCGTCAAGGTTGACGAGCGCGGTCACACACAAGTACACGCACGGTCAGCCTATTCTCTGTCTCTCGTGCGTGATCGTGTGCCATACACAGTGCGCGTTCTATCTCCATCCTAGATCGTCGTCTGACTATAATGCCGGTTTTGCTCATTTTAGCTCGTTTTCAAGACTCAATTTTATCAAAACCTACGAAAATGACAAAAATACACTACGTAACACACGGCACTATAAAATAGAACGTTAAGGCATAAAAATACGCACAATCACACACAAGAAAAATAAAAATCACACAAAAATCACACACAAAAACAACCCTGAGCTCAATCTCTCCGTTGTAGTATTTGAAGCCAACATGGTGGACAATCCAAGTAAATGGTGGATAGATATCGGAGCTACTCGCCACATTTGTGTAGATAAGGAAATATTTTCCTCCTACACTCTGATCTATAGAAATAAGTTATTTATGGGGAACTCTTTGACTGTTAGGGCTTGGAAATGTTGTGCTAAGATAACTTCCGACAAAGAGCTGACGCTTGTGGATGTGCCTTCTTTTCCAACCCCCTATTAAGAAAATCCTGATTTAGATTGGTGTTTGAGTCTGACAAGTTTGTAATGATCAAACATGGTCAAATTCTATGTAAAGGGCACCTTGATAAAGGCTCTTCAAAATGAATGTAATATATGTTTTCCGCCAAGAGGCGAAGAATAATTTTTTTACTTATATTTACTTGTTGGATTGTCCTACTTTATGGCATGATATATTAGGACATGTAAACTTCAACACAATTAAAAAGTTAGTGAATTTAGATTAATACCAACGTTTAAAACATATTCACAAGACAAGTGTGAATTTTGTGTTGAAGCTAAAGTGGCTAAAGCACTGTTCCATTTAGTGACAAGAAAATTACACCTCTTTAGTTAATTCATACAGACATGTTATTTAAACTTGTGTAAACTCGAGGTGGGAAAAAGTATTATATAACATTTATTGATGATTGCACAAGGAATTTGTGATTGTGATTGTGATTTGTTGGTTGGATTTGTACGGTGATGAAATTTCATGTTTTAATTTGCTGTATAAAATTGCAGGTTGGGTTTCGTTTTATGAAACAGGCATTTTTTTAAAAAAAGAAAAATATTACATCGGTTATTATGTTAACCGATGTGAAATGTTCGATTTTTTGTCACTTTTACATCGGTTGTCTGAGTAACCGATGTAAAGGGCCCATTTTTACATCGGTGCTCTTAGTAACCGATGTAACTGGTCCATTTGTTACATCGGTTGTCTAAGTAAGCAATGTAAATGTCCATTGGTTACATCGGTTATCTTAATAACCGATGTAAGTAGTCCATCTTTTACATCGGGTGTATTGCAACCGATGTAGAAAAAACATTGACATTGGTTCCGTGTCGGATGTGAAAAAGGCCCTCAAGAACCGATGTAACTGGTCTAGGTTGGCTTATTCTGACACACGAATCCACAAACCCAGACGCAATCCAAATTGACACCTCTACATATAGCACGTTGGGCCTACAAACTTGAAAATCAACTAGTTACTACAATACAATTAGGCTGGCTTATTTTGGCGTGCATGTTCCGTTGTTGGGTTGTGGATTTTAAGAGGAAGGGAACTAGTGGTGAATGAATAATATGATGAATAAAAAAATGAAAATAAACAATTATTTTTTAATTGTGAGTTGAATAAAAAATTGGCATTTAATACGTGTAAATTAAGAATATCTGTAAGATATTACGATTATAATTGAGAAAAAAAACAAGAAAATGATAGATGTACGGATTTGTTGAGGTAAGAGTAAAATATGAATGTAAAAAATTTGTTTGGAAGTAAAAATATGACCTATTTTTATATTATTTTATAGGAATAATACTAATGTCTAGACTCTATACAATATAATATAAACTAATTTGTAGATTATTTAGATAATAAAAAAACTATTAAAATAAAGTATTACTCAGCAAGTCATGTAAGGATAATAATAATACATGTACTGAATGATTTACTTCAAACGTAAGGAGTATCACACAATGCTTTAAAATAAGTATGAGAAACGAGAGTACTTTTCAATATTCTTATGTACGAGTACTATATGGTATAATATACATTTTAACTAACATATATATGAAATTAGTTTTTTTAAAGTATTATAATGCATTTTGAAATAGGGATTAGTTTAAATGAAATTAAAATTAAAATTTAAAAATAGATAAAACAAGTAGAGACTTAACACGAAAAGATGCCCTAATTAAAAATATCCTTTTTCCGAGAATAATTAAAAAATGATGAAATTCCTAGTTTTTGTTTATTCTTTTGAAATGGATCAATAATGGGCCGGACCTATTCTCGACCTTTGGGTCAAATAAGGGCTCAAATCATATTTTAATTTTGTAGAACCATCTGATGGGCACTTCAGTAATTAATGGGCACATTCAGGGGCTGGGCCTTGATTGGGCTAGTGACCTTTACCAACCAGGCTTTTTTGACAGAATATAGTACTTTTTAAAACAAATTGATCAAATATGGTGGTTTTGGAACCTCTTGTAAAATTAAGTATAAGAGTTGTGCTTCTATTTTTTTTTTCTGATGGCCAAATGAAGCGCAAACTTCATTTCAGCTTTCATTTTTTTTGTGTATCTTAAAAGGAGACGCACGTGGCACTTTAAAATGAGGCTCAAACACAAAATGCGACTTATTTAAACTTTTTTTAAAAAAAAAACACAATTAAGATGCCAATCTAAATAACAATTATAATAACAATTTAAACTAATTCTATTGTGGTTAATTATAATAATAATTTAAACTAATTCTGATGTAGTCAATTATCAACCTTGTGCCCTAGTGGTTGAGACATGTGCTGTAAGGGTGAATGACTCGGGTTCGATCCCATATGAGTGCATGTGTCCCCTTTCCAAATTCCCCCATTGTACTAAAAAAAGATACATATAAATAATATTAGTTAATATGACAATCTTAAATTCTAATCTCTCTGGTGCTATATCTGGGGAGATATCTCACTCATGTGCTCCTCCTCCGGTCGTGATCTTGATAATCATCATTTTGCTGGTCCAATGCAAATGGCGAGCTCTCCTGGGGTTCAATTTTAATTTGAACCGAAATTTTAGTTCCAATTTGGTTCGGCCGGTTAACCAAATTGTGAACACCTCATGGGGTTACATAATTTGATAGGCACTTTTTTAACGCAAGTGAAAATGATGTACACTTTTCTTTTTGTTTAAATGAAAATATCAATCATGTTAATATAATCCTATCAAAAGATTTGCGCACCACAAAAAAACAAGGAAATTCCAATGGAAAAAATCTATTGGAATTTGGCCAATTACCGTTGGAATTATCGATTCCAACAAAAATTCCAACATAAAATAGATCGTTGGTAAAATGGCCGTTGGAATGACGAAATTCCAATGGAAAAATATTCCAATATTATTTATCCATTGGAATATATAACCGTTGGAAAGAACTCCAACATTTTTTCCAACACTAATTCCAACAGAGTTATACCAATGGAATATATTTAATCGTTGGAAAAAACTCCAATGGTTATTCCAACGGAATTATACTATTGGAATTTAGACCAATGGTAATTCCAGTGGTATATATATGTTGGAATATTCAATTAATTTATCTCATTATCTAATAACTTCAACTTCCTAGTAGGTCACCCATCATTAATTTGTCCCAAGTCAAGCACATTAGACCATGTACTTTCAATATGATTGACTCAAGAAGAGAATATATATTTTATTGATAAGAATTATACTATCAAATCTTTTAACCCCTATTGAAATTTTCAATGGTATTGGAATTTCCAATGGAATTTTCCAACATGTTGTACCATTGGAATTTCCGTTGGAATTTTAAAAACTCCAACAGAAATTCCAACGATTAATTCCAACATTTGCTTTACCGTTGGAATTTTTGTTGGAATTTTCCAATGGTTAATTGTGGTGTTGGAATTTCTGTTGGAATTTTAAATTCCAACATTTTATACCAACGGTTTTGTTTACCGTTGGAATTTTCATTGGAATTTTCCAACGATTTTGTTTACCGTTGGAATTTTCATTGGAATTTTCCAACGGTTTTGTTTAGCGTTGGAATTTTTATTGGAATTTTCCAACGATATAATGTATCATTGGAATTTTCGTTGGAATTTTAAAAATTCCAACAATTTTCTATTTCGTTGGAATTATTTTGTTGGAATTTGATTGTTTTCTTATAGCAACAGTTTACCCTAAATACATTACCTAAATTGTGAATGATTACAATATTTTTTGGAAAATCCAACAACTTCCTCTATTCATTTTATTTCTGTAATAAGGGTATTTTCTTTCCTGTGGGGTTGTTGCATTATTTGATAGGGAGATTTCGATAAAAGAGAAAATGATGCACACTCACTTACAATCTTCTTTTTCTAGAAAAGAATTACATACATTCATGATTTCAATTATGTAAAAATAATTGTATCAAAAGAGGTGTATTTTTATTCTAATATCCCTTGGATAGGGAAAATTGTAAATAGGCCTAACCCTACCAAGAAATATCGTGCTCCGCTGGATTTTAATTATGATGTGTATTTTTAGCCTAATTAAAGTCCCTTGGATTGGAAAATCCTACCTAGAAATATTGTGCTTCGATTGAAACAGGTAAAATATCTATATTATAGTAAATTGTATATTCTTTTTATATGTCACTGTCTGATGTAATTTTGTTCAATTAGTGGTATCACTCATATTGTTATATTTTTGGCTTAGATTGCAATTTCGTCATACAACTAGGAGTGGCAATATTACTCTAGTGAATACAAGGATAACAAATCATTACAATAACTACCAAAAATTCTTACATTATGGATAAATTTGGCTGGAAATTGAATTTCTTTGACGGGAAAATGATATATCATGACCAGCACATTGTTTGAATTGCATGAGCTTCATGGTTATGAAATAAGCTTAAGAAATTAAATGCAGAAGAACTTTTCTATTTTTTGGTAAATTGAATTGCTTGATTACATATATACTCAGCTGTACCATGAAAGAAGAAAACACTCCCTTATAAGTTGCATGATTAACCTAAAAGAATTCGTTTATCAAACACTGTACAGAAAGAAATACAAATGTGCACACATAACAATCACCCAAAAAGATCACAACTCAATTATTCTTGTACGTGACAATGATTACAAAAATAAATTACTAATAAGGCTAATAAATAGTCCATGGTAATTGTCATGAGAGAGGGGGAAAATTCTCCTAAAACTTACCAAATTAATTCCAAACCTAGCCTGACTTTTTCTTTTAATTTGAGTACACACACTCTCATGTGGTATCGAATTTGGGTCAATACCCTTAACAATACGAGCTTTTACCACTGAAGTAGAAGGTTGATCCCTAGCCTGCCTTTTTCAAATTAGACACAGAAAAGGATTTTCCTTTATGTTAAGTTGACTAGTTAATTTAGCTTTTTAAATATTGATGAAAATATTAGATATATAGACTTACTCTATGTCATGGTCTCATATAACCCTATATCGTATCATATCATATCAACAACAAAAAATAAAGTAATTGATTGAAAAAGTTAAATACTTAGGAGTCCAAATATCGTTCTTTAATCTTTTAAGGAAAATGTGTCACATTATCGAATAGTACCTACACTATAAGAAAACAAGAAAATTCCAACAAGAAAAATATGTTGGAATCTGGCCAATTACCATTAGAATTATCGATTCCAACAGAAATTCCAACAGGAAGTGTATCATTGGTAAAATGGTCGTTGGAATGGCAAAATTCCAATGGAAATTCCAATTTAAAAAATATTCCGACGGTACTTTCAATATTATTTATCCATTAAAATATACAACCATTGGAAAAAAACTCCAACATTTTTTTCAACATTTATTCGATCAGATTTATACCATTTGAATTTAGTCCAATGGTATATCCATTGGAATATATATAATCGTTAGAAAAACCATTGGAATTTACACCAATGGTAATTCCAATGATATATATCCGTTGGAATATCCAATCATTATCCCATTATCTAATATATTTAACTTCTCAGTATGTTACCCATCATCAATTTGTACCAAGTCAAGTACGTTTAACTATTTAGTTTCAATATGACTGACTCCAAAAGAGAAGATATATTTTATCGATATGAATAATACTATCAAATCTTTTAACCCCTATTGAAATTTTCCAATAGTATTGGAATTTCTAAGGGAATTTTTCAACAACATATGTACCATTGGAATTTCCATTGTAATTTTAAAAACTCCAACGGAAATTCCAACGATTAATTTCAACATTTTGTTTGCCGTTGGAAGTTTTGTTGGAATTTTCCAATGGGATGTTTTACCTGATGGAATTTCTTTTGGAATTTTTAAAATTCCAATTGTATTTCCAATGGTTTATTCCAAATATTTTATTACTGTTGGAATTTTCCAACGATTTGTTGTGCTGTTGGAATTTCCATTAAAATTTTAAATTCCAAGTCGTTGGAATTTTCATTGGAAATTTTCAACGATATAATGTAGCATTGGAATTTCCGTTGGAATATTAAAAATTCCAACAGTTTTCTATTTCGTTGGAATTATTTTGTTGGAATTTGATTGTTTTCTTGTAGTGCTAATTTTGGATTTATTATCCTCTATCACATAATGATTAGATTCATGCATGGCTCTATAAATACAAAGTTAAATTAAGTTGAAATTACTCATCGTCATTTGTTAATTAAAACCCTAGCTGACCATTTGTTAAAAACTAGCTGATCATATCTATCGATTGTGAAAATGAAAAGCATTCTGGTCTCAGCTGTTTTGTTTTTAATGATATCTCTATTTCACGCAAAACCAATTATTCTCAAGCCTAGGCCTCCACCAACCAATGCATCTCTCTTTGCGTGGTGGTTGTTTAATACCAGAGGGGTGTTCTTTTTATTGATATATATATGGGACATCACTTCATGTATAATTTCAGATGTTTTTTTATTAAAAGTTATACAATATCACGTGCAAAATATGTACTTTTTCTAAAATTATATGAATCATGTGCAAACCATGTGCTTTTTATTAGTACACTAAAAAAATTCTATCTATACCATCTATTTTTTCAAAATCAAAGATTATATCTATATAGATTATTATAATATAAAAGGTATAATAATCTAAAAATCAGATAATTAATTATTTTCTTGTTTATCCTTTTGTTCAGTTACGACAAATTAAGAACAAGACGAGTGAGGAAGCATTTGCCACGTATGCACTACTATTCGCGGATCATCCACAGTTGGGAGGTAATTATATTATTACCATATATATCTACTATTTAAATTAAGAGAAATATTAATTAATCTATAATTAAAAATCCTAACAATATTTTTCTTTTACTTTCAATATTGGTGCTGCAGGTTGGCCGGTTACTCATGATTTCTTTGCTTTTAAACTTGTTATCAAAAAAATATTTTTGGTTAACGACTATTTCCCTTTAAGACGGTGGACGTGAAGGCGTACTATAACCCCAAAATATAATTGGGTTATATTCTGATTGGAGATTGATAGGATGGCCTGGGCTGTATGGGAGAATAATGTTTGTAGTTTCTGAGGAGTCTTGGTGGAGTGGAGTAATTGTGTTGCAAAGGGTTGTAATTGTTCACATTTTGTTTTACTGTTTTGATAAGTAATTGTTCACCTTTGCTGCAATTAATTGGCGAATTTTATGAATAAATTCAAACCTTAATATATTTTCAAGTTCACCTTAATTTATTATTATTATTATCAATATCCTTTGCTTTGTATTTTCATATTGTCAATATATACTCAAACCAAAAAAACAATAAGTGAGAGCCTTCAAATACATATAATGTAACACATTAAAGTGAAAACAAATTAAGTTATCAAACTGACGAGAGGGTTCGGTAAACCCTAGAACACAAAAATGCTCCTAAAAAGTCGGACGACACTCGCGACTTTTTTCCCCTTCAACGTTGAATCCTAACCTCCGATCGCCGCCATCAAGGGCTCTATCAACCATGGATCTCGATGAGATCTTATTCCCCGACCATGATCTTAATCGTTTCAAACAACATATACTTGCGATTCGCGTCTCATTGATGCGCATCTTTATCCTTTGTCGAATTGTTCGAATGTGACTCCTTCACATCCGGTCAACGCCGGGAAAGACAATCCTCAGATGCAAGGATCCAAGCCACAAACCTTATCTCAGTTCGGATTCCCCCCTGCGATTCTTGATCGCACTTTGCCTCCTAGGGTTTACGATAGGGTTGGAGTAAACCATAACCCTAATACGCCGTCGTTCTTGCATGAAGAGGCAACCGGTTCGAAACCTGCTGGTGCAGGGGATTTTTCCATATTCAACGACTTCAATCAGCCCACTGGGATTCAAAAATCAGAGACACACGATATGCCACAACACTCAGATGGAAAAAGGCCAAAAATTGCGCAATCATTTGCTCATACCGTGTCGACGGGAGACTCTTCCAAGCCAGTTATAAAAGGGTGAATATTTTTCTGTTACCATGGACGAAGATATTTATTAACAATGTATTGCAGAACTTCAAAATTCATTAATTGGTCGTGTGATTTTTCCCAAGGGTACGAAGCCAATGATATTGGACGATCTCCAAAAAAAGTTGACACAGATATGGAATCCTCAATCTCCTTGGAAATTCATTCCCCTGGGCAAGGGGTACTACGTACAACATCCAAATGTCGGAATGGAATGAGAGACAACGGATTCTACAGAAGGCGACATAGAATTTAGCCCCGGGTTCAATTCGTCTCATGAATTGGATCCCTGATTTTAACCCATACAAAATCAATTCGTCCAAGGCTCAGGTTTGGGTTAACATTTACGAGCTTAGTTTGGAATATTGGCATCCTTCGTTGATTATGAAATTGGCTTGTGCCATAGGTACTCCTATGCAAATTGACAGTCGTTCTTTAACGGGTGAAGTGGGTCACTTTATTCGTGTTCTTGTCGAATTAGATCTTAGCTCTCCCCTTCAAGAATGCATAATGGTTGAACAATCAGGACATTGCTCTTTTGTTTCCATCGGATATAAAATATTTTGGAATATTGTGTTCATTGTCGGATTATGGGTCATAACATTAATCATTATAGATAATCCACAACTCATGAGGTAAAACATGCAGATGTTGAGGTGCGTCCTCGTAGTCGCTCGGCGGGCTGGCAATATAATAGGGGGAGGTCTCCAGCTAAAAAGGATAAGGAGGTGGGTTAAACTTGGGTTCAAGTGAAAAACAAAAAGGGACGGCCCTCGAAAGACAACCCGGATAACAGAGCTTCCACACGGGCATTGCGACCGGAACTCGTTCGATATCTTTGAGGAGCTTGATGTCAATCGTCAACAGCAGGAGGAAAGTATACCAATTTTGATGGTGGGAAATTGCATGGCAATAGAGACAACATAATGGTTAAGAACAATGATAAAGATGCTCAAGGAAACAAGGAACGTTCGCTGGTGGTCTACGAACCCCAACTATCAGATACTGTTCATAATCAGGTGCAGGCTGATCAGTTGGTTGACAAGGAGAAGGCTGACTTAAATAAGACCATTGAGACCGTGAATAACAGTAACCCTGTTAGTAATTACGTGTTAAAACCTAGTGATCCTTCGGAAAGTTTTAATTCGACTGAACTTTACGAGAGCGTTCAAGCCATGGCGGCAATAGCCCCAAAGAGATGGTCCGATATAGCGGAGGACGAAGAGCAAGATGAAGAAGAATAAGACAAATCAGAAGCTATAAAGACCAAGATAAGCGATCCTTCAACTACCCCGCTTATCATTCACTCATGTGCTCACTTAGAAGCTATGAAGAATATGGACATTGTAGCTCGAGAATCCTGGGCCGACATTCCACAAGATACATCAGACCATCAAGACGATACTCGAGCACGTGCAAAAATAATAAATGACAATATCACTCGAAAATCCTTGAGACAAAAACGCCATTCACTTAAATTGCGTTTTTAAGTTATTTTTGTGGGTTTTTTTCCCTGAAATTTTGCATTGTTTTTTTTTTGCTACTTGATCGGCTTGTGATCAAGACTTTTTCCTTTCTTTTTTATATATTTTCATTTATCTAAAAATATAATGTTACACATTAACGGTCTGTAATGGATCTTGATGCTCTCAGTTCTGTAAATGTCAACAAAAACTAACATAACTTAGTTTTTAAATACATAAATTAACTACTAGTGGGGTTCCTAATCCATAACATAGAAAGATTTTTAATACAACTTAACTACTTTCTAAATGAAAATAAAGACTTCAAAATAGATTTTGCTAATATAAATTAAGCTCTTCCAAATTTTCGAAAGGAAATCGACCACCTTGCAAAAGAAAAAAAAGGAAATTAAAGACATAAAAATTATGAAGTAGATTAGGTAGAATATGTAATAAGTATGACAAATATTGTTATAGTGTGTCAGAATTACATATTATATTTGTATTTTTTGTTTTGCCAAATGTAATTATTTATCTCAAAAAAATGAAAGACCCCCCCTCTCATCCCAATCAAAATCTGGTTTTTTCCTGATTTCAAGACTGTGGATTTTTTTATTTAAAAACATTGACTAATTAAGTTATGACATGTTTAGTACTTGATTTGAGGATGAAGGGTTGAGACATTAAATTATCAGCCTAAATCCAATAGTTAGTGGCCCATTTGATAACTTAAGGCCCTACACTATTTTGAAATTATAGCTTAATTGTGATCCTAAACAACTGTAGTAAATCACTAAATTGTTAAAATTGCGTCATTTTAATCCTTAAATGTGAAATTTTCCTAAAAAATAAAATAAAATAAATCTTTTTGAAATAACATGGGTCTTATGGAAACTGTGTAACATTATTTGTCTTTGGAAGAGAATTCTAACGAACGAAAATTGAGTTCAGACATAAATAGGTGTAACGAGTCAGGAGACCTACAATTGTTTGTGGGGATCGGAGTACTTCAATTCAAAGATCTTTTGGGGGTTAATAGTAATTGTTGAGTAGGAAAACTAACAATTGTTATTAATCTACTGTTTATGCGCCACCCCAGAGGGAGAATAAACTAATTTAGGAATTGAACCAATAGATACACTTAAACTGGTTTTGATAAAATATTAATTGGAATTAATATTGAAGAAGCATGTTGAGATTATGTGGCTAAGGTTGCTTTCGTATTTGTTGAAAACTTGTGGAGTTTGGGTCTTTAAAAATTTAGAGATTTTATTTTTATTTATTAAATTAGGGTTTATATTAGATAATAAATTTCTGATTTTCGACCACTTCAATAAAATTGAAAATACGATATTTACTATTGACTAAGTATTTCGTATTCAATCCCAGAGGAATACGACCTTACTCGCAACTATCTGCTAGCTACACTGTACACTTGCAGTTTAGTGAAAAGATTTTCACGATCAAATTTTTGGCGTCGTTGACGAGGATTGAAAAGATTATACTAAGATAAAATAATAAGTAATTCAATCTTAATTGAGCAATATTCTTTTATTCTTTTATTATTTTAATTTTATTTTTGATTTTTTTATTATTTATTATTTTTATTTGCTTTAGTTCTAACGTTGTTTTTGTTAAGTGAAAATAGTGCATGATCACGCTTCTAGATCTACCCAACCAACTCCCATTGACTTAGAGATCGAAAAGACATCAAAACAGTTAAGGAAAAAATCGAAAGCGATGGCGGATGGGAACAATCAAGATGGTGTGAATAACAGAAATAAGGAGGAGCCCCCACTGGGGTGAATGGACGGAACTAGATTGAGGAGAGACCCGCGAGAAAGGCAGTGAGTAACTACTTCCAGCCGGAAGTTAGCCAATGGTATGGGGGTGTGACCCATCTGCCGATTAACGCAAATAATTTCGAACTAAAACCTGCGTTGATCCAGATGGTTTCACAAAACCAATTTGGGGGAAGAGCCGTTGAGGATCCTAATGCGCATCTGGCGCAATTTTTAGAAATTTGTGATACTATTAAGATGAATGGTGTTTCTGAGGATACCATTCGATGCCACATTTTCACATTCTTCCTACGCGATAAGGCTAAGGGATGGATATGCTCTTTGACACCACCCACAACAGATTGGGCTGAACTAAGTCAACGATTTCTGGCTAAGTATTTTCCCCAAGTAAAACGTTACAACCGAAAAGTAAAATCGCCCGGATTTAGGCAACTAGATGTAGAGCCGCTATATGAAGAATGGTACAGATTTAGGGAATTATTGAGGAAGTGCCCTCAACACGGATATCTTGTCTACCACTAGGTACAATATCTTTATAACAGTTTGAGTGGAAACACACGAACTATTATAAATGCTGCATCTGGGGGTGCTCTACTCGGGAAATATCTGGATGAGGCACTAGAACTTTTGGAGGAGATGGCAAAGAACAATTACCAATGGCAAATAACAGTTACCATTGGCCATCCGAGATCTAATGTCGGCGTGTGGCGGGTCCATGATGAGGATAAGGTTGCCATGCTCACAGAACAAGTGTCCGTGCTTATCCTGAAACTGAATGCGATGCAACAAGCAACTCCTAGAGATCCTGCAATTGTTGAGGAAGAGGCTAATTCTGTGGGGCAAATGAACGTCAATAACAATTACCGATATAATCAGACACCCAGACAGTATCATCTGGAGCTGCGAAACCACGAGAACCTTTCTTATGCTAATAACAGAAACATTTTGCAGCCACCTCTGGGTTTTAATATGGGTAATCAAGACAAAGTGGAGTCAAGCGAAAAAGAAAACATTTGTTATAGAGATGTTATCCTCGTTTATCGGAGAAACCAGCGCTAGACTTAACAAATATGAAGCTAAGATAGACAAGATAGAGGAGCAGGTTACTCAGCTGAACACGAACGTTAACGCAATGCTGAAGTCTTTGGAGACTCAAGTAGCCCAAATCGCTACAGCAGTGGAATGCCATCATCAAAACGGAAAATTCCCAAGCAATACGGAACTTAATCCGCGCGAATAATGCAATGTCATTCGTCTGATGGTGGTATAGAATACGAGAGCCCAAAGATAACAAATGACATGGTTCAGCGACAGTAGTAATGGAATCTGACGTCAGGCTGAAGACGTAAACTTAACACTTTTTGGGAGTCAACCCATATTATTTTTTAATCGCCTTTGTTCAATTAGATTTTGTTTGTTTTTGTGAGTTATTGTATATGATGCATCACGACAAACTTCGGGTTTTATTTAAAAAAATAAAAAATCGAAAAACAAAATACACGATCGCGTGAAAATCACACAACCGTGTGAAACACAAAAACAGAGGCTGAATACACGGTCTAGCCGTGTGATTTCACACGGTCGTGTATTCTATCGAACTAAAGACAAAGAGCAGCAGCAGGCGCACATGGTCTGACCGTGTGATATCACACGGACCACGTGAAATGTCTGTCGAATTTTTCTTCCCCATTTTAACTCATACACTCCAAATTTATCCCACTTCTTCCCTTTCAAACCTTAAGGACTAGAAATTTCCCTACAAATACCCCATTCCATCTTCAAATTTCTTCAAATTCAACTTCAAATCTTCAAGCTAGAGCACAAATACTTCTCTCTTTAAAAAAACCCACCACAAATTTCTTCCAATTTCTCAACTTTCTGTTGTTCTTCTTCAAGTTTGGGAGAGTTTAATCTTAAATTTAAGATTTTTCAAAAAGCTTCAAACCCACATCAATGGCTTCAAGAGGATGAGAAGGAGGAGTTAGGAGAAACACAATGAGAATGAGGGAGCCCACTCCGGAACCCGAACTCGTGCCAAAGTATGAGGTGAACAAACTGGAATACTATAATGTTATCCTCACGGACGAGACACACCGGGCTTGGTGGGAGGCTCTCTACTACAAGAACATGATTTCGACAAGGTATCCCAATGAACCTACCCCTACTAATTTGGGATTATTGAACGATTTTCGTGCCTTGTGTGGGAAAATTGATTGGATGTGATGTTGAATGGAAATTGGACTACATATGTGGTATATTCGTACGAATTTGAATTGGTGGTTCAAAAATTTTTTTTGATGGATATTAGATTTAGACTAGAGAATGAGTCGAGGGAGTTGTCAATTGATGATTTAGATGCTATTTATCAAACTCCGGCTTATGGGGTTGAAGAGCATGAGGATTTTGATTTGCTCAGGTTTTGGAAGGAAATAACGGGCAGAAGAATATTTACGCCAGGTACCTCTAAGGCATCTAGTATTAGGAATCCCATTTCTCGCTATGTGCAACACACATTAGCGGAAATGGTGTTTGCTTGGGAGGATAGCAAAGGGTTTATTCGGGCTGATGAATTATTTATCTTGTCGTGTATGGCCTCGAGAACTGAGGTGGTGCCCAATGTCGGGGCATTCATCGCTAGACAATTCATAAGGGTGAAAAAGCAACAAAAATGAGGGATATTCATTGGAGGTTTAATTGCACCTATTGCCGAACACTTTAATGTGAATTTTAGGGGGTATGTCGCAGATGGGGGGGCAAAATATTGATTTGACTGTCTTGACTGCAATGAAGATGATTAGGTTTAATGGACGCGATTATTGGTTACTTCATGCGATAAGACCAAACTTAAGCTCCCAAATTTGAATGCTACTTCGGTTCGGGAAAGGGTAATTGGTTGATAGAACATATAAAAATTTGCTAAAAAAAACTTAAAAAAAATATTTTTTTGATTTTTTTATTTTTTTAGCACGTTTATTGCTTTAGCATGTTCTTTGCTTTTGTGTGAGTTAGGATTAGAAATTCGAATTAATACAAAAAGCTTTCGTATGATTTTACTATAAACACTTGGTTTCATGAGAAGAAGTACTTGGTGAATATGTGACGAATTTGCAAAAAGATGTCTTTTGCTTATTTGGTATTTGATTGAGAAAGTCAGGAATTTGAGCATAATGCGAAAAATAAGCCTGTGAGCGTTTGTGCCTTAAACTACTTTTATGTTATGCAGTCTTATTTTTTCTTGAGTGTGTCATTCATGATTGTTAGAACTCTAGAACTTGCAATGGTATCTTTATTATAACCACGTGTGTGCAACTTTCTAAGATGATTTAATGTCATTTTTGTTTAAGCCTACTTAGCATAAAAAGTCTACCTATGAACTCATGATTCTCTAGTTAGCCACTTTGAACCTAAACTTTTTATTTTTAGCTACTTTTTGAGCATTGAACTCAAAATTAATTTTTACCCCTAAAACTTGAGCTGATATAGATGTTATTTTCAGGGAGATATGGTTTTGAAAAAGAAAAATATTGGCAAAACAGGGATGAGCAGTACATAGGTGAATGTTGAAGCTCTTAAAGAAATCGAATTCAAAGAAAAAAAAGAATGAAAAAAACCAACCAAAGAAAAAGAAGAGAAAAGAAAATTTTTGGAAAATTGAGAAAAATTAAGAGCTTAAGGCAAAAAGAAAGTAGGCAAACGGGCCTAAGAATGAAAAAGAAGAAAAGAGGGTGGTGTATCAGTTGAAAAAGAAAATAACTTGAAAAGAATGTTTCTTGAATAAATTGGGTTGGTGAGTTGAAAGTCTGTGTGTTTTAAATTTTATATGCTCAAGTCAAGTCACTTAATCCAAATTTTTCCTAGCCAAACCAAAGAGCCTATGTTACAACCAAATGAAAAGTCATTTTTTGATTTTTAAATTATGCACATTTAAGTGGTAGAGATGTTAGACGATTTGCAAGCCTATGGTAGTTCTACATCATTGAAGTGATTTGAGTGTATACACGTCCTATCTACTTTGAGAGTTGAGTGATACGCTACTTGTGAGTCACGATGTCAAGTACCCGAATGAGTATTAATTATGCCAATTTTGTAATCGATGACTTTTTGAAGATAAAGTGCATGTTTGCTAGAGTATGTATTTGATTGAAATTAAGTCTTTGTAGTATCTTTGTTATGTTTTATTTACCCCATATGGTTATTTGTTTTAGTTTGCTCGAGGAAAGCAATGGTTTAAGTTTGGGGGAATTTGATACATGTAAAATATACGTGCATTTAGAGGCTTATTTTGGTATATATTTGATACAATTGCATGTATATTTAGTGTAGTTTACTTAGTTTCCTTAGACGGGCGTCATACTGCGTATTCTTGTAAATTTTACATGAAAAGAGCTAAAATGGAAATATATCAGTAGTACGGCCTGGATAAGAATGACGAATGTGAATAGATGATAAAATACACGAAGAAAACAATGAAAAATAAGGCACACGGTCAGCCCGTATGGATTCACACGACCGTGTAAATGGTACTCGTGTGTTTTTACATGCCCATGTGACTTGTTCGAGGGAAGAATTTCAGAGATGAAGTACACGACTGGACCGTGTGAAATTACACGGTCATGTGACTTGCTCGTGCCAAAAATAGAGAGCAAAATGGTTTACATGGTTTGCCCGTGTCAATTCACACGGCCGTGTGGTTTGTTCTGCGGTAGATTTTGTTTCGTAATTTCGTGTGGGATTCTACCAGTGATCTCTCAAAGCATCTATAAAAGGAGGACCAAGCCCTGAACAAAAATACAACTTGATACATCTGAAATACATCTCCATACATCAAAATACACTAGGGTTACACAAATCTACATACTTCTAATAGGAAGGCATTAATTAATGAAAAACACCACAAGGCTTTTCGCATCTACGGAAGCATAAGGGTTCAAGACTTTGAAGAAGGATCCATACTGACAAGAAGGGTTCTATCTTTCTTAGTTTAGATCTTTTGTTTGTACTTAAAAGGTGTCAAACTATTTGATTTCAAGTTTGTCTATGAATTTGTTGTCAAATACGTTACGCTAAATATTTCTGATCCTAAGGTATAATCAGAACTGTTGATTCATATTAATTATATATTGATTGTTTTTCTTAATTGGTTTTAGTGTTCTATTATATGAATGCGAGTGCTTGTTTCTTATAGATTATCTGATAAATAATTATATGAGTTCGGGTCTTTAAAAGTTTAGAGATTTTATTTTTATTTGTTAAATTAGGGTTTACATTAGATGATAAATTTCTGATTTGCGACGCTTTAATAAAATTGAAATACGATATTTATTATACACTAACTGTTTTATATTCAATCCCTGAGGAATACGACCTTGCTTGCTACTATCTGCTAGCTACATTGTACGCTTGCGGTTTAGTGAAAAGATTTTCACGATCAAAATAATTCAAACATGTTTGAAGATTTCAAGAAAGCAATGACAAGAGAATTTGAGATGACTGATATCGGGCCTATGGCATATTACCTTAGCCTCGAAGTTAAAAAACAAGAAGATGCGATTTTCATCTCATAAGAAGACTCCGCGAAGGAGATTGTCAAGAAGTTCAAGATGGATAACTGCAAGCCAATTAACACACCAGTGGAGTGCGGAATCAAGTTATCAAAGTATGATGTAGAAGAAAAAGTGGACCTAACATTGTACAAGAGTTTGGTTGGAAGTTTGCGGTATTTGATGTGCACAAGACCTGACATTCTCTTTGCTACCGGTCTTATAAGTCGCTATATGGAAAATCTCACCATTACTCACATAAAGGCTGCAAAAAGAATTATTCGCTATTTCAAAGGTACGATCAACTTCAGCTTATTTATTCAGCAACTAATGATTATAATCAATTTATTATAGTGATAGTGATTGGTCTGGAGTTGTGAATGGTCGAAAAAGTAATACTAGCTTTGTGTTCTTCATGGGATATACCGGATTCACTTGGATGTCGAAGAAGCAAGCTGATAGTCACTCTCTCAACCTATGAAGCCAAGTACGTAGCTCCTACATCTTGTGTTTGCCATCTAGTTTGGCTAAGAAATTTGTTGAAGGGATTGGGATGACCACAAGAAGTACCAACTAAATTTTGTATCGACAATAAGTCAGCTATGGGGTTGGCAAAGAACCCAATATTTCATGATCGAAGCAAGCACATTGACACTCGCTTCCACTATATACGAGAATGCATCTCAAGAAAGGATTTGCAAGTGGGGTATGTGAAGTCTCAAGATCAAATTGCGGACATCTTCAACAAATCACTCAAGCATGAAGACTTCATCAAAATTAGAAGTTTCCTTGGAATGACAAATTAAGTTTAAGGGAGTGTTGGAAACTAAACTTGATTTGGGTCCAAATAATATTGGGCTTGAAAATATATTTTTTGAGTTAAAATATAAAATAAGAGTCCAAACCTAAATGATCCAAGTTCTAGGATTTGTCTAGAAATGTTTTAAGAAAATACCTTAGATATTATTTGGAAAAAGTTCGTAGAAACTACTAGTGATGTAGATATTTTGAAGGAGGATTCTAGTGGATAAATTATAACCGTTAGATTGAATAAATCTTAGCTATTGGTTAGGAAGTTGTCTTGGTATAAATAGGGAAGTCTTCTCATTTTGTAACAAGCCAAAATTTGAAAAGAATCAATAAAAGCAAATATTCTTCCACCAAAAGCTCTCTTTTACTTCGTAGCCTAAATATCCTCCTCTTCCCATAACTAAAAATAATCAGTTATTCTAGCTTTCAATATCTAAATAACCCCTTTTATCTAAAATTGAGACAACCCTCCTCCAACAGCCATCCCTATAGTCCCACTAGCCATCCCTGCAACCCCATTATCATCTTCACGTGTTTACCATGGTTTTCACTTCTATTTCCGTTTCTAATAAACCAAGCCATAATTATCTGTTTTAGGGTTTCCTAACATGTAAATGCAACATTCATTAAATCTTCCCCATCATCTGCTTGGTCACCCACTCCCTACCCTACCCTTGCCCTCTGGTCAACCCCTACCCTGCCCTTTGGTCAACTATAACTCCTACCCTTACCCTCTGTTCAACAACCTAGTTAAGATTTCCTCTCTCT
The DNA here is from genome assembly GCA_016081115.2 of Rehmannia glutinosa. NCBI lineage: Eukaryota > Viridiplantae > Streptophyta > Magnoliopsida > Lamiales > Orobanchaceae > Rehmannia > Rehmannia glutinosa. The sequence goes on from CM071935.1 coordinate 8,638,067, forward strand.
CTGTTTCATCATTTTCTTGGATGAAATTGGGCAGAAGAAATATAACATTTTTGAGAGCACCAAAAATACTAACAACAAGACACTTAATAAACCAATGCTCTGCTACTATTAACTAATATACCTAGAGATACAGCTACTAGAGCATCGCTCGCCCATAATCTTCATCCAAGTCAAATATTACAAGACTACAAAATGTTTCTCCTACTATAAACAGACAAGACCATAATACCGGAGCATTATTTGAAAATAAAACACCTATAGGACATATATAATGAGAAAAATAACACCACCAAGAAACTTAGTCCACCATTTTATTTTTATCACATTATAAACGGGACTTAAGCAAATTTCAATAGTCCAAAACCCTAGATATGATGCGAAAATCATGCCAAGATAATCCAAAATAAAATGCAAGTACAGGATTCATTTTGGGAGAATACTGGTCTTGTACATGTCAGTGAAAGAAAAAGAGACCCAAAACCCGATAGAGAATACTAAATGCATTCCAGCCCAAAAAAGTTTAAGAACATTACAAAATGTTTTCACATTTTGATCACGGATGCGCACCATGTGATCAGTGAAATGCACGTTGAAAGAAGTAATATACATTCTAAAAACTACTGTAAAATTTGATTCTTGAAAAAAAACACTGAGAACAAGGTAACAGGCAAAATAGTGAAAAAAAATAGAAGAAGAAGAAAAAGAAAGATTCCGTGAATACCAAGAATGTTGATGTTCTCTATGTTCAGAGATCAAAGCAGAAAGCTAGAGACAATTAAGAACAATTAAGAGAAGATGAATAAGAAAAGTCTGTAAATGAGGTCATATATACAAACGTCTTTCTTTTTATTCCCCTCAAAATAATAAAGTAAATCATTATTTTCCCGAATAAAGTAAATCGTTCCCTCAAAATAAAAAGTGAATTGTTATTCCCCATATCCACAACATGTCGATTTATAGTTTAAATTACTATATAAAATACATTTATTCGAGGCCCATCAATAAATAAAGTATATCACGTGGACCAACAAATACCTGCGAATGAGATTCTTCCACGTGTGTAAAAAAGTCAACATTTGAATCCACCTGGCTAATTGAGAGGGATTGACTACTCCAAGAATGTGGACCCCATCGCTCTTCAGTAAATTTGTCATCTCAGCATAGCTCTGCGGCTTCAACTTTCCACTCGGATTGGCTTCCTTATTAAACTGCCCCTGCTTGTTCCTCTTCACCTCGGCTGCATTCACCAGGAAAACCCCGGCTCAAGCCGGGTCAAACTTCTGCCCAAATAGTGTTCCCTTTGTAAAAATCTCGTAAGCCATGAAGCCAGCTAAGAGCCGATTAGACGACAACAGCTGCTGCTCGACTCCCTTCGACGATGTCGTTGCCTGGCTTGTCAGGATTGTTGCGAAATTAGGGATATCCATACAAGATTACTGCGAAATTACAAATCTGGGCCATGATCGATGGATCTGGAGTGTAGAGACGCGGAGTAAGGGTTGTCTCAGCCACGGGCGGTGGCGAGCAAGAGAGAGAAAAGAGAGAACATAGATAAATAGAAAGGAGAGGTTGAGAGGAGATTTTATAGAAGAGGGGAGGTGCGGAGTAATGGGCAGACTGCGTTCTGGAAAATTTTATAGCAATTGGCCGGTACTTATTGCCCTTGAGTTTGTGAGATTATTACTGAAGTGCTACATGGAATGGAATCCGAAGGGCTCACGCGTGAGTAAAACCGATGGTTTCTTTTCCTTTTGTTTTCTTTTAGAATTTCGTTAAAAAACTTAACAATAACAAATCAAAATCGTAAAGTCTACAAATTTATAAACTTATATAAATCTAAAACACAGACATATTTTACACCAATATATATATATATATCTAATTGATTCAAGTGAATCAAAAAATCGCATAACCGTTGGATAAATTATGAACTCATCTGTTACCAATCTCTCGGTAATGGGTCATCTGAATCTCCAACAATGACAAAATTATCTGACCGGAAAATTAACATGCAGGACAAAATATGAAATTCGAGTAAGGGTGTTTTGGTAATTGACGTAATTTTATTGTGGCTTTTGGCATTTTCCAGCGTCAGCTTTTCGATATTCTTACCTGCTTCGAGTAGTGATTATCATATTATAAGTTAATGTTTTTTTTCTATCTATATTAGGTAAATAAAAATTATGATTTAGTGAAAATTATATAATAATGTCAGTATGTTATTTTATAATATTATTTTTATATATGTATACGCCATTCATATGCCAACTCAAATACAACAAAGAAAATTTTATTAGATGAAATGATGCAGCAACTGACAACTCGAAATGTTATCAGGATTTAGCGGTAGCAATCCCTGACATGACATAATAACACGACACAAAATTCTTGAGAAAAATCCGAACACGAACGCAAGAAACCTGAACACGAACACAATAAATACGAATCTGAAACGATGTTCACAATTGTCTTAAGATATAATATCTTTTATTTTATTTATTTTTTATGTATTTTGAACATAATCCGAAACTAAAAGCTATTGGGCAAAAAGCATCTTCTGTGGCTCAGGTAGTAACTAATTAACAGGAAATGGGGGCGATGGAATACACTATTGTGGTAGCCGAAATGGCAGATTCCCCTGCTACATTATAATACCTCGCTCCTTATACAAGAGCTGCTTTGGCTGAATATTTTATGTACCGTAAACAACACACTTTAATCATTTATGATGATTCTCCAAACAAGCCCAAGCTTATCGCCAAATGTCTCTTCTATTACAAAGACCGCCCGACCGCGAAGCTTATCCAGGGGATGTTTTTATTTGTATTCACGCCTTGGGGCACCTTACGTTCTTGAACCGATTACACACGACTCGATGACCCAAATTGTCCTCCCTAATCACGATGCCCCTATCGAAAAAAACATATTACGATTTTGAGGAAAAAAAACTCAATTCATATATTGTACCAAGTAATATTGATGATTTGACACTTTTTTTTCGCTTAACGATTTGATTTATGCAAAAAGTATTTTCCTAATATTTTTTTTATAATTAAATCAATTTCGTTATTTATCATTGGTTAAATCATTTGCACGTATTTAACAATTGGTCTCATCAATTAAATGAAAAATTGACTATACTTTCTTATTACATTAAATAATACAACAGAGTCACAGACTCTCTGTTGGGTTTTTTAACAGAAAAATGTAGTTGAGGAAAATCATTACACAAATGTGGTGGATTTAAGGGGTTTTAAAAATATAAAGATTGTCGTTGATTCAAGTAACGACTATAAGGCTTAATTGTTAATTGAATCAACAACCAATTTTTTTTAAAACCCATCCGAGTCGTTACTAGCAATAACGAATGGGGAATAAATTTATTTTTAAAAAAAAGAACATTCCAATCGTAAATTTGATAACGACTAGAGAATCAGAATTTTTTTTTTCCGTTAATTCTCTAGCCGTTAATCAAATTAACAAAAACTATAATTACAAAAAACAATATTCGTTATGTTAATATTACAAGTAGATTTTTTATCCGTTAATAATAATCGTGAATTGAAAACACATCAATATTTTCTGTCTTGACAATTCACATTAATATAAATGTGAAATCTAAATACCGAAAGAATACACAATAATATGATGATACAATATTTGTCTCGGTACAATATTTGTGTTAACACAATAAAAATCCTAATACCTATGCCCCCCAATGTCACATCTAGGATGGTGGATCTGACGTGTACTTCTATGTCTAGTTGCATCTCATGCTCATTCGCTTGAACAGACTGTGTATCATCATCATCATCATCATGTGTGGTACTGGAACTGTTAACCGGGCGAAATACAACATGCGATGTATGAAATTCAGGGCGCCAATCCAGATTGATCAAAACCTGAGAAATATTGGAATGGCATGCCAATATCAGACTGTAGAAGTGATGTATATGATGTCCATGATGGTCCACTAACTGGAGGCATAAAAAAATATGGTATGTCTGTGAATACTGGGGAACGCAATAATCTCCACCATACCCATGAGATGGACCAGCCATATCTGAAAATAAGATCAAAATATCATGACACCTGAAACATATATCTATAAATGTATATGAATTAGTATTAATATTCATACCGTGATGCATCTGAGGTGTGGATCTCAAAGGACCAGCCAAGTGTATATCGGGGGGTGCAAATGTGGTTGGCATGTACTGAGTGGTCGTCGGCAGGGGCCTCCTGTCCAATAGGTGATGCAATGTTTTGAGACAAGCGAATATGTTTCTCCATTTCATCACTGATATCCATAACACAACTCTCCGTAGATGTGGCCATGACTGTGAATCGTCATTTGTCGCATGTGCTGCACCAAACCTCAATCGTCCTATCCAGTTACTCTGAAAGTAAATATAGTTTTGTATTAGTAATTTTGAATGTCATAATTAGATGCAAATATTATATATAGATGACATCGTGGGCTGTAATATCTGATGGCTGGTATCTCGTCTCCATCTGAAGATATGATAGAGTAATGCGTAGTTGTGTAATGCGACGATACCACTCCATGTATCCGTCATCTGTACTACTACCACCATTAATCTAGTAGCCCTGTTGGTTTGCATCAAGAGAGACAAAGATCAACATCTTGTATTTGTACTTTGAGTATAGATGAGTCCCGTCCACACTAACGACTTTGCGACAATACTTGAATCCCTCAATGCACGACTTGAATGCCCAAAAAACATAACCCAACATATGAATTCCTTGATGATCTGACTGTTTATGAAACCACTCAACCACTGTCCCAGTATTGTACTTTTGTAATGCCTCCATATACGTAGGCAAAAATCGGACTGAACTTTTCCATGTACCATACACATTTTCATGAGCACGTCGCAAACTATGCCACGCCTTATGATATGAAATATCGTACCCATATTTATCCTTTACCGTCTGTTGATGTATTTGATTTCATATGTTGGATCAGTCTCGATCATGCCCATTAGTTCATCAACAATCCTATTTTTACATAAATTTCTATGATCATTACGTACAGAACTCATAAGACAACTGTGAGGAGGCCCCAGCTTTGTGATTTTCCATACAGACAATCTTTTGACAAAACTAGACCTCAACCACCAATTGCATTGTTCAGATGACAAACTTGCTGATATAACTTGTCCTTTATTTTGTTTGCATACAACTTTTCACACAGTTGGAGTACTCTCAACAACTAGATACTCACGTTTTGTGTGGCGAACTGAAAAATCTTTAACAATAGATTGAACATATTTTTGTCTTTGAAAACCATACCTCTTCTCAACACACCTTTATCTGCGTCATAGTACAATGTCGGATGAGGAACGTCAAATGAATCAATATTGATTTCCTCGAAAGGTGATATAAAAAAAGGTATGTCTCTATATGGTGCACATACATAATCCATCATGTTGCGATTTATTGCCACCTCCAAGAGGTTGTGAATCAGGTGTACAAGTATCACCATCTTCATCTTCATCATCCTCTGTGTCATTTTCATCGTCCGTCCCATCTTTTCTCGGTTCAAAATTTAAAATTTCATGAGCCCCGTGATCATCGAGGTTAGATTTAGGCAATAATCTATCAATATTGGGCTGATCAGATTCAGAAGGCCGTGTGTTTAAATCATTAACAATAATATTATTAATTCTTTGCATCGTAACAGGAGCTTCAAGTGTAATGTCCCCCATAATGTAAGATGCGTATTGATGATATTCATTTTCTAAAGGGATATCAGACATGACAGTATGATGGACTTCTTCTGTCTCGAAAAAAATATCTACGGTTCTATTCCCGGCGTCCGAATCAAAGAAAAACCACAAGTCTCGATTGGTATTAATTGCAATGACCCGTGACATGTTGTTATCACATTATTTACTATACACTTTCAGCAAATAACAATTTCTACCCAATCCAATCATATCATATAATATAGATTTCAAATTGTCCAGATTTGTCGTTCGAGATATTCTAGTGGCTCCAATAGCAGGACAACTATATCTAACTTGATAGATATTTTCAATCAATATTTGACCCATGTAATAAACAATCACACTAACGTAATTTGAATTTGACATATCTTCAAAAATACAAATTTAACCCTAAATTAGCAAAATAATACTAACTCACTTACAATAACAAACATGCAAAATATAACAGAAATTACGTTAAAATAGGAAACAAGCAACATATAAGAATTTCATGCAAAAATTTAAATTTTCATGTTATTAAGAAAAACATAAAATTAGTTTTAAAAAAACATTACATGAAAAATTTACCTGTAAAAATGCCGATGCCTGCCGTCTCCGCCTTATTTCCGACTGCTGCTTGTGTGTGCTGGTGTGTGTTTGTGAGTTGAGAGAAAAAAAATACAGAGGGAATTCGAGTGGAAGAAGAATGGAGGAGAGGTATTTGTTGAATGAAGGGGATGACCAAATTATAAGCCAAAAACAGACCGTTGGATTTTTTTTAAAGTTTTAATCCCAGTCGTGACTGCCAATCACGACTGACAAATCTGCCCTCTGCTGAAATCAGCGGGATTTAACAACCCGTTGACAAATTTTTTTTTTGACTTTGACTTCCAGTCGTGTACCCAAATCACGACTGGAGTATATTTTATAAATAAAAATTAAAAATATCCAGTCGTTACTTGAAGTAACGACTGAGATACATAATTTAAAAAAAATAAAAATTTCTAGTCGTTAATTGTACTAACGACTAAGCTTTAGTCCTCGATGTGATTAACGATCGCCTTTAAAATTTTAAATGTCCCAAAATCTACCATATATGTGTAAAAGTTTTTGAAAAATATAATCAAAGGTTAAAAATGTGTATGGTACGTGGGAAAGTTATTTATATTTTTTTAGTCCAGGAATAATATATTCTCTAGATTTCAATTATTCTCTCAAAACAATCAAAAGTTGGCCACACAATCAATTATCTAATAAAGCAATTCATTCAGAAAAGCAAATCGATTTGTCTATATTCATGCTTGTTTGTTTGAATTAAATCATCCAAATCCTAGAACTAGGAAGTTAGTTCATGCTTGGGGATTTGATCATTTAATTGAAGGAAAGAAAACATTCATAAACATCATCATGCAACAATATATCACCCAACAATTGAAATCAGATAAAAGAGACGAAGAAATACTACGCTTTGATTAAGCCACAAAATAACTTCAATAATAGGAAATTGGAGCTTCAAGGAAATTCTAATTCACACTGCAGTTATTTGCAACTTATGGACGTGAGAACCACCCATGTTTCTAAAGAAGGAAATTCAGTTGCGGAGATCATATCACATATCATATTTAGCTGTATGGAAAAAGATCAACAGAAAGTTGATAAAATGGAATTACCAATTTACTATCCTTTAGGTTTAAGAATGTTTAATTATGCAAGCAGCTTGTTTTAGTGATTATTTTGCCTTGTTAATTACTTCAGTTTTAAAAAGGGTGTAAGTACTCCTTATCTTAGCCTTGTAAGTCCAAGCGGCTACGATAATCTAGAGGGGGGGTGAATAGATTATCTCCATCTTTTCGATTTCGCCCTCTTTTTTTGAACCGTATGCTCAAAGACAATAATAAAGGTGCGGAATGTAAACAACACGCGCCGATTTATAGTAGTTCAACCCACCTAGGGCCTAATCTACTACCACCCCAGTATATCCGGGATGGATTTCAAAAAAAAAGAGAATTTTATTAATTACCAAAATTAATACAAACTCAACTTACAACACCTTGAAGAGCACCACACTCTTCTTCAACACCACCTTTGAAGATTACCACAATCTCCCTTTGAAGATTACCACAATCTTCCTTCAACGGTACCTTGTGAAGATTACCACAATTTTCAACCTTGAAGAATACCAAATTCTTCAACACCTCAATAAGAAGATCACCACAATCTTCTTGCACCTATCACCTAGATCATCCAAGTGTGTTCTTACCACAAGAACACTCACAAGGATATCTTGCGTTGAATGATAACCAAAAATCAAGATTACAACTCAATAATGAATATTACAATTTGAGTGCAAAGTGTAATCAAGAATAGCCTAGACCTCAAGGATTTGAAAGTGATAAGCTAGACAAAATTACAACAAGAATAATAACAATGAAGAACAAATATTTGCTTCAAGTGTATCTTGTTGTGTTGTATCTCAATTCTTGTATTGGTTGCTCCAAAGCTTCCTCTATTTATAGGAGAAGATTGAACAAGCATAGGCTCCTCTTGGGGATTGAAAATCTATAGAAAAATACAATTAAAATCAAGAATATAGCTGTTAGAAATCAATCCCACATTTTAAGGAAAAGATGTCTCACATCCAAATGGTCGATTTTCTTTGTCAAAAAGATAGAGGCGACGGTCGCACGAAATAGAAGTTCAAAAAATGACACAAAGATTTTTACATAGGGCGGCCGGCCGACGTAGGGTTCGACCATCACCCCTATGTTCAACCGGTCCACGCCTTGAGAAATTGAAGATCAAAGTTTACTTTTTGAAACAACACTTGCAGTGCACCTGTCGCACTAGAAGCGAACGGTCGACTGATCGGGTCGACGCCAGGCGGCCGGTCGACCTGCTTTTTTTCACTCTCCGTGCTCGAATTCTGTACTCTTCAGGTACGGGTTGCCCTATAGGGCGACCGGTTGACATTGAGACAAAAATGTTGTCCGATTTTTGTCGAAAATAAAACACAAGAAATACTCCGAAAATTTAGTAAAAACATTTTAAACCAATCGGGAGTATTTAGACAATATTTAGGAACCTTGTTTGAAGTAAAAACATATAAACACAAATTCATTAAAAGTGTTGTCCAATTTTATCTGAAATAAAACTTGAAGAAATACTCCAGAAAATATTAAAGCCATTTTAAATCATTTAGGAGTATTTGAACAACAAATAAAAAAACATTATTTTGGTGTAAAAATAAAATCATCAAAATTAAGATAAAAACATGTATCAAACAATCTTCCCCTTTTTGATGATTACAAACCAAAACAATTTTTAGAGATATTAGGAGGACAGTTTTAAAAACGATTTTCTGGTAAAAACATCTAACCGTTTGGAAGCAACCAAAATTTCCAAAATACATAAGCAACCAAGTAAGGGAGCAAATATATTCATTAATAAGTACAAGCTCCCCCTATCAACTAGCACATCAAGAATAATGTAAAAGCAATTAACCATAAGCTAAAAGCTTAGCTTTTACAAATTGTTCAAGAGCTTATAAGCCCCCCCTGTCACAAAACATCATTAGACAAGTATATAAGTCCATCAAGCAATAATTGGACTAAAAATAAAACACATCTTATGGCTTTTAAGAGCCATAGCTTTTATTAGCTTCTTTGAGCTAATGAGCCATTTTACTGTTTCTCCCCCTTTGGAATCATCAAAACGAATGTTAGGATGATAAAAACATCATACAAGTTTATCAAAGTGCGCCAACAATACGATTTATCAACCATTGAAAGAACTAAGCTTAGAAAAAAATTGGAGAGATGTATCATAAGAAATCCATAAGCTCATTTTGTTAGCCAAAAGCATGATCCTAATAAGATTTTAAGACATTTGAAAATAGGAGAATCAAGTAGGTGATGAGTTTTTCATTGAAACATTTTATCGTACACTTGGCGGGCGTCAAATATTGAAAAAGATATATATAGCCCTTGTAAATGAAATCAAGCCAAGTTTTTCATATCATCACCAAAAGCATATATCCAACAAATAATAGGCATAAACAAAGTAAATTCTCAAGGGTTCAACCCAATTGAGATAGTTTAGCCAAAGAGATCAACGCATTACAAATGCCATCAAAACTAAAAGAGCCATCAAGTAATACATGTCATGCCTCAAACAATACATATAAGACATTACAAATGTCCCAAAATATCCATCTAAGCAAAATGATCAAAGCATCTCAAATGCATTTAAGCAAAAATTAAAAGAAGCACTTTTACCATCAAGTACTTCATACCAACAACAAACTATGCCAAACTAGAGTATTTTTACCATCAAATACTCCATCAAAATCATGATCATCCACAAGTCATTATCAACTTGCTATTATAACCCTTTCAAGAAAACAAGCAAATTTCATTAGTGTGAAAGAGTTTTACAAGAAAGTCAAAAGAAATACAAGACAACATGAACAAGAAAGAAAATGCTAGAATAGTAAAGGGGTGGGGACATCAATCCTCGTCCGAAGAGAAGCAAGTTCCGGGAATAAAATCTTTGATGAATTTCTTCAACTTGCCGATTGATTTTTGCATTTTCGAGGTCTTTTGCTCCAAAGCCTCATACCTAGCTTCGTGAAAAGATCTTAAATCATCAAATTCAGCTTGGGTGTACCTCCTAGAAGGTTGAGCACCGGTATTACCCTCCGGATTGCTCTGTTCGCCTTCCTCTGCCAATCTTACGGCCTCGGCATCATCAAAGAAGTCGTTTGGATCTGGGGAATCTTGGCCTCTTCCTCTAGCCATCTTAGTTGGTCGGATGTCCATATTTTTGCGCATAGTGACTATTTGGGAAATGTTATCAATGTCAAAGTTGTTTTGAAATACCTCCGAATTACACTCCGATGAAGGTAGTCCCGATTGTATAAGAAGTTTACAAATCGAATTGCCCATAACAAACTTCTTATTTCCTTGAGTGATAGACTCAATTAGACATTGAATAAGAATGGCGCCAAAGTTAAGCGGTTCCCTTCTAGCAATCTTATAAGTCAAAAAATAGTCCATGTTGCTAGGCATTTTACCCGCTTTTCCACAAATACGATGGCGACAATAACAGATAAAATTCGGTGCTCAAGTGTCATCGCCAACAATGAATACTTTGGCCATACGCCCAAATAGGTCTTAACTTCTCTCATAGACACCCCCAACATATCATCATTCCAAATAGCACAAGAGAAAAAATCCCAACCACCTTCTCTAACATGTAGAAGCCGACAAATATCATTAGGTGTCCACCTAAAGTGACGACCTTTTACAAACAAATTTACCGCAATAGGCTTTCTATCATCAACATCATATTGCACCCACATATTTGCATAAAAATATTGGATAATATCATCATCATACAAAACATATGCATGCTCCCATAAAAACATCCAACCTTGCTACTCAAAGAATCCTCTAATAGTAGGATATTCATTAGCAAATGAATTAAAACAACAAATTTTAGTCCGAGCAACCGACTTTCCACCCATTCCCAAATCTTCATAGTACCACTCCGCATATTTATTGATGAAATTAAGAACATTATTAGAATGGGGAGCTTGAGTAATAAAAGATTTCTTACTTTTCGCCCAACGGCAATTTTTGAGCGAAATTGTTCCGCAGAGCTCGGCAATTTGGGCCTGAGAGAGTATGGGATTTTGAATATCATCACGTTCTTGAGTCACATTCCTTTGGGCTGCTCGAATATCCCTTTGTTCGGCTTCGTCTTGCCGATTTCTCGAAGAACCCTCTCCGCCCTTTCTTCTCTTGGAAGTGGGATTTTGACCGGTGAAATTTCTTGGATGAGCCATATATGTAATATTCTTGCAAAAATAAGAGGATTAGCAACAAGAATCGTAAAGATTGATGAAGAAATGAGGATTTTATGAAAAAGGGGGTGATTTTTTTGCTGCTGTGCGAAGGGAGGGTTTTGATGTTCTTTTGAAATGAAGATGCAGACAGTTATATCCCAAAAATTATGCCTGGCGGCCAGGTCGAGGTGGGGTGCGACCGGTCGACGTTCGCGACCGTCGCCTTTGCTTGACCGTCGAAAGGCAATTTTTCATTCTCCAGGTTTTTAAAAAATTCGATTTTTCACCCCAAAATTTTTAAAACTTTGCAAAAAGATAATTATGGACCGAGTCCAATAAATACGAGTTTCGGGAACACATATATACGAGAAAATCGAGATTTGCCAAGTAGTGCCCTTTTAAGAAAAAATTGCAAAATCATTTAGGGGCACTTAAGGGGTTGAAGTGAAATATATTAAAAATGTGCATAAACATAATAACGAGTTCTAATAATACGAGTGAACATACCTCGATGGTTTAAGAATTTCTAATAGATGATAGCCAATGAATATGAGATATATACCCTACACAAATCTTAAACAAAATTTGCACAATAGCACAAGTGTAGGCAAGTAATAGGAGATATCAAGAAAAAAGCTTATGTTATAAAAATACATAAGAGATAATGAACCACATAAGTCTAATTAAATGCACAAGAGTTTTAGAGATATCATGCAAGGTCTTCCTTTTTAAAAAAAATTTTAAAACCACAAATAAGTTTTGAAGACCTTAACTTAACAATAAATACATGAAAACTCATTTTGCTATTAAGACACAAATAGAAACATGCATAATAACAAAATAAAATGCATATTTAACTGGGGAGATAAGGGTTATCAATTACGCCATTTCCATGGGTTGTGTCGTTCCCATTATTGATGATATCTTCCCCTTTGAGAATCATCTTGTTGATGATGACTTCTCCAATTTCTCCATTTCCAAGCATTGTGGCTTTCCCATTTTTGAAAGTGTCTTTCTCTTGGAAAATCATCTTGTTGATGTTGTCTTTGCCATTTTCAAGGATTGTGTTCTACCCATTTATGATTATATCCTCTTCTTGGAAATTGGCTTTGTTGAAAATGTTTTCTCCTTTGATCAAATGAGTTGGTCATTTGATGTCTTCTTGGCGGTATGAATTTTCTCCGATTATTATTTCGCCGGGTACCTAATAAAATACTATTTTGTGGTACCCTCAAGTGCTTGGGTCCTTTAGGATTAGCTTTGAGACTTTTAGGTCTCCAACAATAATTAGAGCTATTTCTAGCCCAACAAGTATTTACCGTATGACCCTTTTTACCGCAATAAAAACAAGTAATGGCTTTAGGAGCATAATGACCAATATGCTTAGAGGCTTGATTCTTTTTCATATGATTAACGTCATTAAACTTATGATCAAGTTCTAGTTTCGAATTATCACAATAATCAATAATATCGATCATATCATTGGTACTCAAGTTGGATTTAGATAAATCCTTTTTCATGCCTTCAATATTCTCAACAAGAGTACTATTTTCTTTTTCAAGGTTTCTATCCTTGTCAAGTGTGGTGGTGTGAGCACATGATAGTGATTCATAGGAAGTAAATAAACTATCCTTATCATTTTTCAAAACAATGAATTCATTTTTCAAATTTTTGTATTTAACAAGTAAATTTTGGAATTCATTTTGAAGATCATCAAAATCATTTTGCAAATCACTATAATCATTTTGATTAACAATATCATAGGAAGTAGAGGGTTTAAGATATACCTCGTTTTCTTCTTTGATGCCCATAAGACATTGTTCGACTACTTCATAGTTGGAAGTTGTAAAAGGCTTGTTCCTTAGATTTGAACTTGTATCCCTTTGAGAAGTAGATGCTTTTGAGTTGCTCCTATCATTTGCATATACTTCATGAATGGATTCTAATTTTTGCCATACTCCATGAGCCAATCGAATTCCTACAATATGTTCATATTCCAAGTTAGTAAGTGAACAATACAAAATATTGAGAGTTTTACCGTTTAAGGAGATGATTTTCTTCTCTTCATCATTTAGCTCTTTGAGGCCTTTGGAGGTGTGTGGTGTGTCTTTCATCGGAATGGATTCTCCATTTATGATGGTGTTCCAAATATCGAACCCGCAATCTTGTAAATAACATTCCATTCTTTCTTTCCAAAAACTAAAATTTTTGGAATCAAATAGTGGTGGCTTGGTGGTGGAGGTGCCGGAAAGATGAGCTTCGTTCGTAGCCGACGATCGTTTCTCTTCATTCGCGATGTGAACGAGCTTGCCAAAGAGTTTGGCTTTGATACCACTTGTAAGTCCAAGCGGCTACGATAATCTAGAGGGGGTGAATAGATTATCTCCATCTTTTCGATTTCGCCGTCTTTTTTTGAACCGTATGCTCAAAGACAATAATAACGGTGCGGAATGTAAACAACACGCGTCGATTTATAGTAGTTCAACCCACCTAAGGCCTAATCTACTACCACCCCAGTACATCCGGGATGGATTTCAAAAAGAGAATTTTATTAATTACCAAAATTAATACAAACTCAACTTACAACACCTTGAAGAGCACCACACTCTTCTTCAACACCACCTTTGAAGATTACCACAATCTCCCTTTGAAGATTACCACAATCTTCCTTCAACGGCACCTTGTGAAGATTACCACAATCTTCAACCTTGAAGAATACCAAATTCTTCAACACCTCAATAAGAAGATCACCACAATCTTCTTGCACCTATCACCTAGATCATCCAAGTGTGTTCTTACCACAAGAACACTCACAAGGATATCTTGCGTTGAATGAAAACCAAAAATCAAGATTACAACTCAATAATGAATATTACAATTTGAGTGCAAAGTGTAATCAATAATAGCCTAGACCTCAAGGATGTGAAAGTGATAAGCTAGGCAAAATTACAACAAGAATAATAACAATGAAGAACAAATATTTGCTTCAAGTGTATCTTGTTGTGTTGTATCTCAATTCTTGTATTGGTTGCTCCAAAGCTTCCTCTATTTATAGGAGAAGATTGAACAAACATAGGCTCCTCTTGGGGATTGAAAATCTACAGAAAAATACAATTAAAATCAAGAATATAGCTGTTAGAAATCAATCCCACATTTTAAGGACAAGATGTCTGCTGTCAAACGGTCAGATTTTGCTGTCAAAAGATAGGGCGACCGGCCGCACAGAAATAGAAGTTCAAAAAATGACACAACATTTTTATATAGGGCGACCGATCGACGTAGGGTTCGACCAGTCACCCCTATGTTCAACCGGTCCACGCCTTGAGAAATTGAAGATCAAAGTTTCTGTTTCAGCAAACACTTGCAGGTACCGGTCGCACCTAGGGCGACCGGTCGACCTGACCGGCCGACGCTGGGCGGCCGGCGACCTCTTGTTTTTCACTCCAGGCTCGAATTCTGTACTCTTCAGGTACGGGTTGCCCTATAGGGTGACCGGTTGACATTGAGACAAAAATGTTGTCCGATTTTTGTCGAAAATAAAACACAAGAAATACTCTGAAAATTTAGTAAAAACATTTTAAACCAATCGGGAGTATTTAGACAATATTTAGGAACCTTGTTTGAAGTAAAAACATATAAACACAAATTCATTAAAAGTGTTGTCCAATTTTATCTGAAATAAAACTTGAAGAAATACTCCGGAAAATATTAAAGCCATTTTAAATCATTTAGGAGTATTTGGACAACAAATAAAAAAACATTGTTTTGGTGTAAAAATAAAATCATCAAAATTAAGATAAAAACATGTATCAAACAATCTTCCCCTTTTTGATGATTACAAACCAAAATAATTTTTAGAGATATTAGGATGACAGTTTTAAAAACGATTTTCCGATAAAAACATCTAACCGTTTGGAAGCAACCAAAATTTCCAAACATAAGCAACCAAGTAAGGGAGCAAATATATTCAATAATAAGTACAAGCTCCCCTTATCAACTAGCACATTAAGAATAATGTAAAAGCAATTAACCATAAGCTAAAATCTTAGCTTTTACAAATTGTTCAAGAGCTTATAAGCTCCCCCTGTCACAAAACATCATTAGACAAGTATATAAGTCCATCAAGCAATAATCTAGAGGGGGATGAATAGATTATCTCCATCTTTTCGATTTCGCCCTCTTTTTTTGAACCGTATGCTCAAAGACAATAATAAAGGTGCGGAATGTAAATAACACGCGTCGATTTATAGTAGTTCAACCCACCTAGGGCCTAATCTACTACCACCCCAGTATATCCGGGATGGATTTCAAAAAGAAAGAGAATTTTATTAATTACCAAAATTAATACAAACTCAACTTACAACACCTTGAAGAGCACCACACTCTTCTTCAACACCACCTTTGAAGATTACCACAATCTCCCTTTGAAGATTACCACAATCTTCCTTCAACGGCACCTTGTGAAGATTACCACAATCTTCAACCTTGAAGAATACCAAATTCTTCAACACCTCAATAAGAAGATCACCACAATCTTCTTGCACTTATCACCTAGATCATCCAAGTGTGTTCTTACCACAAGAACACTCACAAGGATATCTTGTGTTGAATGATAACCAAAAATCAAGATTACAACTCAATAATGAATATTACAATTTGAGTGCAAAGTGTAATCAAGAATAGCCTAGACCTCAAGGATGTGAAAGTGATAAGTTAGGCAAAATTACAACAAGAATAATAACAATGAGGTACAAATATTTGCTTGAAGTGTATCTTGTTGTGTTGTATCTCAATTCTTGTATTGGTTGCTCCAAAGCTTCCTCTATTTATAGAAGATTAAACAAGCATAGGCTCCTCTTGGGGATTGAAAATCTACAGAAAAATACAATTAAAATCAAGAATATAGTTGTTAGAAATCAATCCCACATTTTAAGGAAAAGATGTCTCACGCCAAACGGTCGATTTTTTTTGTCAAAAGATAGAGGCGACCGGTCGCACGTAAAATAGAAGTTCAAAAACGACACAAAGATTTTTACATAGGGCGACCGGTCGGCGACGGGGTTCGACCGGTCACCCCTATGTTCAACCGGTCCACGCCTTGAGAAATTGAAGATCAAAGTTTCTGTTTCAGCAAACACTTGCAGGTACCGATCGCACCTAGGGCGACCGGTCGACCTGACCGGTCGACGCCTGGGGCGACCGGTCGACCTGCTTTTTTTCACTCCAGGCTCGAATTCTGTACTCTTCAGGTACGGGTTTCCCTATAGGGCGACCGGTTGACCTTGAGACAGAAATGTTGTCCGATTTTTGTCGAAAATAAAACACAAGAAATACTCCAAAAATTTAGTAAAAACATTTTAAACCAATCGGGAGTATTTAGACAACATTTAGGAACCTTGTTTGAAGTAAAAACATATAAACACAAATTCATTAAAAGTGTTGTCCAATTTTATCTGAAATAAAACTTGAAGAAATAATCCGGAAAATATTAAAGCCATTTTAAATCATTTAGGAGTATTTGGACAACAAATAAAAAAACATTATTTTGGTGTAAAAATAAAATCATCAAAATTAAGATAAAAACATGTATCAAACAAGCCTATCCCCCAACCTAAGCACAGGTGATTGTTTTAACTTAAAAAAAATATTACAATCTTTATTTCATAAATCACCTCTAACTAGAATTTACAACAAGATCAATTAAATTTGTGTACAGTATATAAATGTGTTGATTCTCACAAAAGTCAATTCCACACACGAAAGTCCAGTTTTGATTTCTTCTTTTGATTTATTAGCAAGTCTTATGTGCTCAAAATTCCACTCAAATTAGCTATTTTATTTCGAACAGCACGTCTGATTCAACATGCGAAGTGTTGGGGGTGCTAACCGAAGACTCTATGACTGACTTGAGAGTCTTTGTTGGCCACCCCGACACAAGTGGATTGAGATTTCGTGCTCCACATGCATTTTTATTCCACTTCCTACTCTATTTTATTGGATAAATGTCGCGTGTATAAGACAGTGTCATGATTATTTACGTTCATTCATCCAAAAAAGTGGAATATGATCCAATATGAAATTGCATGGTTAATGAATAATCCCAATTAACTCTGTATTTCGTATCACCATATAACCAAATAGCATTACTCCGGCCAAAACACTATCACATCAAATGTTGAATCTTCTGTCTCAACTTCGCATTGCATTTAATACCAAAGCTTTCCGGAATGCTTTGAGGCACTAGGTGTTAGTCCAAGTGGCTACGATAATCTAGAGGGGGTGAATAGATTATGCCGATTTTTCGCAATTCGCCCTCTTTTTCGAATGATCAAGCAAAGACAAGATTAAAAGTGCGGGAAAATAAACAACACGCGTCGATTTATAGAGGTTCAACCCACCTAGGGCCTAATCCTCTATCACCCCAGTATCTGTGGGATGAATTTCAAAAAGAAAAAAAGATTTTATTAATTACCACAATTAATAATGATCATAGCCAGGTACGGAGCCAGAGAAATAAAGATAAGGGGGTCGGTATTTAAATTTTCTTCAAACTAATAGATAAAGAGATATTTTTTATTTTTTTGATGGGGGCAAAATTATAAAATTTAATAATTTTAAATACATAATTTATAATAATTTTGAAGAGAAATTGAAGTTGAGGGGGATGGCCGCCGCCGCTAGCCCCCCTTAGCATTAACCTTAACACAGTCCTTATCAGATTCATATATATATATATATATATATATTATTTCATTTTCCTATTCAACTTTGTATTCCAATATATTAACTACACAGATTTATCTTATACGCACATATGAGATAAATATGTGACATGAACTACACATATTTATCTCTTAGTTATTCCTTATTCCAAAAATAAGGAATAACTAAGAAAAATCTTTCTTTAACAAAGAATAACCTTAACTTCTGATCGTTTTAAGAAAACTAAATATATAATAACTAAATTTTACATTAAAAGGTAAACTAAAAATATACTAATAAATATATAAATTACTTATCAAAATTTAACTAAGTGTCCATTTTTATATAAAAAAATTATTTAATGTCAACAAACAAATACACATAAAAACTTGATGTGATAGTTAGATTTTTAGTACTTCCTCATTTTTTGTTGTAATTGGATTTATCATTGAGAGTTTTATCTGGACTTGTTGTAATAAGGGGTGCTCAACCCTTCTGCTCTTTCTAATGAAAGTTTTTATTTTTGCGCCTAAAAAAAATTGATGTGATTTTTAAAGAACTTGATTCATGTCAATATTTATAAAGGTGCGATCATTAAAATGTTTTGTCATACAATGGTGGTCAACGAGAAAAGAGGTGATATTTAGAATGATGTAAAATTTATTAGTTGATTTGCGTATACGGAATTCTTTAATTAATTAAATTAGATAGAGACGTTTAGTCAAAGGAGATTTTGAAAAACAGGTTATGTTTAGTGTTTTTTTAACTTCACTATTTAGTATACTAGTTTAAATTACACGTGATTCATTTAACTTTAGTAAAAAATACATTTGTTCTATGTAATTCATATAACTTCGGTTAAAAACACATGGCTTGCTTGTCATTAATATAACTTTAGTAAAAACAACTCGTACACATTATTTTTATAACTTAGAAAAAACACAAGTGCTTACACATGATTCATAATTTTTGATTAGTTCATCGACTCTCTATGAGAATTCGATTCCCGTTGCTCATAGTAATACGCTTAGAGAAATTCATTAATATTACCTACAAAAACCTTCAATATTATGTTGCCCAAGAAAACCCTCAGTAATCTAGAATTATTCTCATTCCTAAATACTCTCAAGCTAAAATTGAAAACCGTTTTCGTTAAATTATTTTTAGTTTTTCTCACCTACATTTTTCTCATGTAAAGTCGCGCGGCTTCCCACTCCCAGTAAACTCATTCCTAAATACTCTCTAGCTAAAATTAATTTTTGTGCTAATTGAATTATCAGATGAAACACAACGACCGTTTCAAAAATTCTATTTGATATTCAGATACGAGAAACAACCAAGTTTGATTAATATGTTGAAATAATTTTAGTGCGCGAGGAGATGGTTTGACCAATGTATTTAGACCACCTTGCTAACCTGAGGAAGTATGTGTCGACTATGGTGGCAGTTGTTGGGAAAATCGATCCCCATTTCTAGGGACAAGCAAAAATAACTGAGAAATAAAATAACAACAAACCACACAACAAGATTTACGTGCATGGAAACTCCAAAAACCGGAGAAAAACTACGACCCCCGAACAATTGTACTGTATGAAAAATTTATACAATCACACAGAAATTTTCTCTCCAACTCACACTTCTCCCAATTACTCTACAAGAGAATACAAGAAAGGAATTTAGAAGAATCAAAATATAAAGATTATAGTATATTTGATTAGTGCACTTGAACTCAAAACACGTGAGTTCCTTAAATAGCCTTAAGGTACCCATCCATTTTGTTCTCAAAGCAATATGGGATAGTTTCACTTTTTTGATTTTTGACAACAAAAAACAACAAACTCCACCTTGGCAAAATAAAAGAAACTTTACCACTAGCTTGTAGCTCAAGTGGGTCGCTCACCCTTTGTAAGGGTATTGACCAGGGTTCGAACCCGGTATTTTTCAGTTTATTTGAAATTTATCCCCTCCCCTCCAACCAGTACTCCCAACGTATTAAAAAAATATAAAAGAAACTTCATGGTCTTCACCGACAATCATAATTCTCAAACCAGAAAACCACCATTCTCAAACCAGAGAACAACTTACTCCACCATATGACCACTTAGAATGAACCATTCTAAGAATTTCATTCGGCACATGTCCAAAACAAAAATGATAAAATTTATGGTGCAACTTCCATCTCTTGGCTCTCCTGAAATTCCTTCAGCTATCGACATAACTTCCACCACACACCCTGCATCCATGCCAAGTTAATGCTTGTGTGCAAACTTGTGGACATGCTAACACCATCACATTTTCTTTCATGGCAACTAGACATGCCATAAGGATGTATATTTTCTCCTCAAAGAAAATCTTCATCTATCACAATATTAGCCTTGGATTCGGAGCTATTTGCCGCACTAGCTCCATCTTGACAATTACGCTTTGTATGCCCAGGTTCTCCGCACTTCCAACAAACAACATTGTTGGAGTCTTTCTTCCTCCCTTTGCTAGCTACCACCATTACTGAATTTTATGTTGAAGGTCGCCCATCACTCATCAGTCTTCTCTCTCCAAAAAGAAGTTTACCTGTGACTTCAGCAAAAATTAAAGTTTTCTTCCCATACATCAAAATTGGCTTCATGAACTCATAGGAATGTGGAAGAGACAAGATGAGTCGTAACTCCTTATCCTCATCTTCAATCTTCACTCCAATTACCTCTAGCTCTGAGATGATGCCATTGAGTGTACTAAAATGATCTAAAATTTTAGACCCGTCATTCACCGTAGTGTGTGAAACTACTCCTTCAAGTATAACCGATTTGAAATGCCCTTAGCTTGATACAAAGTCTCAAACTTTTCTATAGCTCCTTAACATTTAAAATACCATGCACATTTGCAAGAATATTGTTAGCCAAATACAGACGTATTTTGCTTGCATCCCTCAAATCCAAATTCTCCCAATCTTCATCACTCATACTAGCCTTCGCAGAATCTCTGTCAGATGCTCTGCTCGATTTGCTAGTGCCACCTGACTTGGTAGAATTGTCCGAATCTGACCTTCTTTTCAGAGCCCTGTGTGATGTAATCCGGATCGTATCACCACATCTTTGACTTGTACTTGCCACAAGCCAAAGTTTATTCTTCCATCAAATTTCTCCACGTCAAACTTCATTGAATTTGAAAACTTTGACATATCTGCTTACACCCTAACCTAATGAATAACCATCTAAAAAATCTTTTCTGATGTGGAAGATCAAACATAGCTGCAACCACATATCTAGCATACTAAGAACTTTAAGAGACCCTTGGAATCTACCTCTTAAGAAATCTTTTCTGATGTGGAAGATAAGACAAAACTGCAACCACATAGCACACTTAAAATTTCAAGAGACCCGACCCGGGCTTTGATACCACTTGTTGGGAAAATCGATTCTCATTCATTCTCAGGGACAAGTAAAAATAACGAGAAATAAAATAACAACAAACCACAACACAAGATTTACGTGGAAACACCAAAATCGGAGAAAAACCCCGACCGACAGAGCAATCCAATTGTATGAATAATTTATACAATCACACAAAAATTCTCCAATCTCCTATAGTATTACAAATCTTTGACTAACTCACACCATTCTCTTAACTCTACAAGAGAATACAAGAAAGGAATTTAGAAGAATCAAAATACAAAGATTATAGTGTATTTGATTGGTGCACTTGAGACTCAAAACACATGGGTTCCTGATTGGTATGAGTTTTGCATGTAATTTGGGCTTAATTGTGGATAGAATAAGTTGATATGCATGCATTAACTGAGTAAAATGGGCCATGTTCTTATAAAGTGGAAAAGATATTACACTTTGCTCGTTTTGTAGGAATCAAATGATATTTGTAGCACTTTGGTGGCAAATCGGAATATTGCGGTAAAGAACCGTCAAGAATACACGAAGTTTGGAGCTATACCGCGAAAAGATTAGACAAATCAGGCAAAATACGGTCACGCACGGGCAGCCCATGCTCATAGGCACGACCCATGCGTGAGTAACACAACAAGACTCGGCCTTCGCAGGGACGCACGGGCTGGTCGTGCTTGGATGCACGGCCCGTGCGTCAACTCAGGAGAAGAATTTTCATATGGCCTGACGCTCAAGCTGGTCGTGCGTCGTGCGTCTATGTGGGAAAGTCAGGGTTATGCGATTTTGACTTAGGTTTTGACCCAACGGGAGTATAAATAGAGACGAGGCGGCCCCAAACAAGGACACACTGATTTTTGCCCTAGAAAGCACAGAAAAGAGCAACCTTCTACCGGAGGATTCGAGAGATTGATCGAGGTCGCAACCACACGCTTGAGGATTTAAGATTGATCGAGAGATCATCAATATCCCTGAGTTTGCTTATTCCATTGTATCTTTTACTTTCATCTAGTTAGATATGAACATGAACAGTTTGTCTATGAATTGTTTATTTCCCATGTCCGGCTAAACACCTTGTGATTCCGGGGTTTGAGATTAGGTGAATGGATACTTTTGTTTGATGTTTAATTGAAATTGAAGTAATTATTTCAAACCCTATTCGAGTACTCTGTTTTATTTATTGTTTTACCAAATGGTCATTGGTTTAACTTGTTTGATATATTCATAATTCGAGAGATGAGTTTCAATATTAGATCTTGAGTACTTGAAATGAATATTTTGCATGATTGAGAAGTCTGTGAATATTTGTGACGATAAATGATCTTTTATGCTTTTGGGAGTTGGTTATCTTATGCTAAGTAAAGATGATAGCATAGATAATCCAATCAACGTTTTTATTGTGTCCCGAGAGAAACGGTAAAATACTTTTGTGATTGTCTTATAGGAAAGAATAATAATAACTTTGGTTTAGATTAATCGGATAACAAGAGGGATATTAACCGAAACCATAACTCTAGAATCCATTCATCTCCTTGATCTTTCAATCAAACTCTTTACTTTGTCTTTTTATGATAAAATCTTGTTTTAGTTTACAAACCAACCATCAACTTTCGATCGTCTGAATAAAAATAATTATATTACAATCTCAATACTTAGTACACAAATTTATTAGTCTCTATGGGATCGACCTTGCTAACCCTATCTATTAAATGCACTGTTCACTTGCGGTGAAGCTAAAAATAAGGCGAACAAGTTTTTGGTGCCGTTGCCAGGGACTAATTAAATTTTTAGTACTAATATTGCGATAAATAGAATTATTTTTAATTTAGACTTTTTTTTTTCTTTCTTTATACTTTGTTTAATTATACTCCTACTGTGTTTGATTTGTTTCTTTTAGTTGGTTCAGGTAGTGCATGAACACTCGCTCAAAGCAAAGGGAATTAGCACCGTTCATATCGGAAGTTGAAGCTTTTGCTAGGCGAATAAGTGCAGCTACTAAACGAGCAGAAAGACATCAGGATCATACTATGGGGGATGTGGAAGAGAACAATAGGGGTAATAACGGAGCCAACAACGGAGGTAACAATGGGATCAACATGATCATTAATGAGTTACCGATACCAGAAGTCCCGGGAGTCCAACAACAAGCGATTTGCGATTACTTTTGCCCTCAGACAAATCACAACTATGGTGGAATTGCCAATGTCCTGATTAATGCAAATAACTTCGAGTTGAAGCCAGCGCTCATTTCGATGATTCAGCAGAACCAGTTTGGGGGTTTTCCATTCGAGGATCCCAATTCTCATCTTGCGCACTTCATGCAAATCTACAACACGATCAAGATGAATGGGGTGTCTGATGATGTTATACGTCTGCGCCTATTCCTTTTCTCTTTAAGGGATAAGGCTAGAAACTGGCTAGGTACTTTAACTCAGGGGAGTGTGAATACATGGGACGAGTTGAGCCAGAAGTTCCTGTTTAAATTCTTTCCACTAAGTAAGACACTGCAGCTTAAGAGAGAGATCATGCAGTTCAGACAGTTTGACTTCGAACCACTATATGAGGCCTGGGAGAGATTCCGAGATTTACTGAGGAGGTGTCCGCAATACGGGTTTCCAGAGGATCAACAACTTTGCTTCTTTTATACGGGTTGATGGGACATACTAGATCATTGGTGGATGCCGCAGCAGGAGGCGCTTTACTAGCCAAATTTCCACAAGATGCATTCAACTTGCTGGAAGAGATGGCAATGAATAGCTATCACTGGCCCTCCGAGAGGACAAATGTGAAAAGGGTAGCCGAAGTCTCTGATTCGGACCCAATCAAGGCATTGACAGCTCAGATGGCTGCGTTGACAAATCAGTTGAGTATTTTGACAAAGGGGGCTAAAGTAAACTCGGGTGCAAATAATGGGGGAGTTCCTCAAGATCCTATGGAGGAAGCTAACTATGTCAATAACCGGAATTTCAACAATTACTGGAATAATCAAACTCCTACCCATTATTATCCGGGTGTGAGAAATCATGAAAATTCCTCCTATGCGAATACGAAGAACGTGATGCAACTACCACTGGGGTTCAGTGTGACTAATGGTGTCATTAATGCAGAGGCAAAGCCATCAATGGAAGATGTTCTTACTTCATTTATGAGTCAGACAAGTTCATTCATGAATGAAACTAGGAATCGATTTAGCAAAGATGAGGCTAAGCTGGATAAAATTGAGACACATGTCACTCAATTGGCTAACACCATGGGCTCACAAATGAAAAATCGTGCAACCCAGATTGGCCAATTAGCTACAATCGTTGGTGGACAACATCATAAAGGCCAGTTCCCGAGTAACACTGAGGTAAATCTGAAGGAGCAGTGTACAACCATTTGTCTGAGGAGTGAAACGGAATACGAGGGGCTGAAAATTCCAGAAAGTAGTGAAAATACGCAACCACGCACGGTCGCTGTGCCTACGCACGGGAAGGTCATGCGTGGTGCTGAACAGAGAGTTAAAAATTCTGGAGATGCAAACCCGGAAGAAAATGGGAATGTTGAGGCCGAGGAAGGAACCGAGGGACATATTGATGAACAAAAAGGGGCTGAGAAGCTTAAATCTTATTCTAACTCTGATTTTTCTAAACTTACTACTCCACTTTCTTTTCCCCAACATTTTCAAAAGAAAAAGTTAGACGAGCAATTTTCAAAATTCCTTGATATATTTAAGAAACTGCATATTAACATACCTTTTGCAGACGCGTTGGAGCAAATGCCCAATTATGCTAAATTTCTAAAGGATGTTATGTCAATGAATAGAAAGATGACAAGTTTTGAAACAGTCAATCTGACGGAGGAATGAAGTGCCATAATTCAAAGAAAACTACCTCAGAAACTTAAAGATCCGGGGAGTTTCACTATCCCTGTGCAATTGGTGTGTTTTATTTAATAAAGCACTTTGTGATCTAGGAGCAAGTATTAACTTAATGCCATTGTCCATTTTCAGGAAACTTGGATTAGGATAGGTGAAGCCATCCACGGTCACTTTACAACTTGCGGATCGATCACTCACGTATCCTAAGGGAATCATCGAGGATGTGCTCGTAAAAGTCGACAAATTCATATTCCCTGTGGATTTTTTAGTACTGGATATGTAGGAAGACCGCGACGTCCCTCTGATACGTGGGCGTCCATTCCTAGCCATTGGCAAGGCCTTGATAGATGTGCAGAAGGGAGAACTCACATTACGGGTTAATGATGAGCATGTGTTATTTTCTATCTATACGGCAATGCAATTTCATAATAGTGTTGAGAACTGTAATTTCTTAGATGTAGTTGATTCTTGCATTGGTGATTACGTAGATCATACATTGTCTCAGGATGATTTAGAGTTTGGTTTAACACATTCATGTTCGACGTCAAGTGTAATGCTTGATTTCGATAATCAAGACTTGTATGACTATGTTTGTGCTCTAGATAATATGCAGGAACTACCAAAAAGCGCGAGAGGTGAAAACACGAAAAAAACATACAGGAGTAAAGTCTGCAACCACGCACGACCCGTGCGTCTGAGCACGACCAGGTCGTGCGTGGTGCCAAAGGAAGAACTGAACAGGGTGAAGAACGCATGACCCGTGCGTCTGAGCACAACCAGGTCGTGCGTGATGCCGAAGAAGACCAGATGCAGGGCAAGGAACGCATGGCCCGTGCGTGACATTAAAGCACTTCATTCGACCCCATAACTCAAGCCATTACCCGAGCACCTCAAATACGCATTCCTTGGGGCAAACAACACGAATCCGATAATCGTATCATCCCTTTTAACTTCAGCTCAGCTTGATAAATTGCTTAGGGTGTTGAGAAAACATAAGTCTGCACTAGGTTGGTTGATATCTGATTTAAAAGGCATAAGTCCATCGATTGTCATGCATAAAATTCGAATGGAAGATGTGTATAAACCTTCAGTGTAGAACCAAAGACGATTAAACCCTATAATGCAAGAGGTTGTTAGGAAATAAGTTTTAAAATGGTTAGATGATGTAATTGTGTATGCTATTTTTTATAGTACTTGGGTGAGTCCGGTACAAGTGGTACCAAAGAAAAGGGGGATGACAGTGGTAAGAAATGAGAATGATGAATTGATTGCGACTATGATTGTTATAGGGTGGCGTATTTGCATTGATATAGTAAATTGAATGATGCCACTCGTAAGGATCATTTTCCCCTCCCCTTTATTGATATGATGTTAGATCGTTTGGCGAGATTTGATTATTACTGTTTTCTCGATGGTTATTTCTGGTACAACCATATTATGATTGCACCGGAGGACCAAGAGAAAACGATATTTACATGTCCCTATGGTACGTTTGCATTCCGCAGAATGCCATTCGGACTATGTAATGCACCCGCGACTTTTTAGCGCTGTATAATGGCTATATTTCATGATCTTATTGAGAAAATTATGGAGGTTTTCATGGATGATTTTTCTGTCTTTGGAGATTCTGTTGATCATTGTCTTCACAATCTTTCTTTAGTTTTATGGCTTAATTGCAGAAAATATCCTGTAACTTGGGGTAAAATGCATTTTCGGACTTTTGTTACTGGGTTTGCAAAATATGCCTTGTATGTTTATCAAGTTTTGCAAAATATGCTCTGTAAGTTTATAACGTTCTGCAAAATTGGTCCTACAAGTTTTATACCGAAGCAATTGGTGTCCTATAAGTCTTAAGTTGATGCAAAATTGGTCTAGCGGAATAATTGCATATTTTCATAATACCAATTATACCCTTATTCATACACATGGCTGATTTGACTAAGTGTCTTGCGTAAAATGGTATCAGAGCCCAGGTTTATTAAGAACTTTTGGTTATATTTATTAGATTTATGTAATTAACAATTGGTGAGGATAATTTCTCCGAGAATATGGATCCGGACTGATGTCCGAGATGTACCCCCTACAGGACATATCGTCAAATATTAACGATGTATGCACAAGAACACCTTGACCAAGTTTCATATTGGGAATACCAACATGAAGAAAAAGAATAGGCAGGAGCCGACGGGAAACCTTAAGGTAATGCAAAATGCGAGCAATATTATTATAGCGATTCGGATGCTTAACCGTACACTATATGTTCACTTGATGAACCTTCAAGAAACGGTTCATGATAATTCCCATCGAACAATGATTCCCGATGAAGTACCCGAGTGGAACGAGATACTTCCGCACAAATCTAAGTTCTCTCAAGATCTTAGAGAAGTCCGTAAGACGATGCGACTTATGGCAACCACCATATTCATCTACCAAAGACAAGTTCATCAAATCCAGAACTGGATGGAGACGATGGTGAAATATCATAAGGAAACTCTTGAACTCCTTCATGATATTCAGAAACGAGTCAAGAATCTGGAGGATAGAACAAGTTCTTTCGGAGGAAAGAAGCGTATAGATTTCTGAACGACTATTTACACCAAAAAGGGAAACCAACCGGTTATACGAAAGATGACAAATGAGGAGAAGCTCATTGCTCTAATCAAAGGAAAATCCATCAAAAATTAAAAAGATGGATATGGAAAAGATGAATCTTAAAGATCTACACGACCGGCGAATCCTTCGCGGGATTGGGTATTGTAGATTTAAAGATGAATGCGGGTGATGGATCGCTTTGGTTACCTAGGACCCACAAGGTAGAGCAATTCCACCACCACCGCCACCGCTTAATCCTAACGTCGAAGAAAGTACGGGTTCGAATCATGGAGCTCGGGGCGAGAGGATGCCACACGCCGGGGGATTTCACGACCGGGAGTGATCCACTTTCGGGACAGGAGGTCGAAACCCACTTGCGGGGAACCGCACAACCTCTTTGGAAGGCCGAATGTTTATCAAACGCCTTTTGGAAGATCGCACCTCGACCTAATACATCCATATAGGTTGATGTTAAATCGGATATCCCGATTTTAAAAATAGAGAAGTTCTCATTGATGAATGGGCTTGACTATGAGAATTTCGGAGGAACCCTCGATTTTACAAAAGATTCATTCATTTTACTCCTTGAAATGAGTCTTGAAGGATCGGTGAAGATTGCTCGGGATATGACCGATGCTAGTACGAAAGGTTCGGTCACATCGGGGAATCACTTAAAGGAATTGTCGATGGTATGACAAAACTATTCAAAATCCAGTTCATCGGACACGGGTTATTTCGAGGATTAGAGGATGAAAAAGAAAGAGATATAAACAAGCCCTCTATAGCCTTGAGTTATATGATATTTGTCATATTGACGAATATATCAAGTTGTTCACCGAATACCGTGGAAATCCAAGATTGAAGTAAAGGAAGCCGCATGACTATTCTTTGCCAAGATTCCGAGTCCCCGGAGAGAAATGCTTATCGGGAATACAAGGATGGAGTCAAGAGAAACGTGGCCGAGAAAAATATCTTTCCTAAAGGCCAAGTTATCTGAATGGTGCTACCAAGCAGCTCTGTACAGGAATTACAAGAGATTAAGAGGAATTAACAAAGCAGTTCATCTATGTTGCGTGGACAATGACATCCCAACAATTGTGGGAGGTCAACCAAGGCGGCACAAAAGGAAGAAGGAGCGAACCCATCCATACCGCCGAGGAAGCAGCAAAAGAAGCAGGTCTTCATGGAGACCTAGAAGGTTCTGGTCAAAATAAAAAGCCCGAAGTTATAAATCAGGGCCAAGACCAGCACCAAGCAGGGGTAGAGCCTCATCATTAGGTTCTAATCAAGCAAGTACCAGCAAAAATCCAGGGAGAAGAACTTTCAGGCGTGCTCACACCAGAGCAAATGAAAGCTTCAAAGACTGTAATTGCTGGACATGCGGAGCAAGAGGGCATATCTCAACGGATTGCCCAGACAATCAAAAACGAGGAGTCAGATAGTTCGAGGCCACACCAGAAATCGAGGAAGCTGTCTATTATCAGGATCTTATACAGGTGTATCAATTTGAGGATATACCCTCAGATGAGAGCATCTATGAAGAAGAGATCTATTCTGACGATGGAAGTGACTCACTTCTCGAATCGAGTGAAGAAGAAATTCTTCAAACAGACAAATCGAGGAGGATATGTCGATTCCTCTCTCACTCGATGGTTTCTCATAAAACTCTTATGAGAATCATGAAGGAAGATCCAAAGCTTCAAGTCTATGATGGATTTACAATCGGAGCTATGGAAAAAGCATTGGATAAGATTGGGTTTCATAACAGAAAACACCAAATTATTCACAGGGTAACAACCGGAGAATTTGCCATTCCGATGGAGTTTACGGTAACCTGATCGAGATGCAGTTGGTCCCTATTAGAGAAATACAGGATATCAAAAGCAGAGTTAAAAGAGAAGTTGCAAATACACTATCATGGATTCACATTGGAGCCATAAGAGTCATTATTAAGGCAACATTCAAGGAATGAATAGATTCACCACTCAATCTTGCTATTTTTGACAAGCGAATCTCACATCTCAAGGATTCATGCCTTGGAGCTGTTACAGGAAATTTGTATGCAGGAAAATTAGCATTTAATGTCTATCCGAGAATTGCATACAATTTGGGAGATCGAGATTTTAATAGAGTCCTAACCCTTCATCAAGATTTCAAAAGAGTCGATTTGATGAAAGAAGGAACAGACCTACTCGATCACATACAAGATTTCTATGCTCTCTCGAATACCCATCATTTCAAGTATTCTTGAGAAAGGAATTTATTGAAGTCCCAAGAATCTTTGAGGACTTTGCCAGGGTGGTTCTACCGAAAATCATTGAATCTCCAACGTAAAAAGAGATTGATATGATAATTCAAGATCAACCATCTTCAACAAAAGTCGAAGTCTCGTAGTTGAGCCTGATGGATGTCTTTCCAAAGCAGACGAGAATGGTGAGTAGCAGCCGTTGGGAAGAAAGGAGACCAAGTATGATTCAAATGCATCCCCGATGTTTTTAAAACAACAGAGAGCTAAAATGTCCGAAGGATGGCGAGAGGTTGAAGTAATATTCGACATCACTCAAAAAGGATAATATTTTTCCTTGTGATGTTCTCAGATTATCTCCAACAACCTATAGTTGGAAGGTATCAAGGAAGCCTCAAGATAGGTGAAATTGAGCTAACTATCTCAGGGAGTAGCAGGAAAATCCCGAGCAATTAATACCGGGAATTGAATTTCTTGAGGATCATAAACCTTGGGAAAGACTACAAGAAGGAATGGAATTCACAGCCGGGCGATAAAAGATCGAGAATCGATGACCACTAGTCCATTCTCCATATACATTTCTATCGGAATGTTATATGTTGAATATAAGGCCGAGTATTTCGCCGCCTATATTGATTCAGTGCTTAGGAATGTACTTTAGCCGGATGTTTTTCCTAAAGAAATTGGAGAAGATTTACCAGCTATTGCAGGAAGAGATTTCTCTAAGAGGATTCTTATCCTTAATAAGGGAATTAAACAAGCAGAAATCATGATCCGAGGCGCAGGCGGTACCCCATGGTACAAAGTGAAAATGCCACCAATCTATTTCCATGATACAGGTGCAGATGTTTTGCTAGGAAACAACTTCCTACAAACATTCAAGCGATTTACATAGGAGAACGAGACAAGAAGACTTATTTTCACAACCTTATGTGATCATAAGATCATTGTCCAGAGACTACGGGAAGCATTTTACAGAAAAATGCCTATTAATTTTCGCAGCAAGCGTGGTGATGAAGCCAAACTCTGAAATCCAAAAATGGTGGATCGAAGGAAATTTGGTAAAGCTTTATTATCCTATAGACAATTCAGTTCTCGAAAGGATAAGAAGCTTTGGGATAATAACTTGTATTCATTCAGAGTGCAAGGAGAAGAACGAGTTACTCCAGAGGTTATTGTTGAATTGATGGTGAGCCTAATGGAGAATCCATAGAGTGATGTAACCATTGAAGAACAAATATCACTCGAGGATATCAAGAACAAAATCCAAAGGAATTATAATGAAGATCCTTTGGCATGGTGGGACAAGAATGAGCTCAAAGCATCCTTAAAGGTTAAACCCAGAAAGGAGTACGAGTTCGTGAGATTCAAACCAATCCTTATGAACCAGGAGGATCGGGAGGATATGCAGAAAATAATTAAGGAACATCTTGACCTTAAGTTGATTTCACCAGGAGTTTCTCCATACAACAGTCTAAGATTCTTAGTCAGAAACCATGGAGAAATCAAAAGAGGAAAGCCAAGACTTGTTATTAATTACAAGGCGATTAATAACATTTTGGAATTCGACGGATACTATATCCTAAGTAGAGAACATCTGGTTAACTGCATCAAAGGTGCCAAGATATTCTCAAAGTTCGATTGCAAGTCTGGATTCTACCAGATTAAGATGGAGGAAGAAAGTAAGAAGTTTACAGCTTTCTCTACACCATAGGGACACTATATTTGGATCGTGATGCCTATGGGATTGGCTAACGCACCCTAAATATATCAAGGAAAAATGGATAATCTCTTCACAGATTATTTTAGTTTCATGTTCGTATATATTGATGACATACTTATCGCATCAAAGAACATGAAGGAGCATCTCAAACATTTGGAGATATTTTCAGATGTTTGTCACAAAGAAGGATTAGTGCTTTCAGAGAAGAAGGCGGTGATTGCAACAAGACAGATTGAATTCCTCGGAATTGAAATTGATGAATCTGGAATTATTCTACAGAATCATATTGTGGAAAAGATACAGGGATTTCCAGATACACTGAAAGACAAGAAGCGACTTGAGTTTTCTTGGAGTTGTTAATTTTCTTTGGGATGTTCATTAACAATCTGGCATATTACAGGAAGGTGTTTAGCCCATTGCTTAAAAAAGATGCAGTATTCAAATGGGAAGATGAACATCAAGAAGGAATTAAGCAACTTAAAGAAGTTTGTAAAAAGCTTCTGAAACTTGCGATTCCCCAAGACGAGGATGAATTGGTTCTTTACACAGATGCCAGTGATGATTGGTGGGCAGCGGTTCTTACTAAGGTCACACCAAATAAGGAAGTGTCATACAGATATTGCAGCGGTTTATTCACACCTAGTGAAGCAAACATATGGCATATCAAACGAGAAAGAATTATTTGCAGTCAGAAAGGCTTTTAAAAAATGGCCTCTATTTTTACTGGCTAAAAAGTTTACTTTAAAAATTGATAATTCAAGTGTTAAAGCTTTTAAAAAACAAAATTGAATCAAAACCGAGAAAAGGCTCGATTACTTAGATGGCAAGTCAATGTCAATATTATGATTATGATATTGTCATTATAAAATCTCATGAAAATATTCTTGCGATTTCTTGACACGAGATGGAAGGACGCGCGTTCGATTTGAGGTCCTTAAACGAGTAAGACATCTCGGGAAAACCCTGGAGAGTCTAGAATGAGATTTTGGGACGTTATGTCTCAATGCGTGTTCTTTGGGACGACTTCAACAGTCGGTGACCAAATCCGTTTCTAGTCAAATACGAGCATGCCATTTCGCTCAAGGACAATTGTTCTTAGCGCCGCAAGGGCCTCTCTTCCAGCCGCATCTCCTACGGTGCAAAAAAAGGGCCGAGAGAGTACGGAGCTCTAACCCGGAGGTTATGGATTCAAGTACCATAATCACAAGTGTTGCGGTGATGCATCCCCGAAGGTGTACAAACCGTAATGAATGTTGAAGCTCCGGTGTCACAACCCGAGTCTTCAAGTCAACCCAAAGACCCCGGTGTAAAGAGGGAGAGTTGAATCTTAGGCCACGACAGTGCAAATCTAAGGTTCAAATCAAGCGAGATTAAGATTTCTCCTATGCAGTATATCACGGAATGGGAGAAACTAGTTACAAGACAAGGTATTAACCCGGAAAAAAACAAAGTGGTTGATATCTCGAGGCAAGTATCCCGAGTTTTGATGAAACCAGGAAGTCATCCGGATGAAGTGCAGAATGGTATACTTTTTGAGCTTTAGCTTCAATTTATACCGTGTCACCAGGATTCCCAGAAATTTCAAAATTACCGAAATGGATTGGGGAAGCAATTTACGAGACTTGGGCCAATAATCCACACTTGGCCAGAGGAGATATTTTGGAACTGTATTTTATCAGTGCAGCTCCTGAACCAGCGAAGAAAGGCTTTAATGAAGCTTTTCATTTCATCAAGCTAAGAAGACCGGATGGAAATGCTTTAAAATACATTAAGGCAGCTTCATCGGAAGAAGTACCAGTATTAGTAGGAGCAATTTCTGAAGATGAAGCTTCTACACGACGATCATGGGGTCTTTGGGTTTGTCTAACATAAATGGACAAAGTCAAATATCCGTTTAAGTTTTTCCAGAATTCAGCAAACGGATCTTTCTTGCTGAATTCAATGACTGGATCAACAATAGGATTTACAGATGAGCTTTTCGAGACGAAGAGAAGAATTCTCTGGGAAAACAAGATTCCGGCAAGCAAAAAAACTTACCGGAAATTCTGTAACATAGCGCATGTTGGCCGTTGGATCGATCGGATCTGTCAAGCATGCCCCAAACAGAAGGAACCCGAGTTTGGTAAAGGATTCTGACCCAAACCCGACCGACAAGATCATGCAGCTGGAAAGGATAAGGGCCCAGCTCACAAGACGCGTTATCCTCGGGGACCACGTAAACCAAATTTTTAAAAGATTCCCCGACAAACATCACATGGGCTGAGTCACGTGGGAGAAAAAGAAAACCAGCTGGCGAGGCAATAATGTGGGATATGACGTAAGCAGTGACGTCATATATATCAGCAAGATTTGAAGTCCGCCTTTGAAGTCCGGACTTACCTCTATAAAATGCAGGATTTGAAGGAAGCTGAGGACATCGAACATTTTCCTTAGTTTTCTTATAATAAAGTCTGAGAGAAAAATTTGTAATATTTGGAGTGTTTTAGTTTTTAAGTTTTTATGTGTTTTCGAGTGCAAGTCTCATACATGAGAGGCTAAACAAGTATTCTCCTCCCAAAAGGATATTACTAATGTAATAAATATTTCAATAAGTTCTTAATAAAAAGGGGCTTTCTGCTTCAACATGTCTTCGTAATGTTCCATTAATTCATCCCGTTTAAGAATTACTTATACGCCTGGAGTAGGAAACAAACCAAGGCTGTGCTGAACAGTTGCTGAAGGAGTTGGATAACTTGCAGATCATCTTCCCTGAGGGTGAGGTTGAATAGTGAGGAGTTGTTCGTCAAACGATCTGGGGGCAGTAATTTTCCAACTGGTGGTGTTGCGAGCCATTTCACTCGGTGTTGTTTCGGTCAAAGAAGGTATGACTTTTAAGGGATTTATTAATTTTACAGAAGCATATTGGGCGTGATATGGTCGTGATGGACTATATCTGTTTTATCAAAACCTTAGTGTGAAATCAATTTTGGATTATGAAGCATTTATAGAAGTATGTCCTATTGAGTTTATAGGCTGGAAACCTGACATGATCCACTTAAAACCTCTGAATAGAGACTGAATCTAAGTAGGTGTAACAACGCCACGAACGGAATAGGTGTCAGAAAATGTAAATTTTCATAATTTATGAAATTTGTGTCTATTGAAAATAACTATGATATGAAAGGATTGAAATTGCTAATTCTCGAGAGTTATAGGCTATAATTGCTACCTTTGGAAAGATAATGGACCAAAACTGCTATTTGGCTATAAGGGCAAAATTGTCCAGGGCATTAATTGCAACTTTAATAGTTAAAGGGCAAAACTGCAAAACGGCCTAAGTTATAGGGCATATTTTGTTATTAAGCCTTAGTTTTACAGAGAAGCAAAGAAACTAACATTGTGTTGAATTGGGAGAAGTGCCATTTTATGGTACGTGATGGCATTGTACTAGGTCACCGAGTTTCTTCGGCAGGTTTAGAAGTGGACAGAGCGAAGATTGTGGCAATTGAGAAACTCCCGCCTCCAACAAATGAAAAAGCAATCAGAAGCTTCTTGGGACACGCCGGATTCTACAAAAAGTTCATTCGTGACTTTTCTAAAATCACTAAACCTTTTAGTCAATTATTAGAAAAAGATACTCCTTTCAATTTTTACGATGATTGTTTGCAGGCATTTGAGATATTGCAGAAGGCGTTGGTGACAACACCGATTCTTGTAGTTCCGGATTGGAGTCAGCCCTTTGAGCTGATGTGTGAAGCCAGTGATTTCGCAGTAGGGATTGTACTGGGTCAGAAAAGGGATAAGTTGTTCAGAGCCATCTATTACGCGAGTAGATCACTATATAGTGCCCAGCAGAATTACACTACCACTGAGAAGGAGATGCTGACAATTGTCTTTGCATTCGACAAATTCCGATGTTACTTGATTGGAACAAAGACGATAGTCCACACAGACCATGCATCGATCAAATATCTGTTTGGCAAGAAGGATGCAATACCGAGACTGATTCAGTGGATTCTCTTGTTGCAAGAATTCGATGTGGAAATTAGAGATAGGAAGGGTTGTGAGAATATGGTAGCGGACCACTTGTCCGTGACCGAGTATAAAAAGGATGAGAAAGAGGGTACATATTTGATCGGGAAGAATTTCCCGATGAGCAACTTTTATTAGCACAAAAGCTAAATTCCCATGGTATGGGATTTTATGAATTATTTGGTAGCGGGAGTCTTGCCTCAGGATTTATCCTCTTATCAAAAGAAGAAGTTTCTCCATGATGTCAAGTTCTATATGTGGGACGACCCCTTGCTCTTTAAGAGGTGCGCATACATGATCATCAGAAGATGTGTGCCTCAAGAAGAGTGGGAGGGAGTTCTACAACAATGTCATTTTTCACCTTCTGGAGGACACTTCGGTCAAACACGCACTGCGACAAAAGTATTACAGAGTGGGTTATACTGGCCTACTTTATATAATGATTGTTATTTGTATGTGCAACAGTGTGACATGTGTCAGCGGATGGGGAATATTTCTAGACGACATGTGATGCCAATGACCAATGTGGTGGAAGTCGAGCTTTTTGATGTATGGGGGATTGATTTTATGGGTCCCTTTCCATCATCCTCGGGCTATCAATATATTCTACTTGTAGTGGAGTATGTATCTCAATGGGTAGAAGCGATTCCTTCACAGACGAATGATGCATATGTAGTAATGCGGTTTTTAAAGAAAAATATATTCACTCGATTTAGAACCCCAAGAGCTTTGATTAGCGATGGGGGGTCACATTTCGTGAATAAATTGATGAGCAATCTACTTGAAAAGTATGGGGTTAGGCACAAAGTGGCATTAGCATATCATCCGCAAGCAAATGGGCAAGCAAAAGTAGCCAATCGCGAGATTAAACAAATTCTGGAAAAGACGTGAGCATAAATCGCAAGGATTGGGCTATGAAGTTAGATGATGCGTTATGGGCATACCGGACAACATTCAAGACGCCTTTGGGCACATCTCCATATCAATTGGTGTTCGGGAAATCGTGTCACTTGCCCGTGGAGTTAGAGCATAAGGCATTCTGGGTGGTAAAGAAGTTAAATTTTGACTTCAAAACAGCGGGTGAAGAGAGTCTGCTACATTTGAATGAGATGGAAGAGTTCTGAGATGAAGCCTACGAGAATTCCTGAATCTACAAGGAGCGCACAAAGAGATGGCATTATCGAATGATTAAGAAAAGAGAGTTTTTACCGGGTGAACAAGTCCTCTTGTACAACTCACATCTTAAACTTTTTCTCTGAAAACTCAAACCTCGGTGGTCGGGACCGTTTGTAATTAAGAAGGTGTTAAATCTTCTAGGAATAGTGGAATTGTTGACCCGGGATGGTGAATGGCCAGCGGATTAAGCACTATTTTCATAGAGATCAAAAGGAGGAGTTCACATACCTCACCTTGAGGGATCCGTGATCAAGAAATACAGGTGTCAAGCTATAGACGTTAAATTTAGCGCTTGTTGGGAGGCAACCCAATGGTTTGTTGTTTTTAATTTTGATGTTCCCTTACTTAGATAGGATTTATTTGTTTTCTTAAAAAAAAATCACTTCGCATTGGCGCACGGGCAGTCCGTGCGCATACACACGGCCCGTGCGTAGTTGCGAAGTTTGGAGAGTGCCCACGGCATGACGCACGGGCGGGTCATACGTTGACGCACGGCCCATGCGTCTGTACGCTGAGGCAGGTTTAAGTCGCGAAACCAGGTAAGTCTCTCATTCTAAAATCACTTCTTGAGCCCTAAGCAAACATTCTCTCGCCCCCTTTCAAAATTTTCGATTTTTTCACTTGATTTTCACCACAAATCCATCACTCTCACCAATCACACACGAATTTGGCACACATAATTGCATTTGGTTAAGGTTTTGGTTGAAGGAAGCACCTAGGGCTTGCAATTTGTCTCTCTTGTGAATTTTTGGGAATTTCGGTAAGAATTACAACTTTTTATTCGAATTTCTTGTAGAATTAGGATTGATATGTATATACGGTCTATGTTGTGATCAATTTGCCGTGATTTACTTGAATTTGTCTAAGAGGTATTTTATCAAACACCTTATGAGCATGTTGAATAGGTGGAAATTGGGTTGAATTGTTGATGATTCTTGAATGAGCATTGATATTTAGGGTGTTAGTGACTATGATTCTCTACAATTATATTGATGTTGAACTGTGGGGCTTAATTTTTTGATTGAATTTGTAGGGAGGAGACACTATGCTCTATATGAATTATTTGACTTGAGTTCATCACATTCTTGTTTGTATTTGGTCTATTCGGAATCTCACATATTCTTTTGCTAGGTACCAACTCGAAACAATAGCTGGAAGAAGAAGTCTTCAAGATAGGAGGAGACGCCCAAGGGGGACTGTTCTACCGCTAAACACCTATAAAAGTCTAATAATCCTCGCAAGAGAACGAGATCAATTGTTGGGTAGCAAGTTAACCACAAGTCGTCTCTCAATGAAGACTTAGCCGGATTTGTTGGTTTCAATTAAACTAAAAGAAAACAATTAAAAAGACGAATTAAAACTAAGCACGAATAAACTTGGAGAAAAAGATATGGAAGAAAGTCTAGGATTATGGATTCATCTCATCAAACATACAAGCAGAATATCAATTAATTGATCATGCAATTAACAAATATAACAAACATGTAAAGACTAGGTCGAGATCTGATAACTTTCATATTCACATATTAGGGCTATCCCAATAATTTGATATTTTCATTAAACCTAGGATTAGATAATACAACATCACCTTACAACACCTCTTTGGAGATTACCACAATCTCCCTTGAAGATTACCACAATCTTCTACGGCACCTTGTGAAGAACACCAAATTCTTCAACACCTCAAAGAGCACCAAACTCTTCAATAAGAATATTAATACAATCTTCTAACACCTAACACCTAAGATCACCCAAGTGTGTTCTTCCCACAAGAACACTCACAAGGATATCTTCTGTTGAATGATGAACCCAAATTCAAGATTACAACTCGATAATGAATAATACAAGTTTGAGTGCAAGTGTAATCAAGAATTAAGTCTAGACCCCAAGATGTGAAAGTGTAAGACCTTAGGCTATTACAACAAAAATGTTGAAAGTGAAAGCTTAGAGAAATTTGCAGATTTCTTGTTGTGTGTTTGCTTGTGTTGTTGTATCTTGTGTCTTCAAAATCATCTTCTATTTATAGGAGAGTCTTCACAAACATAGGCTCTTCCTTCTTCACTTTTGTATACAAAAAGAAGATCACAAGATGTAGAAATATTATACAAAAATGATAAAGTAAATCTTGCTGTAATAGATGTTCAACGGTATTAATCTGCTGTAAAAAATAATACGTACAGCGCGATCGGTCGCTATGTAGAAATTTCGAACGTTATAAAGTAAATCTGAAGATTCAAGTACCAGATTTAGGGGGGGTCGACCGGTCATAGGGGGGTCCGACCGGTCGCCCTAGGGGTCGACCGGTCGGCCCTGGGTTGGACAGGTCCCCCTCCCTCAATTTTCAAGTCTGGAGTGTTCTGTTTCATTTTTGCAATTTTTCAGATATCGGTCGACCTCTTGTTCGACCGGTCGACCTCCTGAAGTTTTTCAAACGTCTCGTTTCTGTTTCAAAAATCATCTTCAGATAAGGGATGTCCTATAGGGTGACCGGTTGGCCTCAAAACAGAAGTGTTGTCCAATTTTTTGTCAAAAGTAAACTTCAAGAAATACTCCAAAAATTAGTAAAAACATTTTAAAGCAATTGGGAGTATTTGGACAACATTTAAAAACATTGTTTTGGTGTAAAAACACATTTAAACAAAATCATCAAAATCTTGATAAAAATATTTTTCTAACAAACTCCCCCTTTTTCATGATTACAAACCAAAACAATTTTTAGGAGATCGATTTTAAAACAAAATACATTTTTTTCGGTCTAAAACATCAATCTATTACAAACAACATTTATCATAAGTAAAAGCAGAAGGATAGGAGCAAAGATTTTTCAAAGACATTTTGCACAAGCTCCCCCTATCAATATGCATAACAAGATTAAGTATAAAAGCAAACAACCAAAAGCTAAAAGCTTAGCTTTTACAATATAAGCTTGAATTTCATGAGCTTAGAAGCTTCCCCTGTCACAAAGACATCATTAGTCAAGCATAAAAGTCCATAATACATCAAATGGACTAAGCGTCATTCACAGCTTTTGGATTTTAAGAGCCATAGCTTATAGCTTTTTTTGCGAGCTTATTTTTGCTTCTTAGAGCGTATGAGTGTTTTTCCTGTTTCTCCCCCTTTGGAATCATCAAAAAGAATGTTAGCACGATAAAAACATCATATAATCATATCAAAGTGCTCAATTTAATCGATTTATCGAGCGTTTTGAACATTGAAGCTTAAATTCTAAATAAAAGGAAAAGTTGATCATTTGATTTGCAAAAGCTCATTTGATTGACAAAACATAATCTCTATAAATATATAAGACTTTTGAAATCGAGAGAATCATGTAGGTGATGAATTTTTCATAGAAACATTTTGTCGAACACTTTGCGTGCGTCGAATAAAACAAAAGATGTATATAGCCTTTGGAATGTAATCAAGCCAAAAAATTTCATCACCAAATACAATTATACAATTATTATCCATCAACAATCATCATGCTCATCATACTAATACAAGAATTTCATCAAAACATCAAGATATAATCACTTTCTCAAGGGTTCAACCCAATTTAGATTAAAAAGGAAATTAAACTTACCAATTAATCAGAGAAGTCGGATAAGAATGATGAAATACGAGTAATATAAACTCAAAAATATAGATTTTATAAGAAGAAAATCATTTTGAGTGAATTGTGTGTGAAATTTGCAAAGGGGTTCGAGTTTTGAAGAAAATAATCAAAAATACCGAAATGAAGGACATAAGCATTTTTATCTCTGAAATCACCTAGGGCAACCGGTCGAAGGGAAGGGCGACCAATCCCTGCAACTGGTCGACCGGTGTCTGAACACCAGTCTAGTTTCTGTCCGAATTTTGCACCAAAAATCCGATTTTTCGCCCCTAAATTTTAAAAACGTGCAAATTGCAATCATAGACCTCATTCAATATACATTATGCCTAAACAAGCTCGAAATGAGGTAAAAGACTCGGCGGTTAATGATTAAAAATAAATGTCCGCGAGTCATCCTTGAGACGGAGTTAAACACATCTCAGTTTTTCGTTTAAGAAATGTAATCCCTTAAAAAAATATAGAATCTTAATATGTTTAGTTCGATTATGACGAACTGTATTTTGAGAAATTATTATCACCGAACTTATTATTGCGAAAATATGAACGTTTTAAAACTTTGGATAAAACAAGCCATAAGAAGAAGTGCCTTTCAAATATTTGAAAATTTCTTTTAACGACACTTTAATGAGATTCGTTGGATGTTTTGAATTCGAGCATATAGGCATAAGGCATGAAGAATTTCGAGTCTGTAAGAATAATGAAAGTAGATAAACATACCTCGAATTTATTTGTCGACCAATATGCCTTTCACAATCTTGACACCTTATGACGTAGATGGCCATGGATAACTCTGCGATCATTTGTTCCTTAATACCAAAATATTTCCTGCAAAATATCTTGCACAAGAGCATAGTAATATCGAGTAATATACACAATATTGATATAAACTATCATAGAATTTGGACAAGTAGCACATACTATGCTTTTTTGTAAAAATCAACAAAAGTTTGATAAAACAAGTGCTTATTGAAAATCTATTCAGGGTCTCTTTTTGAATTTTGAAAAACCGAGAGTATATAGTTGAGACCTCGATTTTTAATAAACATTTTGAAAAAGAATTTTTACAATCAAGAGAAGAAAACGAATAAAATGCATAATTCAAGAAATGGATAAGAGTTACCAATTTCGCCATTGCCAAGAGTTGTGTCCTTCCCATTGTTGAAAATACCCTCATCTTGAAACACGACTTTGTTGATAATATCTCCTCGTTCGATCATATGGCGCGATGATTTGTTGTCTATTTGACAATTTAAAATTCCTTTGATTTTTGTTGCACCGAGTACCTAACACAAAATTTTCTTGTGGTACCCTCAAGTATTTGGATCCTTAGGGATTAGCATTGAGATTTTTAGGTCTCCAATAATACTTAGAACTATTTTTAACCCGACACGTATTAGACGTGTGACCATATTTACCACAATAAAAGCATGTAATAGTTCTAGAAGCATAATGACCAACACGCATAGAGACTTGGTTTTTTTTCATATCATTCATAACATTTGGCTTATAACCAAGTCCTAGTTTCAAATGATCGCAGCGTTGAACATCAAGAATTTTGGTCATTTTATCGGTACTCAAGTTAAACTTTAACATATCATTTTTCATGCAATCAATATTCATAACAAGAGTGATATTTTCATTTTCAAGGTTTCTAACCTTATCAAGTGTAAACTATCCTTTTTATTTTTTATGGTGTTGAATTCCTTTTTCAAATTTTTGTATTTAAAGAGCAAACTTTGGAATTCATTTTGAAGCTCATCAAAATCATTTTGCAATT
The DNA here is from genome assembly GCA_016081115.2 of Rehmannia glutinosa. Classification (NCBI taxonomy): domain Eukaryota; kingdom Viridiplantae; phylum Streptophyta; class Magnoliopsida; order Lamiales; family Orobanchaceae; genus Rehmannia; species Rehmannia glutinosa. Next base: position 8,680,734 of record CM071935.1, read on the forward strand.
CATCATAATCATCATGCAATCCATTACTAAAAGAAGTAGAAGGATTAGAGCGGACCTCATGTCTTCTTCGGTTCCCATTAGACATTGCTCGGCTTCTTCATCGTCGGAAATTGCAAGAAGCTCATCCCAAGTTGTTGGATATGATATTATGTCCGGTTGAGAGGTGGATGCTTTTGAATTGCGCCTTTCATTTGCATATACTTCATAGATGATAAGATTTCCAATAAGCTCATCAAAATTTAGAGTTTCTAAATTTTGAGCTTCCATGATAGCCGTCACCTTTTCGGACCAAGAACCGGGAAAAGCATTTAAGACTTTGGTAGCTTTGTCTTCTTCCGAAATGACTTTTCCGAGTGCCCACAAAGAATTAACGATGTTTTCTAGCCTTTCTACCATTTTTGAAATCCCTTCACCCTCGAGCATTGTGAAATTTTCGAAATCTTTAACAAGTATTATTTTTCTAGCTTGTTTAACTTTCTTGGTGCCTTCATAGATAGTTTCTAATTTTTTTCCACACATCATGAGTGGATTGAATACCTCTAATTCGATTATACTCCATCGCGGTAAGAGAACAATGAAGAATGTTAAGAGCTTTACCGTTTAAGGAGAATATTTTCTTGTCTTCATCATCAAACTCCTCGAGGGCTTTGGGAATTTGAGTGTCGTCTTCCTTTTTCTTCATTGGGATGGATACTCCGTTTATAACCGTGTTCCAAATATCGAACCCACAACCTTGTAAGAAACATTCCATTCGGTCTTTCCAAAATGCATAATTGTTGGAGTCGAAAAGAGGCGGTCTATTGAATCACGCACTGGTTGGTAGATAGCTCTCGTTCGTATCCATGGATCTTTCCTATTTACTCGCAATGTTGAACGAGCTTGCCAAAGAGTTTGGCTTTGATACCACTTGTTAGTCCAAGTGGCTACGATAATCTAGAAGGGGGTGAATAGATTATGCCGATTTTTCGCAATTCGCCCTCTTTTTCGAATGATCAAGCAAAGACAAGAATAAAGGTGCAGGAAAATAAACAATACGTGTCAATTTATAGAGGTTCAACCCACCTAGGGCCTAATCTTCTACCACCCCAGTATCTCCGGGATGAATTTCAAAAAGAAAAAAAGATTTTATTAATTACCACAATTAATACAACATCACCTTACAACACCTCTTTGGAGATTACCACAATCTCCCTTGAAGATTACCACAATCTTCTACGGCACCTTGTGAAGATTACCATAATCTTCCAACTTGAAGAACACCAAATTCTTCAACACCTCAAAGAGCACCAAACTCTTCAATAAGAAGATTACCACAATCTTCTAACACCTAACACCTAAGATCACCCAAGTGTGTTCTTCCCACAAGAACACTCACAATGATATCTTCTGTTGAATGATGAACCCAAATTCAAGATCACAACTCGATAATGAATAATACAAGTTTGAGTGCAAGTGTAATCAAGAATTAAGCATAGACCTCAAGATGTGAAAGTGTAAGACCTTAGGCTATTACAACAAAAATGTTGAAAGTGAAAGCTTAGAGAAATTTCCGGTATATTTGTTTAGTAATTGGGAGTATGGGTGACAATTTGGGTCAATGGATCGGGTTCGTGTTTGGTTTCGTTTTGTTTCGGATTATGCTAAAAATATATCAAAATTAAGTAAAATATAAAATATCTACGTTTTAGACTAATTGACAATATCATGTCAGATTTGTGTTAGTTGTGTTCGGGTCGTGTTTGAGTTTGTCACAGTAACTTCAGGTTGGGTTCGTATGTCAGGGATCGCCTCCCCTAATTGAGCGTGATTGGTGGAAGTTTTTTGGGGTGATTGGGGGAAGTGGAGTTTGATGTGATGTATTGGGAAATGTGTGTATTAGTAAAAAAATGCATAGGGAAGAATATTGTAATTTTTGGTTGGTGATTGGAAGTAGGAAATGGGAAAATTGGGTTTTGGGGAAGTCAACCAAACATACCGTATCTATCATTTCTAAGTGGAAGATGGGTGCAAAAGTATATTTAATAATTTATTTTGTATTTTGAAAATTTGACAAGGCAAAGTGACGATATATAGTTGAAGGCGGCGAAGTGATTTCACAAAAAAAGTAACTTATAATAAGATTCAATTACAACATAACAAAACAGTACTATTGGAAAATGCAAATTGATGCAATTAAGATTTTACAACATGACAAAACACCATTAAAACAGTTTTGAAGAAATCTTAATTAGAATACTCTAACAAACGGCAAATACAATTAAACAGATTAAACACTCAACATGATAATTAACTACGAGGTCGGACATAGCTAAGGATTGCCAATACGGTCTGAACCACGGTTAAAAACAAGGCGAGGCTAAGAAGATGCCAGGGCAGTCCCCCATAATTTACAATATGCAATCTCGTCAGGCGGAGATTTGGCGTCAACGTAAACGCCCCCGACGAGCCAAGCCGGCTTAGTATTCCAGGCAATTTATCAATCCGAGACAATCTATCCTCCGGAATGATCCTCTTGGACGCAGCAATCTCCACATCCATCGTGTTCTGGATTAAATCGCTCATAAACCGCAAATAGCTGGACACACTGCGCTCTTCCAGGTTTAATTTTTGCACAATCTCGTAACTCTTGAGTTGATCAAGCACGAATTCCGCATACACAGTTTTGAAACTAAAAGGAGGCACGTAAAGATAAGGGAAAAAGAAAAACTTGTTGACGAACCGGATCTTATCATGACCTCCAGGCTTAGCCTTTTTCAAGCTGATCCCTGATTTTAAAAGTAGTGCGGCGCTGGGAAATCTGCTGTTCCATATCAAGAGCATCTTTAATCTTCCAACCCATCAGGGAATCATTTTGCGTAGGCCCTGCCACCAGGCAATGCAAACCGTGTAATATATCGGTGACGGCCTCTCCGGAAAACGGTGGATGAGCTCCATTTTGGCCATTGCCTGATCTAAGCTTGGAGAAAAGCCCTGATGAGCAATTAGTTCTGTCTAGTTCAGGCAAAACTACTATTAGATATAATACCAGTTTAGGCAAATCAGAGGGCTTATTTCATTTTCCTCTTTTTATCACGTCCTGGAAGAAACGTTGCTTCATTATTTCACGGAAGGAAAAACATCGCCTTTATCCACCGACTGACGTGTCTGTCTGATGTTGATGATCCGAAATAAACATGGTTGTCAGGATAACCGAGTGGCTCGGGACCTCCAAGTATGATCAATGCCAATTGTAGGAAAAAACAACCATCTTTTACCATTTGCCAACGGAAATCAGATTTCCTAAAGTGCCGGACAATTGAGAGATCGTAACTAGTTATTGCTTCCTTCTCTATTCTCTTTATTGCATAAATGTAGGCCGTTGATTCGTCTTCATCATCTGGATCCCGGCCGATATGGGACCAAGATTCCTGCTTCAACGCTATGATAGCATCTGAGTCGTGTCCGTAACAGGGGCCAAATCGGGGAAGGTCATCTTCAAGCTGCTCTATAACTGTAATCTTCTCCTGATCAGAAACTGTGTTTTGGTTGGAATTTTCAACTGGAGTTTTGTTTCTGCAACAACAACAACAAGTACAAGAAGAAGACGAATCAACTGATTTTTTCTTCAGCTGGCCACAAGAAGAGTGGTCAAGCTTGCGAATAGTGCGCCAGATCTCCTTCGTATCATCTGCCGTCATGAGAGGCCGGAATTGCTGCACGTCTGAAGAAGCCATACAAGTCTGATCCTGAATAGTAACGGAGATAAATGATTTGAAACCCCTGCCTCCAGATCCATGCCACCAATAACAATAATATATTTCTTTTCTGATATAAATTAAAGAAAGACTTTGGGAGTTAAAGAAAGACTTTCGTCTTTGGGTTGGTTGACTGACTTTGTTTAGAGTTCACACATGCAGATGAAAAATTTCTGGCCGACACTATGATGATAGCATAACTCAACTATCTTATTTAATAAGGGCTCGTTTGGTTGAGGTTAATAGGAGGGATATCACACCCATTTTTAATATTTCACTCCCATTAATTAGTTTGGTTCAAACTTGTCAAGCCCATGAAAAAGCAAGGGCCCGGTCCACTATCCCACCAAAATGGGTATACCATATCCCACCAAGGGGGTGGGATACAATTTCACTCTCTTTCTTATATGGAGTGAAATGTCAGCAATACCCTCATATCCCTTCCCATTCTTTTTTTTTTTTTTTGAGAAGATATCCCTCCCCATTCTTGTCGTTTTTTTTACAACCTCACATTCATTTTTCCTCCCTACACTGTTACATTGTTTTCATTTACAAACATTACTGAGCGTCGTTTTGTTTTTTGAACGGAAATGCAAAAATGAGACAACAAATGATCGATTCTTACACAAGGTTCAAGGAATACATTGACAATTTTTTTTAAATTACAAAACGACCCCTGCTAACATTGTTGGAGTTTCATCTTTAAAATTGACAGCCCCTGCTTGTGGTCTGATATTTAAACCCCCAAAATCTTTAAATTACAAAACAGCCCCTGCTTGTGACTCAATTTTAGAGGTTGTTTTGCGAATTAGAAGTTGTTTAAAATTGTTGGGGTTTGATCTTTAAATTTTACAGAAGTTGTTTAAAATTGGCTTGTGGTCAGATCTTAGGGGTTGTTTTGCGAAAATTGAAGATGTTTAAAATTGACAGAAGTTGTTTTCCAATAATAATTTCAGCTTACAAACACATCACACAATTCATGAAAATCACAAAACGACTCTAGTAAAAAATTTAGGGCCTGTGTTGCAAATTGAAAATTTTGGGAGCTGTTTTGAAAATGACAATATTATTTTTTGCTAGCATATTGGGTTGTTTACTTGATTTTCAAACGCAAAAATGTGAAATTACTTTTAAAGATAACATAATTGCCCCTTCGATGTCATAAACAGCACATAGTAGTAAAATGGTAATAAATTTAGGATGGGAATAAATTTAGCAGTTATTGGTAATGGCATAGTAGTAAATAGAAGAATTGTGTTTGGGGGTTGAAAAAGGAAAATCAATTAAAAGTGGAGGATAAAATGGTAATCTGAGTTGGTATTACTGTTGTTATCCATTATCAACCAAACACATTATTAATAAATGGAGATATATCCAATAGCCCAATCCATCAAACAAACACAATAATAGGACTTATTATATACACCTTATAAGGTTGGAAAAGAAATTGGGAATTAATCAAGCACATAACCATCATGCAACCAAACGGGCCCTAATGGTATAGCTATCCACATGGTTTTTAATAATACTCCATGTGCGTCGCTTGTAGTAATATATTATATATTCTGATTAATTTTTTATTTTCTCGATGATTCTCGTATTATAGTACTTTGAAATTACAGTATGTGCTATAATCTTTGGGGATTTTGATTTATTGTGGCAAAATTCAAACAGAATCGTCAAAATATGACAAAATTGGAAGGGATTGCTTTTTTGTTCGGCGGCGCAGACTGTAGGTATGCCAGGATAACAGTTGGTGCACCACTAATCTGCGCCAATTTTTTTTTTATTTAAATTTATATAGCTGATACACGAATTGTGCCAACTTTAAAAAAAATAAATATTTTCGGCTGGCGCAGGTCACCCATGCGCCAGCAAGTTTAACCAAAAAAAAACTGAAAAAATGACAAAGCCGTTATTAGAAGATGATTGAGTAATAATTGTAAGTCTAAATAGGATACAATAAAAATAGTATTCATTTTGACTTACAAGATGATTGAGTAATCAATAAATTTAAATTGTGGACCTATTTTCACAAAATGAATGCAAATTATTCCAAATATTAATAAGAGAATTTTGACTAATTTTAACTGTTTTTATAACTAAATGTGTATATTAATTATAAATTTACATTCAAAATTAAAATATGTCTTAACAAAATTAATTACTAAATACATAATTTTGACTAATGCTAATCCTAATTTCTATGACCACCGGTGCCACATCCCGGAGGATGTCTCTCTCGCTGGCTCCGCCTAAGACCGTATTCAACATTATCAATATCATGTTGGTTGGAAGTAGACGGGCTCGGATCCATGTCCATATAATTCTCCTGAAATCCACTGGGAAATGGTACAGGCGAATGCTAAAAACTTGGACGCGCATATGTAGATAGACCTGCCATTCCCACACCCGTGTTGAGCATATCAGTAAATGATGTGAATTGGGGTGTTATGAACTGATCATAATTCACAGGTTGTGGCATATATAGTGTGTGATGCGAAGTGGAGGGACCTGCCGCATATCCAAATTGACCTCTCGCATATCTAGATGGACATGGCGGATATGCAGATGGGCTCAACGCATATCCAGAAGGACCTGCCGCATATGCGTGAGGTGTCTGTGCCGCAGTAGTGGTCGTCTGTGTACTGCGTGCCGGATCATGCGTCTGTGAAGGATCAGTTGTATCTGGAAATGGCTTTGGTGGAGGCATCCCTAGGAGACGTCGCACACTAGTCATCTCCTCAATAAAATCACGTCTCAGGTGATCAACAGACTGCGGGTCAGAAGCACTAACATCCCAAACACTAATCCACATCCGATCGAGTAGAGTAGTCTGTAACACATAAATATCAGAAATGTATACATAATGGCATAATTTAAATGTGCATAATAGTAAATTTATAGGTAATTACCATGGCATCTCGAGCTGCAGTATCGCCTGGCTGATACCCGATTGCCATGTGCTCGTTCTGTTGACTTATTAATCGTCGTGTAATACGGCTGTACCATGCCTGATATCCACGAACTGTGCTCCTACCCTAACCTATCGCATCACCTCCAACAATTGGCTGGTGTGCCATCGCCCAATATTGGACCCATGTAATATGAACCTGTGGCCAATCCTATCCGGATCGCCCTTTGCGAGTAAAATCATGGAGTGATGTGTGTGTTTGTGTGGGCACATCAGGAATATGTTGTCTAAGGCCAAACTGCCTCAGCACTCGCTCTGAATGGTGAATCTCCACGATAGCGTGATTTATCAATGGGCACTGAGACCTCCACAGCTCTGAAATACATCATGGTCCCAATGTTGTTATATCTGCTGACTCCATGTCATATGGCTCCCAAATCCACTGTGATAAATTGAATTGTACATTATTAAATTTGAATATGTAGTTAAAATTACTTAGTATGAATATAAATCCTTACGTGTCTATTTGTAAGTCTGTCGAGCATGTCCCTGATGATACGTACGGAATGACTAGCAGTGTGTGTGTAACTGCAGTACCGCATCCATCTAAATGTGAAAATAGTACATATTAATTACATATTTTGTTAGGAGTTTAATGTTCAATATATGCAATGCTAGTAGTGTAGTACCTAGCACCGTACTACGGAAAAGGTAGTTCGTCTACATCGGCCTGGTCCAAATATAATCGTCTTGTGGAAACTCGAGAACGTATGGTACGAGGAACTATCACAGTAATCCTGCTCCAAGACCAAATCTAACATAACAGGTAAACAAATGACCAATGAGTACATACATTTATTTATCTGATATGCAAATATAAAGACATATGTTGCTAAATTTAAATTTACCTGTAATAGTAGCATGGGTCCACCGATGACCAGCTTTTCAACCTCTGCTAAAATGCATAACTCTCTGTACAGTACTGCTAAGATAACACTACCCCAACTATACCGCGAAGCATCCTGCAGCTGTTGTAAGTAATGCAAATACCCTTTGCTGTTTTTGGTATTTCTGCAAGATGTCATCTGGGCACAACTGGTTCTTCTCCAAAGCTATAGTTGTATTTTTCATTCTATCGTAGAAACTCGTGACAGTACGCGTGAAAGTGAAATGCACAAGGGCACAAAGTGGCAATCTTCTTGCACCCTTTAGAACCGAGTTCATACACTCAGAAATGTTTGTAGTCATCATTCCACAATGTGTCCCCTCATCATGTGATAAAGTCCACTTGCTCCTGTCTATCTTGTCCAAGTAAGCGTGAGCACGTTCATTAAATTTTTTAATCTCCTCCATAGTCTTCTCAAACGCTCTAACTCTTAGTTCTGCCCCGGCTTGCCAACACAAATCCTTCAACCTCACATTCTTGAAATGACTATGGAAATTAGAGACAACATGCCTCAGACAATAACGATGATACCCATAAGGAGGTTGGAATTCTGGCATCCGTTCAACTAACCTTATTATTCCAGGATGACGATCTGAAATAAGGCACACACCTTCTTGTCCTCGAATAATATGTCTGGATATTAATCCCAAGAACCAGTGCCAAGATGCGAAAGTCCATTCATCCACGATTGCGTAAGCTAATGGCAACACTCGCTGATTTGTGTCCAATGTGACATCAATAAGTAACTTGTGCTTGTATTTAGTGTTGAGGTGTGTTCCGTCTACACTAATCACTGGACGACAGTGTACAAAACCATCGATACATGGCTTGAAAGCCCAAAATACATACAACAATGTCTTCACTTCATTGTCACTAGGTTCAACGTCACTCAACCACTGTACCAGGGTTATATTTCTGCAGTGCCTCCATATATTTTGGCAAATAACGACACGAGGTCTCCCAAGTACCATACACATTTTCACGGGCACGTTTCATCGACTGCCATGTTTTATCATATGAAATATTATAACCATACTTGCCTTTAATATTTTGTTGGACATACTTAATACCATAAGATGGATCACACTGTACCATCCCCATTAGACTATCAACAATAAAATTTCTATCTAAATTGTCATGGTCCACAGAAACAACATTCATTAAACAACAGTGAGGAGATCCATATTTTGTGATCTTCCACATCGAAAGTTTTTTGTTGAAACCGCTCTCAACCACCAGTTGCACTGCTGGGAAGGCAAACTGGACATTACCGAAGTTCCAGGGTTATGTTTGTATACAACTTTCCACAAAGCTGGTGTGCTTTCAACAACCTTGAATTCTCGTTTCACCCAACGAACATGGTAATCCTTAATTGCACTTTTTTTATCTGTAGAAATCATTCCTTTACACAACACACCAGTCTCAAAGTCATAGAATTGTACATATGAAGGCATACCTACAGAGTTACTGCCTACATCTGGGTACCTTGATTCAAAGAATGAAATTCCAGAACCAATCCCATAATTACCACCAGAATTGTTACGAGTGCGCTGTTGAACTTCATCCGCTCCATCACTGTCATTATCTTCGTCAGATGCACTTTCATCAGGTTCAGAATTTAGATGTTCCTCTCCTCGACAAATATCTACAACATTAGCATTTTTATTACTAGGTCCGTCACATCAGCATTTTCATTACTAGGTCCACCAACATCAACATTATCATTACTAGGTACACTTTATATAAATGCAGATATTTCAGGAACCATACCTCCTCTAAGGAACTCAGCATACTGATAATAATCATGTCCTACTGAAATATTCATTTCAACATTCTGAATTATAGGATCTAACTCAACAAATAAATCAAAAAACTCAATCCCAACCGACGGATCTATAAAAGACCACAAATCTTCATCATTTGTAATAGATACTATTCCACACATATTGTTATAACAATATTTAGCCGAAACGTTCAACTTCCATTGACATTCATCAATCCCCGTCATCGAAATTGATATTTCAGTCAATTTCACAAAATTCGTTTTGCGAGAAAATCTCCTAGCACCAATTGCGTTACGGACATAACTCGCATCGCTCGGAGTTTGCACAATTTGTCCTCCAAAATATACGATTATGGTGATCATGTTTGACATTGCCTATATATTATAATGATAATACAGTTAAATAATTGAAATAAATTTGACATTGCTCATAAATATAATGACGAAATTAACATACAATATTTTCGGATAAAAAATAAAATACAATGAAATAAATAATAATTTAAGACATACTTGAAAAATGCCAGAAACCCAAATTGCCGAAAAATGTCGGAAGCCCAAATTGCCCGAAAATGCCGGAAGCCCAAATCGCCCGAAAATACCGGAAGCCCAAATTGGCCAGAAACTACTATCACCATAAACCCAAGTCGTAGTTTATTTCCACCACCCAAAACTGCAAAACTACCACCACCTAAAATTTCGCCGAAAACCACTATCGCCATTGTCGGAATACGCTGTGTGAGTGTGTGTGTTTGCTGTGTTTCTGTGTGTGTTGTGTTTTTTTTTAGGAAATGTGTGTGTTGTGTTTGATTTTTATTAGGGTTTTTTGGGGAGGGGGCCGTATAAGTGAGAGAGATAGAGTGAGATGTCGTGTGTATGTGATGTGTGTGTGAGTGTATGTGAGGTGAGGGTATTTATAAGGTTGGAGTAGTGATTTTCGTTTTTTTTTAACTTTTCATGGTTGGCACACCATGTAGGTGCGCTAGGGTTGAAAAGCAGTCAACCTTCTGCAGGATTTGTCTCAGACGACAAATCCCTCAGAATCCGTGATCTCGAATTCTGAGTTGGCGCTCGTGCAAGTGCGCCAGGAGGCTTTTTTATTTTTTTATTTTAAAAGACTGGTGTTGCCATCATGCGCGCCAGCCGTAGAAATTTTTTAAAAAAATATATATAATTATTTGGTGCACACGTGTGGTGCGCCAACTGTTATTCAAGCGAACCTATCGTGTGCGCCAACGAGTAATAACACAATCTCCCCCAAATTTGCCATATTTTGACGATTTAGTTTGAAAAATGCTATAGTTTGGCAAATTACCCATCATCTTTACTATTTTAAAAAATGGCTTAATTGTGATTTTGGTCATTTAATATAAAGGGTGGCATGTTTGGTTCTGTAAGTATCCGATGTATCAATTGTGGTCCCCATAAGTTTTGACTTTTGTGCAATTTTGGTGTTGTAAATCTATATGAGTGACATATTTGGTCTTGTAAGTACCTTATGTAGCAATTTTGGTCCCGTAAATTTTTATTTTTGTGCAATTTTGGTCTTTTAAGTTATGACTTTGTGCAATATTGGTCGGAAAGATTTGAATGACTGCAAGTTGAGAGGATCTTCATTTGGCATCCCACAAAAAGATGGCAACTGATTGAAGGGGATTATTTTAAGCTAATAATTCCCCCAATGGGATACACAAAGTTGCGAGCATGGATACTCTCCATTTAGGATGTGTAAATTTCTTGTGCATTTGGAGAGAGAAAGACACATGCATCTATACATACACATACATATATACAAGTGTATGTATATATGCACATGTATCTTTCTCTCACCAAATGCACAACAAATTTACACATCCTAAATGGAGAGGATCTATTTCCCAAAGTTGCCACCCCATTGGTCTAGCAAAATCCCTCGTAGATCGTTGTGGTTGGTCTTGATTGTTCACTATTTCCAATGTTTGTTCTTCGGTTTCTTCCTTTGGAACTTTTTCTTAACTCCTCGGTGCTTTCGTTACTTTCTGAACAATCGTCGACTTTATCCATTGGGCATTTTGGAACCCGACGTATGTCTTCCAGGAAAGACCCCTCCAAGATTTCTGCGTCCTTGCATAAACAACACTAGAAAAACATATCAAATGCACCTGGCGAATAAAGCTAAACTAAAAGCAAACAAAATAATTGTAAGTCCAAGCGGCTACGATAATCTAGAGGGGGGTGAATAGATTATCTCCATCTTTTCGATTTCGCCCTCTTTTTAAAATCGAATGCTCAAACAAAAAAATAAAGGTGCGGAATGTAAACAACACACGTCGATTTAAAGAGGTTCAACCCACCTAGGGCCTAATCCTCTACCACCCCAGTATATCCGGGATGGATTTCAAAAAGAAAAAGAACTTTATTAATTACCAAAATTAATACAAATTCAACTTACAACACCTTGAAGAGCACCACACTCTTCTTCAACACCACTTTTGAGATTACCACAATCTCTCTTTGAAGATTACCACAATATCCAACGGCACCTTGTGAAGATTATCACAATCTTCAACTTTGAAGAATACCAAATTCTTCAACACCTCAATAAGAAGATCACCACAATCTTCATCACCTATCACCTAGATCATCCAAGTGTGTTCTTACCACAAGAACACTCACAAGGATATCTTGTGTTTGAATGATAACCAAAAAACAAGATTACAACTCAATAATGAATAATACAATTTGAGTGCAAGGTGTAATCAAGAATAGCCTAGACCTCAAGGATGTGAAAGTGATAAGCTAGGCAAATTTACAACAAGAATAATAACAATGAAAGACCAAATATTTGCATGAAGTGTATCTTGTTGTGTTGTATCTCAATTGTTGTATTGGTTGCTCCAAAACTTCCTCTATTTATAGGAGATGATTGATCAAGCATAGGCTCCTCTTGGGGATTGAAAATCTACAGAAAAATACAATTAAAATCAAGAATATAGCTGTTAGAAATCAATCCCACAATTTAAGAAAATGTGTCTGATGTCAAACGGTCATATTTTTGCTGTCAATACACAGGGCGACCGGTCGTACAGAAATAAGAGAAATAAGAACACTTTGAAAAATTCAACAGGGCGACCGGTCGACATAGGCTTCGACCGGTCGACCCCTGTCTCAACCGGTCCCCCTAATTAAAAAGACGAAGAGATTTTGTTCTGTTTCAATGCCAAACATGCAGGTACCGGTCGACCATCAATGGCGACGGCCGACCGGACCGATCGACGCCTGTGCCGGCGACGGCCGACCTGCCTGCTTTTACTTCCGTCTCATTTTCTTTCTAAAAACATCTTCAGTACCGTTGCCCTATAGGGCGGCCCCGTCGACCACGAGACAGAAATGTTGTCCAATTTTTGTCGAAAATAAAACTCAAGAAATACTCCAAAAATTTAGTAAAAACATTTTAAACCGATCGAGAGTATTTAGACAACATTTAAAAATCTTGTTATAGGAGTAAAAACCCATAGATATAAAAACATTAAAAGTGTTGTCCATTATTATCAAAAATAAACTTGAGGAAATACTCCGAAAAATATTAAAACCATTTTAAATCATTTAGGAGTATTTGGACAACCTTTAAAAATATTGTTTTGGTGATAAAATAAAATCATCAAAATTAAGATAAAAACATGTATCAAACAATCTCCCCCTTTTTGATGATTACAAACCAAAACAATTTTTACACCAACTAAGAGAACGATTTTAGAAATGATTTTCCGGTAAAAACGTTTGACCGTTTGGAAGCAACCAAAATTTCCAAAAATATTAAAGCAACCAAGTAGGGAGTAAATATTTTCAATAATAAGCACAAGTTCCCCCTATCAACAAGCATATCAAGAATAATGTAACAACAATTTTCCATAAGCTAAAAGCTTTAGCTTTTATAGTTTGTTCAAGAGCTTATAAGCTCCCCCTGTCACAAAACATCATTAAACAATTAAATAAGTCCATCAAGCAACAATTGGACTAAAAACAAATCACAACTTATCGCTTTTATGAGCCATAGCTTATAGCTTTTATGACAAGCTTTTATTAGCTTCTTTGAGCTAATGAGCCAATATCCTGTTTCTCCCCCTTTGGAATCATCAAAAAGAATGTTAGGATGGTGAAAACAGCATACAATAATATCAAAGCGCGCCAAAGGGACGGTTTAATAACCGTTGAGCAATTAAAGCATAATAATCCAAGGAAAATGAAAAAAGTAATATGAAGAGTTCATACGCTTGTTTTGTTTGGCAAAACATGATCTCAATAAATATAGAAAACTTTTGAAAGCAAGAGAATCATGTATAAGTTGAAATTTTCATTGCGGTATATCATCGAACACCTTGTGTGCGTTAAAAATAAGAGAGGTTGTATATAATCTTTGTAAATGGTTCAAGCCAAAAATTTCATATCATCAATCAACCTCATTCCAAAGCCCAAAAAGATCATATGCGCCATATGCAACATTTGTACATCAAATAGTAGGTTCAACAAAAAGATTCTCAAGGGTTCAACCCAATTGAGATAATATAAGCTAAGAAGAATCAAGGCTTTTACAAATGCCAAAAATTGGAGCATCCATCAAGTAATATAAGTTATGCTTTAAACAATACATGTATGATATATCAAATGTCCCAACATATCCAACTAAGCATAATGATCAAAGTATCAAAAGAAGCACTTTTACCATCAAGTACTTCATACCAGTTATCAAACAATGCTTAAATTAGAGTATTTTTACCATCAAATACTCCATCAAAATCATGATCATCCACAAGTCATTATCAACTTGCAATTTTAACCCTTTTAAGAAAAACAAGCAAATATCATTAGTACAAATGAGTTTTACAAAGGTTCATGAAAATACAAAGCATCAATAATGAAAATGCTAGAAAGTAAAGGGGGTGGGGACATCATTCCTCATCCGAGGAGAAACAAGATCCGGGAATAAAGTCCTTGGTGAATTTCTTCAACTTCCCGATAGACTTTTGCATTTTGGAGGTCTTTTGCTCCAAAACCTCATACCTCGTCTCATGAAAAGCCCTCATTTCATCAAATTCGGCTTGAGTATACCTCCTAGGCGGTTGAGCACCGGTATTACCCTCTGGATTGCTCGGTTCGCCTTCTTCCGCCAATCTTGCGGCCTCAACATCATCAAAGTAGTCATTAGGATCGGGGGACTCTTGACTTCTTCCTCTAGCCATTTTGGTTGGTCGGATGTCCATATTCTTGCGCATTGTGACCATTTGGGAGATGTTATCAATGTCGAAGTCATTTTGAATACTTCCGAGTTACACTCCGACGAAGGTAGTCCAGATTGAATAAGAAGTTTACAAATCCAATTTCCCATAACCAACTTCTTATTACCTTGAGTGATGGACTCGATTAGACATTGAATAAGTATGGCACCAAAGTTAAGTGGTTCCCTCTTAGCAATCTTATAAGTCAAAAAGTAATCCATGTTGCTAGGCATCTTTCCAGACTTACCACAAATGCAATAAGAGACAATGACCGACAAAATACGATGCTCAAGTGTCATTGCCAACAAAGAATACTTTGGCCATACTCCCAAATACGTCTTTACTTCTTTCATTGACACCCCCAACATTTCATCATTCCAAGTCCCACAAGAGAAATAATCCCAACCACCTTCTCTAACACGTAAAAGCCGGCAAATATCATTGGGAGTCCATCTAAAATGACGACTTTACAAGCTTAATTAACGGCAATCGACTTTCTTTCATTATCATATTGCACCCACATATTAGCATAAAAATGTTGGATAATATCATCATCATACAAAACATAAGCATGCTCCCATAGATACATCCAACCTTGCTCCTCAAAAAATCCTCTAATAGTAGGATACTCATTTGTAAATGAACTAAAACGACACATTTTAGTCCGAGCAATAGATTTTCCTCCCATTCCCGAATCCTCATAATACCATTCCGCATACTTATTGATGAAATTAAGAACATTGTGGGAATTAGGAGCTTGAGTAACAAAAGATTTTTTACCTTTCGCCCAACGGCAATTTTGGAGCGAAATTGTTCCGCGTAGCTCGGTAATTTGGGCCCGAGAGAGAATGGGATTTTGAACATCATCACCTTCTTGAGCCATGTTTCTTTGAGCGGCTCGAATATCCCTTTGTTCGGCTTCCTCTTGCCGATTTCTCGAAGAACCCTCTCCGCCCCTTCTACGCTTGGAGATGGGATTTCGACCGGTAGAATTTCTAGGAGGAGCCATATATGTAAGATTCTTGTGAAAATAAGAAGATTAGCAATAAGAATCGTGAAAAATGATGAAGAATTGAAGATTTTGAGGGAAGGGGATGAATATACGCTGTTATAAGGGTTTGGGGATTTTTCTGTGTTCTGTAATGAACGAGAGGCAGAATGTTTTTTATCTGTAAAAATAGCCTGGGCGACCGGTCGAGGTAGGGGTGACCGGTAGCCCCTGCTTTGACCGTCCTAGTGCAATTTTTCTTTTCCCAGAGTTTTCCAAAATTCGATTTTTCACCCCAAAAGTTTTAAAACTATGCAAAAAGAATATTATTGGGTCATATCCAACAAATATGGGTTTTGGAAAACATATAATCGAGAAAATCGAGACATAACAAGTAGTGCCTTTTTAAGAGAATATTTGCAAAATCATTTAGGGGCACTTAAGGGGTTAAAATGAAATATCTTGAAAGATATGTGCATAAGCATAATATCGAGTTCTAAGAAAAATACGAGTGAACGTACCTCGATAGTTTAAGGAACTTGATGACGTAATAGCCAATGAATATGAGATACATATCCTACACAATTCTTAGACAAAATTTGCACAAAAGATACAAGTGTAGGCAAGTAATAGGAGATATAAAAAAAAACTTATGCTATAAGATTTCATAAGAGATAATAAGCCACATAAGTCTAATTAAATGCTCAAGAGTTTAAGAAAATCATGCAAGGTATTCTATTAAAAAAAAAAATTTTGAAACTCACAAATATATAAAAGACCTACATTAAAAAATAAACATTTGAAAACTCATTTTGCAATTAAGACATAATTAAAACAAAACTTGCATAGAATTAAAATAAAATGCATATATGGATGGGGAGATATGGTTTACCAATTACGTCGTTTCCATGGGTTGTGTCGTTCCCATTTTTGATGATATCTTCCCTTTGAGAAGTCACTTTGTTGATGATGACTTCTTTGATCACTCCATTTCCAAGGTTTGTTGCTTTCCCTTTGTGGAGAGTCTCTTCTTCTTTGAAAATCATCTTGTTGATGATGTCTTTGCCATTTCCAAGGATTGTGTTCTTCCCATTTTTGATTATCTCTTCTTCTTGGAAATTGGCTTTGTTGAAAATAGTTTCTCCTTCTTTGATCAAATGAAACGGTCATTTGATGTCTTCTTGGCGGTATGAATTTTCTTTGATCATTATTTCGCCGGGTACCTAATAACACATTATTTTGTGGTACCCTTATGTGTTTGGGTCCTTTAGGATTAGTCTTGAGACTTTTAAGTCTCCAACGATAATTAGAGCTATTTCTAGCTTGACAAAAATTAGCCGTATGACCCTTTTTACCGCAATAGAAACATGTAATAATTCTAGGAGCATAATGACCAACATGCTTAGAGACTTGATTCTTATTCATATGATTGACACCATTAAGCTTGTGATCAAGTTCTAGTTTCGAATTATCACAACAATCAACAATATCATCGGTACTCAAGTCGGATTTAGATAAATCCTTTTTCATGCAATTAATATCCTCAACAAGAGTACTATTTTCTTTTTCAAGGTTTCTAACCTTGTCAAGTGTGGTGGTGTGAGCACATGATAGTGATTCATAGGAAGTAAATAAACTATCCTTATTATTTTTCAAAACATTGAATTCCTTTTTCAAATTTTTGTATTTAACAAGTAAGCTTTGGAATTCATTTTGAAGTTCATCATAATTATTTTGCAAATCACTATAATCATTTTGAATAACAATATCATAGGAAGTAGAGGGTTTAAGACATACCTCATTTTTTTCATTGATGCCCATAAAGCAATATTCAACTTCTTCATAATTGGAAGTTGTAAGAGGCTTGTTCCTTAGATATGAACTTGTATCCCTTTGAGAAGTAGATGCTTTTGTTTGGCTTCTTTCATTTGCAAATACTCCATAGACGGCTTCTAATATTTGCCATACTTCATGTGCCAATTTTATTCCTACAATATGTTCATATTCTACATTAGTAAATGAACAATACAAAATATTGAGAGCTTTACCGTTTAAGGAGATGATTTTCTTCTCTTCATCATTGAGCTTTTTGAAGCCTTTTGAGGTGTGTGGTGTATCTTTCGTCGGAATGGATTCTCCATTAATGACGGTGTTCCAAATGTCGAACCCGCAACCTTGTAGATAGCATTCCATTCTTTCTTTCCAAAATATAATTTTTTTGGAATCAAACCGAGGTGGCTTGGTGGTGGAGGTGCCGGAAAGTTGAGCTTCGTTCGTAGCCGACGATCGTTTCTCTTCACTCGCGATGTGAAACGAGCTTGCCAAAGAGTTTGGCTCTGATACCACTTGTAAGTCCAAGCGGCTACGATAATCTGGGGGGGTGAATAGATTATCTCCATCTTTTCGATTTCGCCCTCTTTTTAAAATCGAATGCTCAAACAAAAAAATAAAGGTGCGGAATGTAAACAACACACGTCGATTTAAAGAGGTTCAACCCACCTAGGGCCTAATCCTCTACCACCCCAAAGATATCCGGGATGGATTTCAAAGAAAAAGAATTTTATTAATTACCAAAATTAATACAAATTCAACTTACAACACCTTGAAGAGCACCACACTCTTCTTCAACACCACTTTTGAGATTACCACAATCTCTCTTTGAAGATTACCACAATATCCAACGGCACCTTGTGAAGATTACCACAATCTTCAACTTTGAAGAATACCAAATTCTTCAACACCTCAATAAGAAGATCACCACAATCTTTCTTCACCTATCACCTAGATCATCCAAGTGTGTTCTTACCACAAGAACACTCACAATGATATCTTGTGTTTGAATGATAACCAAAAAACAAGATTACAACTCAATAATGAATAATACAATTTGAGTGCAAGGTGTAATCAAGAATAGCCTAGACCTCAAGGATGTGAAAGTGATAAGCTAGGCAAATTTACAACAAGAATAATAACAATGAAAGACCAAGTATTTGCTTGAAGTGTATCTTGTTGTGTTGTATCTCAATTGTTGTATTGGTTGCTCCAAAACTTCCTCTATTTATAGGAGATGATTGATCAAGCATAGGCTCCTCTTGGGGATTGAAAATCTACAGAAAAATACAATTAAAATCAAGAATATAGTCTGTTAGAATCAATCCCACAATTTAAGGAAATGTGTCTGTTTGTCAAACGGTCATATTTTTTTGTCAATAATACACAAGCGACCGGTCGCACGTAAATAAGAGAAATAAGAACACTTTGAAAAATTCAACAGGGCGACCGGTCGACATAGGCTTCGACCGGTCGACCCCTATCTCAATCGGTCCCCCTAATTAAAAAGACGAAGAGATTTTGTTCTCGTTTCAATGCCAAACATGCAGTGTACGGGCGACCACCATTTGGGCCGGGCCGACGACCGACCGACGCCTGTGGCGACCGGCCAACCTGCTGTTTTTACTTCCGTCTTATTTTCTGTTTCTAAAAACATCTTCAGGTAACGGTTTGCCCTATAGGGCGACCGTCGACCACGAGACAGAAATGTTGTCCAATTTTTGTCGAAAATAAAACTCAAGAAATACTCCGAAAATTTAGTAAAAATATTTTAAACCGATCGAGAGTATTTAGACAACATTTAAAAATCTTGTTATAGGAATGAAAACCCATAGATATAAAAACATTAAAAGTGTTGTCCATTATTATCAAAAATAAACTTGAGGAAATACTCCGGAAAATATTAAAACCATTTTAAATCATTTAGGAGTATTTGGACAACCTTTAAAAATATTATTTTGGTGATAAAATAAAATCATCAAAATTAAGATAAAAACATGTATCAAACAATAATTATAATCTGGCAACACGGAAAATAAGCACAATAAGCCTAAAGCATTTTCTGGCAACAACACTAAAATTTTGTTCAACCGCTAAACACCAAAATTAATCTAGGAATGCTCGCAAGAGTACGAGATCAATAGTGGGGCGGCAAGCTAACCAAAGTCGTCTCACAAGGAAGACCTAACCGGCAAATAATTATTGCGCGTGTGTGCAGGCAAGTTCCTATTTAAATAAGTTACCAATTCACGAAAAAGAAGACAAAAAGACTTCCCTCGCGGGAAGAAGACTAGCTCGAAGACTTTCCCTCTTACGAAGAGGATTTTGGTCAACTTAATTGACTTGGGTGATCTGCACTAAAAAGCAGTATTATTTTGGCGCCGTCTGTGGTAACAACAAAAGCACACAAAGATGCAAACTCGATCGCTTGACTTGGGTGATCTGCTCCAAAAAGCAACATCAAATACAAAATTGTATTACTACTTATATATGATATTTTAGGTAAGAAAATAATTTTGCTACTATTTACAAGTGACTCTCTCTTTATGTATATAGATAGATACTTTTAACTCATCTTTTCTGCTTAGCTAGTTGGGAAAATCTTAAAATTAATATATTGAATTTCTAAAAATTTATCCAACCTTAATGATAAAAAATAGCTTGTCAAATTAGACCAATTAACTACAAATCGTAATCGAATTTTTACACCTAGCTTAAATTTGAAGTATTAGTTTTTAATAAATTAATTTCAATCATAGTTATATATCAAAAAAAGTTATTGAATAACTAATACTCCTGTCAGACCGTCTAACAGATCTAGATCCGTTACATGGGTCTAATTATCCTACCCATCTTGCATATCTGACCCGAATCCGCGAAACAAAAAACAGAAAAAATCCCAGCAGTTCTATTCCCATTCAGACATCCTTGTGATTGGAGCCCTAATTTCCCAGCTCCTTCCTCCTTCAACCACAACCACTGCGCCGCAAGCCACAACTCCCATAAAATACAACCACAACAGCGGCGAAAAGCAACACCGAAGGGGCGTAAAAAACACCACACCAAAAAGTATTGTGTTTTATTCTGAAAAGTGTCATAATTTTCATACATTCCTTCCTGTTGATTATTTTCTTTTGTTAAATATAACAAAAGACTTGACTGGTTGTCTTATTGGTATGAAGATGAATAGTGTTGAAGAAATATATACATTGTATCGCAACCATGTTCGGTAGCTTGGATTTAGTATTCGTAAAACAACTACGAGATGCAATGATGTTGGTGTTGTGACGGAAAAATATTTTGTATCTTCCTGCGAGGGATCTACAAGATCCAGAAACACCATTGAGAAAAAAAAAAGAAAATTTTTTATAATACACGAACAGGATGTAGAGCATCATTGAGGGAAAAATTGAACAACGATGGTGTTTATTAAATTGTTGATCATAGTATGTTGTACAACCACGAACTCACTAGAAAAGAGTGAAGTCATTTGCATCGTTCTGAAAAGGGTGATTACCACTGAAAAAGCTAATGCTATTGGGGAGATGATTTCTTCTGAAATGAGAGCCACTGAATCTTTCCGATACATGGCGCAAGATGCAGGGGGTGAAGAGTGCATTGGTCATACAATGAAGGACCACTTGAATTTTGTGAATCGTTTCAAAATGAATGCAATAGAGGCAAGCGATGCACAAACGCTGATTGACATGTTGTACCAACAAGATGCTGAAGATCAAGACTTCTTTTTCAGAGTTAAATTAGATGATATGGGAAGATTGTATAATCTGTTTTGGAGGGATTCAATGATGAAGGAGGTTTACAAGATATATTGTGATGTTGTATTTGATACAACATATCGAACAAATCAATAAAATTTGATTTGTGCCCCTTTTGTTGGGATTAATAATCATTGGAAGAACGTGATGTTTGGTTGTGCCTTCATAGCGGATGAAAAAACTGAATCATTCGATTGACTTTTTGAAGTTTTTAAGAAATCAATGGTAATACATTTTGAAATTGGAAATTGGGTCAATGCCCTATATCAATCTTCACAGATCAAGATCTAGCAATTGGAAATTCAATTGAAAAGGTAAAATATTACTGTACAATTTGCACTTCAGTTAATGTGTAATACTTTTCTTTGTTATTGGTAATACATTATAATGTCGTGTGTAATACTTTTCAGTGTTAAATGCCTATTGAACTGTCCTCTGTCTTAAAAACTGCATTTCAGTTTATATTCAAAAATATAGGCCTTGTTTGTTTATGTTTCTAAACGCCAATTTCCAATTTTCAACTATTCATAGAAATGGAATCATGTTTGTTTCTAAATTTTCCAATGGAAATCATCATTTTCATTTTCCAATTTTCACATAAAACAATATCTCAAACCTATATTTTCAATTTCCAACCCTATACTATACCCTATATCACTCATCAATCACTTTCTCACATTTTTATCCAATTATACATGTGGGACCCTCCATTACCAACTCTATCTACTTAAAATATTACTATTTTTTAATTATATATATTTAATGGGACCCACCAACCTACAATCTTCCAAATATAATATTATATATATAATTAAAAAATTCAACCACTATCAACTTTTCAAATTATTATATACATAAAATGCTATTTCAAAACTACTCAACCAAACATAATCTCATTTTCAAACCTATATAAAACTCATTTTCATTCTCTCATCCAAACATAATTCCAGTTTTCACACGAAAACCAATAAATTCTCAAAATTCTATTTCTAACACTAGAAACTGGAAATAGTTCATGGAAACATAACCATACAATGCCATACTTTTCTGTTTATATGTAATACTTTTCTTTCTTAATACTAATACATCCAGTTGTTATGTATAATACTTTTAATTTTTTTTTTGTAGGTTTTCTCAGGAACACGACATAGGTTATGCTTATGGCACCTCTACCAAAATGCTGTAAGCCGGTTTGGAAAGTTGAAAGGTGACAAATGCTTTAACGACGCATTTGCCAAATGTTTATCGGGGTGCACAACTGAAGCAGAATTCCAAGACTGTTGGAAATAAAACACAATATTAAACATACCATTACTTAATAGCATGACAATACATAAAAAAAAAACATTATTTGCTTACAGAATGTTGAGCATAGAAATAAAAGCATTTACTCCTCTTTGCATCCACAGTTCTTCTATTGAGGAGCAATGCCCATGCATCAATTATACTGATGTGGATCAAACTTTCATCGTTCAATGTGTGCATATTAGCCAACGACACGTAAGAAACACCAGCGTGTGCAAATATTGGTTCATCTCAACTGAAAAAAATAACTTACATCAGTTAATAATAAAAAAATATTATTCAAATAACATAATCAAAACTGGCAGTTAAAACATTACTTACTCTTTCTTTTGTTTGTGATTGAAGAAACAGTAGTCAGGCACATCCTTTTGCTTCCTTGACAACACAATATCAGTAAAATTCTTGTTGTGTTTTTCATAAATGAACACTTGAAAGGTTTCTTCTCACGGATGGGCCACCGTTCAACTGTTTCCACAAAACAATGGTCAACTATTAGTATCAACTAACTAATACCTTCTAGTATCACAACTAATACTTTACTATGTAACATCTAATACATTACAGTGCAACAACTAATACTTAATAGTATAACAACTAATACATTATAGTGTAAAAACTAATACATTTCAGTGCAACAACTAATACCTGATTCAGCAACTGCTACTAAATCCTTTTCATTCTTCTCCTCCTCATTATCCTTCTCAAGGGATGCAACACAATCATCAATGGCTTCTTGATTCACAGGAATTTCTTCCTTTTCATCTTCAATTTCTTCCTTTTCATCCTCCAAATCTTCCTTATCATCCTCCACCTCTTCATTTTCCTCAGGTATTACCCCAGGTATTACATCATCATCATCATTATTCACCCCCGGTATTACATCCTCTTCCGGGGTCAGAATATCAAAGTGGGGCATGGAAGGGTATTCATTCTTTCAAATTTGATCACAACCTCATCAACATATTCATGCAGCTTGGCACTTGAAAAAAATTGTTGAGTCTCAGACAACTCAGCAACTGGAGACAATGTCAGTGAATTGTGCCTGCAGCTTCCTGACCCTCTCCATGTGCGGATGAAATATAACATTCATGTCCCTCCTCAGCAACATGAATAACTCAGTCATTTCTAGCAAAACAAAACAGCAAAAATCATTAGAAAACTACTAATACTTTTGCAGTAAATAATAATACATATAACAACATTTATCTTACATCCTTCGCCAATTTGTGGATCTCCTCATCCACCATCTCTCCATTTGGTAGCTTGTACTTGATCAATTTGAACAACTCACAGTCCTCGTTGTCATCATCCTTCTCGTGTTTCTTTCTCTCCTCTGTCTCACCTTTCTTCCCGTTCTACCCATCTTTCACTCGCCCTTCTTCCTCGCCATGATTTTTCTTCGCACTCTGCCCTTTCCTACAAGACACAGGATATGTGTCTGTCTGAAACTCTCCCTGTCCAAATTCCCTGGCTATATTTTCTTCCGCAACCATGTTCTTGATTCTCTCGGTATTCCAATGTTGTATCAATGGTAGGGTTGTGGGTTCCGCACGACCTTGCCATTTCAATCGATGAAAATACAAGATCTGCAGAACCAAAACGCAGCCGCTAACATTCTTAACATTCCCCAATTTATACTTGTTCACAGCAACACACAACATATTCAGAACATGTGTGCACCAATCCAACTGGTTTATTTTTTCAACCTCAACAACTGACCGGAAAACACCAAAGTCCATGTTCCTGTTGGCATTTGGTGTTAAGAAGGAAGACAATGAAAATAACACAAAAAAACGTTTAAAATCATCACCACCGTCGACCATCTTCTCCATTACAAACATAAAAGACTTCAGAATAACTTCTCCCTTAAACTTGTACCTATCATTCCAATCAGCCATTAGACCTAAACTCTCGTTATTTCTTAACACATCACAACCTTCATTCCTTGGCAGAAGGAAACAGTCACAAATATCACATGTCGTCACCACAAAACTCCTATTTTGATCTATCCTAAGAAGCTGGCTTGTACCATTAAAGTTGCTAATTAACCACCTCAGCATTTTTGTGGGGATTGCATTCACCCCAACCATCTTTAATAGCCCTCCGAAACCAATGGCTTCAACATATCTCTTTTGTGCAACAGTCAGCTTGGATACTACTTCAGACAGACCACGTGGTCTACATTGTGTGACAAAATCACTGCAAAAAATATAAAAAACAAGTCAGTGTTTATACTTTACATTGCAGACACTAAATACTATTAAAAGAGTATAGTACATTTTAGCTCTTTTTCTTTTCACTGCAACATTTTTCTCTTGTTGTTGCTTCTTTGGTAGAATATATTCCTCACGTGATGATCGATCCTCGTATGGATCCAAAGCCAATGGGGGGATATAATCATGTTCATCCTTTTTTGACCTCTTCGTCGGGTTCTTAGTACGCACTATTTTGTTACTTCACACACCAACAACATAAATACCACAGAAATCAATAACTAATAATTTACAGGGTAAAAACTAGCACTATTCAGACTAATACTTTTCAGTGTAACAACTACTACTATTTTTTTTACGAATAACAACTAATACTATTGAGAGTAAGTAGTAATACAAAATGCCAAACACCACCAACATAAAAACAGATAAATCATTACTAACACTTTACATAATATACACTAATACTATTCAAACTAACTACTAATACATTTAAATGAAACAACAGAAATAAACAACAGTACAAAAACATCTACAAGAGCAGGAACCTATGGTTTTGGACTAATACTTTTCAGTGTAACAACTAATACAATTGAGAGTAACAAGTAATACAAAATACAAAAAACCACCAACATAAAAAATAGGGCTAAAAACTTGACACCAGACACCATTGAGAGTAAGTAGTAACACAAAATGCCAAACACCGCGAACATAAAAATAGAGAAATCATTACTAACACTTTACATAATATACACTAATACTATTCAAACTAACTACTAATACATTTAAAAGAAACAACAGAAATAAACAGCTAGCACAAAAACATCTACAGAGCAGGAACCTAGGGTTTTGGATTAATATTTTTCGGTGTAACAACTAATACAATTGAGAGTAACAAGTAATACAAAATACAAAAAACCACCAACATAAAAAAACAGGGCTAAAAACTTGACAACAGAAAAAAAAACAGAGACATTATTACTAATACTTTACATGATAACAACTAATATTATATGAACTAACTACTAATACATTTAAAAAAAGATTAGGAAACACGGAAAATGTTTGGATAACTTAAATGTTCAGTAACAATATCATTGAAGTAAACAAAAAACACATAAACAACAGAAATAACAAAAAACCTACCGAAAAACCAGAAACTAGGGTTTCAAATTCGAAAATATCAAACAAACCACCACAAACTTTAAACTGTAGACATTAAAACTCGATGAAACTACTGTTTTCAAAGTTCAGAAATCTTAAAAACCCTAGCATGAAGCAAAAATTACCTTACTGACTGAACACGAACTTCAAACCGGGAACCGAAGTGTGGTCTTCAAAAAAACTCGAACGAAAATGCTACAAGATCTTCGAAGTTCACGCACCAACTTCCGCTTCGAAAAAGTATGAAAGAGTTCTGTGTAATGCAAGAGTTTTGTGCAATGAAATGTGATAACTGAGAAATGAGAAGTCACGTGCAAAGAATAAGGGACGGTTCAGTGAAAGAGGGAAGAGTTTAATGTATCAAATGCCCGCTGAAAATTGAAAAGTCGCGTTGAAAATTACAAAACTGCTACTAGCGGCAAAAATTACAAAAATGCCACTGAGTTACGGGTTAGATCCGTCTAATGGGTCAGACCCGTTAGACGGTCTGACATGAGTTTTTGTGAATACCCGGATATACTAATATTTTTGTAGAAAATAATATGATAACTAGGGAAGAAGGATGCCTTCGCAACTAATCCATAGATTTAAAAGAAAATAAATAAGAAACGAGTACATTAAATATTTAAATGTCACCCCTCATTAAAAACTTTAATGCAACCAACAGAACGCCGCACCTCCAGATTTAATGTTCTTGGCCCGCTAATAATTTTTTGACGAGGTCTCACATCATCTAAAAATTTAATTCTTCCCGACCCATCAATCAATCCAAAACCATCTAACACCAACCCAATCCACCCAACCTAACCCCTCCCCCCAAAAAAGACAAATATTTAACAAATCCATGTCTGCCCATTCGTCTCTCCATCCTCTCGCCTGTGTCTTCGCTTAGAAACCCACGTTCATCGCTGCCTCGCCACCACCAGCTTGGTATTCGACGTTATGCGTATGTATGCGTGCAGTGGCTAGTGGTAGGAAAGAGTATAGAGGAGACGAGAGAGAGACTCGGAGAGATGAGTGAGGTAGGGAAGAAGAAAGAAAGAAGGAAATGAACTTGATGCCCGACAAAGACGGATTTACATTCCCTATATGTGCCCCCATAAATTTTTTTTCTTGTCTTTTAAATAGTTGTTTTTGGTTGATAAACTTGACTTTTAAATAGTTAGTATTTATTTTTAAAGTTGTATATTAATTATGTTAAAAAAAACAGAGTGCATCCATCTAATTGTTTTTAACGAATTTTTTTTACTATTATTATATATTTTAAAACTATTAATTAGGTAAAAACAAAATGTGCTCCCATTTATTATTTTGATGTAGTTTACATTTACATTGATTTTGTGCCCTTATTGTAAAATATTCCTGGATCCGTCTATTTGCTACAATTAAATTAGATTTTCTATTGATTAAGTATTTGTTTAGATACTTGACATAATCATTGTTATTTACCAAAATCATTGTGGCACGACCGACACTTAATGCTTTTCCATTTTCTGTTCTTGCTATTTCACCTAATTTGCATACTACAATTTTCCTAGGATATTTGTTTTATTCAACGACTCACTGCTCTAAAACACAATTTGTTTTTTTTTTTTCTTAAAATAGTACTTGCAAGTTTTGGAGTGACTATTAATAAATTTTATTTTTTAAGGACACTATTAATACATTTTAGGAGGGCTATTAATACTTTTCAGAGGAAAAATTAATATTTTTTAGGGACCACTATATATTTTTCAGGATGATTACTCATACTTTTGGGGGAAGAACTAATACTTTTATGGTGAACTACTAAAATTTTTTATGAGAAAAACTAATATTTTTCCGGAGGAATACTAGTTAAATACTTTTCGAAAAACTTAATATTTTTCAAAAAGACTATTAAAATATTTTAGGGGGGAATACTAATACTTTTGAGGAAAAACAATCAATACGTTTCATGAGAATTACTAAAAATACTGCAAGTGGATTACTAATACTTTTCAGTGGTACTACTAATATTTTTTCGGATGGCTACTAACACTTTTTGGAAGGACTACTAATACTTTTTAGAGGGAAAACTAATATGTTTTTGGGGACTATTAAATATTTTTCAGGATGACTGATGATACACTTGGGGGAAGAACTAATATTTTTATGGGAAAATACTAATACTTTCAATGGTCTATTAATATATTTTAGGGGGAAAACTAATACTTTTGAGGGAAAAAATAATATTTTTCATGAAATTACTAAAAATAATGTTCAAGTGGATTACTAATACTTTTCAGCGATATAATAATAATTTTTTGAAGGATTACTAATACTTTTTGGGAGGACTACTAATGTTTTTCAGAGAGAAAACTAATATTTTTTAGGGGGCTATTAAATATTTTTTGGAATGACTACTGATATTTTTGGGGGGAGAACTAATACTTTTATTTGGAAGTATACGAAGACATATTATGAGAAAAGTGAGTACTTTTTAGGAGGAATACTAAAATATATTTCATCAGAAAACCTAATACTTTTCAGTGAGACTATTAATATGTTTTAGGGGGATACTATTATTTGAGGGGAAAATCAATATTTCATGAGGATTACTAAAAATACTGTTCAATGAAATTACTAATACTTTTCAACAGTACTATTAATATTTTTAGGGAAAAATTTAATACTTTTAACAACTCTAGTGATACTGCGTCACTGTCTGATATTACAAAAATACCACCAGTCACTGATGCTATGACACCACCCCTAGAATATTTCAAAAAAATGTTGCTGCGTTCAAAATCACAAAAATGCCACCACGTATTCATAATTACAACAATGTCACTGCCTATTGTATCCGGATCGGTTTGGGATCCTTATAACGAATTTGAACCTATTGGACCATTTGATAGGAGTTTTTGTCATTTTTTTAGTATGATGGAGGATAATAAGGGAGACAACACTCACATCCATATGAGATCGTACTAGGGCCAATCGCGCTTGCAACACAGGACTCTAAAGGTTGATCTGTGACCCTCCAATATTAGCCAGCACAATCAACATTTAAATTTCAAGTCATATGCAAATTTTTATTGGTAAGTACAAAATTCAATATCTAACAGAAATGGACGTCACATGTTTGAGAAAACTACGCTGAGGGTCCACTGTTTATTTCTTTGTGGGCTTTCCCTTGTTTCTCGTGTCGTGGCTGTGTCGGTCTCTCTGTTCATATGCACTCGCCTTTTTGCTCCCTAGTGGCCATATGACTTGTGTACTTATTATAATGCGAACCAGCTCATACCCCTCTTCATTTTCTCACATCCTATGCACGCACAAATCATGTAATAAAATTTTCGATTTTTTGAAGTATTAAAAATCTGGGCAATATACGGTATGTTTGCGGAAATGGGGGTAAGAGGTTTTCTGATTGGGCCCCCATGAAAATTCAAAGATTTTGTCACATGTGGGACCTACCATGCAAGTTTTCCAAATACTAAACCTTTTTATAACCATTAGTAGTACTGTTGAGTTTTTATTTTTTATTTTTATTTCACTACGTATTTTGTTTTCTGTAGTTTTCTACTACAGTTTATTTGTGGAGAATTAGTGACGGGTGAAGTGTAAAGACAGTTATTTCTAGTTGAGGGCTTAAAAGATTGGAGGTGGTGGAGCTCACTCTTCATTGTGAAGGTAAAGTTTCTTCTTTCTGAAATATTTGCCCTAATCTTATATTTGGTGCTTTTTCTTGATAATTGTGGTAATTTTTTGCTTTCTGGGTATGGCTTGGAGATGAATTTTTGGAGGTTTTCTTTGATGGGTTTTACCTCTTCTTGAACAGGGTTTTCTTTTTTCTTTTTTTTGGATTGACGTAGGTTTTTTTTTTTATTTGAGGGAAAGGTTTTAAGGTTTGAATCCAATTAGTTGGGTGAAGATAAATAGTTCAATTGATGGATTTATGTGATTGTTGAATTGCTTTTGTTATAAAATATAATTATTTATGGATTTATGTGCTTTTTAGTTGTTGCCTTTTGGATTTTTTGTTTTCTTTTATATGGTGGTTAGTACTTAGTCATATTCAGAGACTATTTAAGGGAAGATAATAGACCTAAATGGAAAGGCTTATGATTTTCCTTTCTGTGATATTAACTAAAAGTTAAAATATTGTTATTTTGTTGGATTCAATCAACAGGGTTTTATTTTTTATGAAAAGTATAATTTTATTAGAGTATGTATAAATTCATCAAAGATTTACTTTAAATGTTCTCAGGCCAGTTGCATCCTTAGTAGCATCATATGCCTTGAGCATCAAGAGCCTGTAGGAGTTTCAAGGATCCAAGAAAGATAGCCGAATTTCAAATTTTATACTTCTCTGTGTTGATAAATAAGTTGATATATCATCCTTAGTTATTTTAATAGTAAGGCTAGATTAGTTTTATATACTGGACTGCTGTTTGTTTTCATTGATATTAAGAAATTAGTTTTATCATTCCTGTAGTTGAGAAAAAGTTCTTGCAAATTCAGTTTCTTGGTTCATGTCCCTTCTCACTGTAAAGAATCTTACACTCTGGGTATCTGGGATTCCATCATTTCTTCAAATGCTACTTTTTTCAAATGCCTATAATATAATGATGCCATACGTAAGGCAAGTTGAAAGTTCTTCGATCTGAGTTAATTTACATTTTAAGCAGATTTTTTTCCCTATGTAGATAAATCATATGACCATATATTTCATTTGAGCAGTTTTACATGCATTTAGTAAGAAATATTTGCCACTGTCTACTAATCTTTCAAATAGCACATTATAACATGCGATTCACTGAATTAACTTATTCTTGATGTTTCTAATAACAAGTTGTGTTTTCTTCCTTTTGTTTTTGATTGCCTTTCAAACCATTCAGAGTAAGAGTTGCATTTGAGAAAGCTCAGTACTAAGTTCTCTACTTCCGTCGATGAGCATAAAAGAAGCTGAATGTGACATGGTTATGTTATTTTGCCCTTAATGCATTATTTTCCCGTGGAGCTGGAAGATGGAAAGCACAATTACGAACCTAGAGAAAGATGCTAGAAAAGGAGAAAGCGTGGTGCAGTATGCTATTGAAAGTCTAGAATCAAATCGAGAAACTCTTGTGTTGAAAAGATGCAGAAAAAAATTAAATCCAAGGAAAACTCTGATATTAAATGTTAGGAGGTCAAGAACGAGAGAGTTGTTGCTTCAAAACATTCATGGCTTGCATAATAGTATCCCTAAACACATTACGACCATTGATGAAAAGTATATTCTTCGTTGCCTTGAGTCTATACGTAATTGTGCACTAAGAGCAGCAGCGTGGAATTTTACCTCGAATGTGGATCATTTGCCTGACGACGTCAAAAGTTTGAATAAAATGGCTAGATTAGCCATTGAATATCCATTGGCTGATAAAACTAATTTAATCATGAAATCTTTCGGTGAGTGGACTATTAGTACTGTTTCTAATAGCCAGACTATGCTCAACATCTTGAAAAGCCCTTTACTTCAACAATTTGGAAAAACAGATTTTGTTGATGTAAGCCAACCGTTTCAAGAATCGAGCATCACCTCATCTCTACAAAAGGAGGTAAAATTTCTTGATGGTATATACGTATCTGCGCCTATGCATAAACGGGATGCTTCTATATCGAGCACAAACTCAAGTTGCTCTGATCAGTCGTCTTCTTCTTCTTCTTCTTCTTATGGTACTTCATTTCAAGGAATGTTGCAGTGTACATGGAAAAATGGGCTACCACGCCATGTTTTCACCGTGGATGATAAGAGGGAGATATATATAGCCAACTTGTCAAAGGTTGAGTCTTTAGACGGTAAAGGATTGGATTATGTTTACACTTTTCATTCGAGCAACAATGGAAAGAAAGAATGTGATATCCACGAGCTCGAGTTAGAAAGTGTTGCCAAGATGTTTGTGTCTACTTCGATTAAATTTTCTTCTAATAATTCGGAAGTTAAGGAGACTCGATTTATTCTATCTGTTTCCGGTGAAAATCTTACAGGGGAGATAGAAACCTCCAAACACGCCCTTACGAAAAATAAGAAACTCACAAGGAAAGTGGTGGATATTTTCAAGTCAACTCACTTATATAAGCAGAGATCAAGTGCGATTTTCGAAGATAATCGTAACATTTGTGTCGACTCAGGTGAGGGCTGCGGAGAAAATAACTATGCGCCGAATCTTGAGTTGGCTGCTATTGTTGTGAAAGAAATCTGCAACAATCGGAAGGAGGATGAATTTGGAGGATGGGGATTGAAGTTTCTTAAAAGACCATCTATAAAAACCACGGTACGTTCAGAATGCTCTGGAAATAATGAGGAATGTTCGACTAGCATGGACGTTATAATTCCTGCGGGTTTTCATGGTGGACCAAGAATCAGAGTGGGCGGCCCTTCGAGCCTTACTGAGAGGTGGATCTCTGGTGGGCGTTGTGACTGTGGCGGCTGGGATATTGGTTGTCCACTAACGATTCTGAAGTCCCGCACGGATTATTTGTCCCGGGCAGATGATTCTGGGGAATGCAACTCAGTTGATCTCTTTATGCAGGTTCGCTTTTTGTCTCTTCTTTTCTTTCCTTCTGTTTTTTCTGATATAATTCATAGGGAGTATTTGCAAAACTTCTGCAAGGGATTTATTGTAGTTGAGAATCAGAAGTTGGTAGTATTTGCAAATAGGATTAGAAGTTGAGAATCAGAAGTTGAGTGTTTGGTAAAGCTGTAAAATACTTATTTGTTTGTAAAAGTCAAAACAGAAGTAAAATCAGAAAATCTAAAGCACACATCTCTCTGATTTTAGATTCTAATTAAATGAAGTGGAAGCAGAAGCAAAAGTTGGCATTTGTAAAAACTAAGAAGTAATATAATTCTTAATCGTATCCAAAGTTTCCAGATCCATTTGGATAATCTATTCTCTAGCACTTTTTGAAGGTTTGGGAGTGTTTGCAAACAGTCAGCTTTTGGCTAGAAAAAAATAATTGTTTTTAGTGTTTTCAAATGCTAACTTTGCTTCTGATTCTGCATAATTTAATTAAAATAAGAAAGCAGGGGATCAATACTTTAGATTTCGGACTCTGCTTTTCTGGTTTGACTTTTACACACAAATAAAACACTTTTACAACTTATTCACCAAACACTCTCCTTTAATTTATTCAACTTTCCAAACATGATCATGATTCTCAATTACATTTCGCTTCTGCTACAATAAATCGCTTCCTCTAGAGGTAGAAGTTTTTTTGCAAATACCCCCCACTGTTCTATAAATCCCCGCCTAGCACCACCTAGTCCTTGCCTAGGAATTAGGCTTCCCTCGGCCTCCTATGCTTTTCTTCTGCTTAAAGCCTTAAACCCCACATAATCCTATCTATATGGGCTAATACGGCTATACCCGCCTAGGCGCTAGGCCCCAATCTGTCGTCTGTCTAGCGCGCCAAACGCTTTTAGAAACACTGCACCCACTTACCAATTTTACTTAGTAAAGCATCAAGGTAATAATAGTGCCCCCTTGGTAATTGTACAGGGTTCAAAACAAAATGCACCGATGATGAAGCTGGTGAATTTTCACAAGGGTTTGTATTATATCCATTTCCAATCAACTCTGTCAAGTTTACAGTCTTTCGCTATTGCTGCTGCAATTATTCATTCACACAGTCCTGTTCTTCGATCCAAAGTGTACAGGAGTTGAATTGGCATATTGGGATTTTAGTTTGTATAAATACAGCTAACAACATGATTGCATGTTATGATGCCGATTCTTGCATCATGGTAATAGTTTCAGGAGTTGCCGAATTAGTTCCTGTGCTGTTAGTTAATAGTTGTAACTTAATTTTTTTTCTGCCCTCGGGGTATGTTATCCACTGGTCTACCACATGAATATCATTTACAAGCTAATAGTTATTGTATCCTCAATTTACTGTCAGTTATCAGCATTACAAGTATTAATACTGCAATTAATATTTCTGTGTTTGGTATCTATGACATAGATATAGACTACTGATCATATAAGAGGATCTTGAACAATCAAGATTGAGGGAATCCTTGCTCAGACTAGAGGTGGGATTGATTCTCATCACCCTTCCTCCCAGTATATGTACTCAAAAAAAAGAAAAATTTAGGGGATCTTTTAGTATGGAAATTTCATGCCACTGCCAGAGGCGTAGTCAGCCGCCTCGGCTATCCCTAGCCCAAATTTTTTTCCCCTAGCCCAAATATTTTTTTCCTTAAAAAAACATATATTTTTTTTATGTTTTTCCTCATAAAAAAAACGGGACATAAAAAAACTTGGGTTGGCCAGGGAGGCCCCCCTGATCTGCCTCTGGCCACTGCCCAAGTCGGTTTATATAGGCCGTCAGGCATATGATGTGAGTATTTGATTCAACAATTTTACATGTAATTAGGGATGACAATGGATTGGTTTTGGATTAAGTCTGCTCAGACCCAAACCTGATCCATTACAGATATTCATACCTGTCTTAACCCATACATGTGAGTGGCGGGTAAGATCCATCCACTTCATAAAATTGGTCTTATTTGTGTAATTTTTACTCATGATATTGTACACATAACATATTATATGAATTGTCAGAAAGCTAAGAAATTAGCAAATCTTGTTGTTAAAGTGTATATATATTAGGATTTGGATCAAATATGAATAGTTTCCTAGGGTGAGTTCGTTGAGACTGATATCATCAGTTGGAAAATAAGTTTTAATTAGTGAGATTTTTTCTTGATTTTAGGTGGTGAGATACTATTTAATTAGCATTAGGGCCTAGAGGTAATCTAATAATTTTTCAGTGTTTTGGATAAGTTAAAAAGAACAAAACCCTTCTCAAAAAAAAAAAAAAAAAAGAACAAAACGATAAATATCAAATCTCACGATTTTGTGAACCGGTTTTTACCAAATTCAGTTACGGAAAAGATTCAGGATAGTTTTCAATTCAAATTAGAAAGTTGGCATTGTTGAAAAATCAAACTCAAAATCTCCATTGTTGAAGGTTTATCTAATATTTTGTATGTTTGTATAGTTTATATTTTTCTAAGATTTTTTTTTGTGATTTGATGCATATCTAGTATTCCATGTGGAACAAGTCTCATGTAAGACCGTCTTACGAATTTAAATTTATGAGACTAATATAACATTTTTACAAATCAAAGTAAAATAGATCCAATATTAAATAAGTTAGGTAATATGGGTCAATTCAGGAATATTTCCTCATGAATTTAGATATGTGACACCATCTTGTATGAGTTTTTGTCTTCCATGAGTGCATTGATATTTTTAGAAGAACTGTATACGTAAGACAAATTAGATTTTTCTTGCATATTTACCATACATTTAAATTTTAATGCTTACTTAGAACATACATAATGCTTTTTTCTATTTCTTTTTTTTTTGTTTATATATTAAATGGAGTTGTTTTATATGATCATGCATATTTATTTTATATTAATGCATATTTAAAATATTTATCATGTTTTTATTTATTCCCATGGTTGATGTATTAATGAATTTTGTTTTTGATATTGTTAGAGAATTTCTTTACCGCAAGTGTACGTTGTCAAGTTTTAGTATAGAATGTAAAGAAGTTTATCGTCCCACAGGGAATAATATCGAATTATCGCTAAGTATTATAATATAATAGTCTAACTTTATTTAGAAATTCCAAAATGGATGGAGTTTATTACACTAAAATAAATATGAATATCTCTGGATTCTTGTTTCAGGTCGGCGTCAACCCTTCCAGTTGGTCCGGATGCTTCCCTACTTGTTGGCTTTTTGCGGGGAGTGCTCCACCACAGTTCCACGCAGTCCGAGGATTGTGATTTGGCGAGCTCCTCGGTCTCCTCGGATCAAGGCCGAACACGGATGGTTCGTTTGATCGGGGACACTTTGATTCTTTGGCGGAGGGGGATTAATTCGAGATCATTCGGGCGGACTTATGTTGGCTTTTCATTGTTCTCTCCAGGCGGTGTCTAGCTTTCATGCCGAGCTTCTAGATCGGAGATGGGATCGCTGCGGCATGCCCGCTCTTTTCTCTCTTGATTTGGATCGAGTTGGACGCGCGGCGGTGGCCACCACAATCACTTCCGGTGGCCTCGCTCTTGGCGTGTTCAAGACACCCCGATTCGCATTCGAACATGCCGAGGACCTTGATGATTCGATTTCCCACATACACAGAGAGGGGAATCGACCACAGATCACCTTGCGAGTTGGGAGTCACGCCTTCGCCGCAAATATTCACATTGTTGATGAGGGCACGCTTCTCACCACCTCCTAGCGCTCATTCGGATGGACCACCGGGATATCCGAGCTTCAGATTTTCATAGATCATTGGTTCCCCTTTTATTTTTAGATATCTCATTATGATAGTCTTTCTAGATTTCGTAGTGATAGGTTATTTGTTCTTTGATTTTCTCCCGCCTTGATGGGCAGGACTTTGTATGACATTTTGATTTTTTGATATACAGGTAGGGGATCACGCCTCAATCCCCCACCCCCCGGGGTGTTATTTTGCTTGAAAAAAAAAAAAATAAATAAATAAATATGAAAATTAAGAAGATAATAAACAAGCAAGAATGGTAATACCCAAATGGTCAAGTGAATTCTAGATGTGTGATGAATCTAGTTTTCCTTTATGTTATCAATATGGTTTATCAATCACTAATTATCAATTTATAAGTCAAGATTTCTATAATAATCATTCCCTTTTCTCAAGTGATAAATGATTGTAGATTTCAATTCGGAAATCAATATCTCTATAAAAGTCACTAATTAAAATCTCAATAAAAACCGTGAATCTCAATAAATGACTTTAAAGGTTTCATAAATTTCTCAATTCTATGAAATCCTAGGTTATGCTATTTCAAGGTCATGTATTCAGTTACCTTTCTTAAGAGTCAAATCAAATACACTCAATCATCTAAATTATTGATCAAATAATTTAAAAGCAACAAAATCTAAATAGCACAAATAAATTCAGGAATCTAGATTGATAAACCACAATCTCTAAACATAAGTTCCAATATAGATTACATCAACCTCTAGAATCTAAGAATTTAGCTCATAATGAAAGTGAAGATATCCATAGCAATACAACAAAACATCTCAAAAGATAGAAGAAAAGCAACAAGATAAAGATTTAAAGATTAAAGGGGAATCTTCTCTATTTCTTGGTGATAGATGCCTTCAATATTCTTTCCCAAGCCTTCTATTGTGTCTTCTAGGTGTTTGGTTGGCGACCCAAGGGTCCAAGATCCCTAATTTCACGCCCCAAGAAGTCTATTTATACCCCCAAAAAAGTCCAAGAAAAAGGAATTAAAATTCTTATTTTGTCCACCTGTGCGCCACAAGCTAAGAATGGGCGATGCAAATACCATCACACCATCAAGACGGCATCAAGCGACGCCAAGAGTGGGCGCTGCGGCGCCACTCTGCTGTCCGCTACTGCCCGAGTTTAGGCCCCCGCGCTGCGGCGCGGGGGAAGGGGAGCTACGGCGCCCCTATTTTTGCTGGGTAACTTGTGTTTTTCCTTTTCCAAGTGTGATTTCTTCCTTCCAAATGCATTTTTCATCGTTTTTATCTTTTTTTCGGCTACCAGAACATGTATTGACTTCTAATCGACACCTAAGTAAATAAAATGGAATCTAATGACTCTAAAACACCCAAAAATAATACAAAATCCTAGTATAAAATATCGATTAGTTGGTAAAATACCAACTTAATAAATACCCCCAAACTTAAACTATTGTTTGTCCTCAAGCAATTACAGACTCTATAATATACAAAATATACAAGACACAGAAAAATAAAAAAAATAAAAAAAAAACTAATTCGAATAGACTAACTGCAAACTTCACAACCAAAATCATTTGTCTCAATACTCGTTTCACTACCAATCAAGCATGTATTTTAACATTGTGATCAAAAGTGTGGAATTTACATGCCAACTCCGTTTACATTATTCAAATAGATTCACGCAATCAAATGTTGTCAAAATGATCCACTTTCTAAATATCAAGATGAAATATTTACCGGACTCCATAAGCTTGTCATTCACACTAATCTCCACTAATGTAGATTATTGTAACACAAGGATCAATAGAACTTCAAAAGCTTGTAGTGTGGACTTAGGATAAGATAGGAAAATATAAGATTAAGTGGTTCAACTCACCTAAACACACAATTGTCAATTCCTTCCAATCGCCAAACAAAATAGCTACCTTCACTTTTTGAATGTGCCTCCATCTATTATTTTTGAATTTTAATATAGCTTATAATTTTATTTATTGTGTGCCCCCATTATAAGAAATTTCTGGATCCGTCCCTGTTTATGAACCTATATTCGCTGATACTTTTTTTTTCTTTTCTTTTTCGAAACCCCCAAACTTATTCTTTTGCATATTTTTACACATGGGGTTTCATATTTTCTTTTTCTCGGGCAACTTCATGCAAGTGAACACATAGCCTACTTATCATACCCTCCTCAACCTTCAACATTCTTCTATACTTTGTGTGTATAGATGATGGGTAATTAGGATTTTCACATGTAGGCTCAAGGTATAAGATTGGTTGCCAAAGAACGGGTTTAACAGGCTAAAAGGGGACACTAGTGAAAATATATAATATAAAGGTAAGCATTTATGGCTCTAGCTTGCTCAAAGATGGCCTAAATCATTTTCTTAATATTACTTCACCTAGGATTTCGCCTCGACTAGTGATCAGACAAGTTCTAGAATCCGGTGGGATCATACAAGAAACACTCAACTTCATAAATCATCTCCAAATAAATTAACAGAATTATGCATGTAGATGGAATTAATGGAACGAAGCATAGAACACCGCTCAAACACATACTCTTTTGACCGTTTAACTCATATTCGACAAATTCACTTATCATGCAGTTCTACAGTTCAACAGACGACTTGACTCGAAACTTTTTTTATTTTGACTCGACTCAATAGACAAAAACAGACAAATACAAACTGCTACACCCCAAACCCCAAACTTAGAATAAAACATTGTCCCCAATGGAGAAGTGAGAGAAGACTTTCCTGGTAGCTGAAAGAACTAGGACTCCTCATCTGAGTCATGTGGTGGAAGGTGGGCAATAGGACCCGGTGGTGGTGGTGGTGGAAACTGGAACTGTGGGTACGTCTGGCTATATATCTGGGCAAGAACTCTGTTGTGCTCATTCACATATTCCTCTCGTGCGGCTTTATGGCGCAGTTCTGCAACAAATGCAACTGCCAAGCGACTGTGGGCCCTCCTCAATTCTTGCACCTCTTGAACTAACTAATCTAAAGGGTCGCCATGCGAGCCTGAAGAGTGAGAGTGACCCGCTACCGAACCAGGTGGTGCGTCGAAGCTATGTGTCTGGGCCTGAGCAGCGGGCTCAACAGGTAGGAGGACAAAATCAAGATCAATGATGTATCCCGCACCTTTCGGGTCAAGCGCACCGTTGGCCCACTCCTCGTAAGGAGCGATGATGGCAGAATCAATAGGCCCTTTAGGCCGCTCCAATGGTTCGTTCTTATCCCACGTGATTTTCTCCTTTTTACATAGACCACAAATCAAAGCCGGCATGGCCAACCCCCCGATTTACAATGTCGGATGGTGTACTGAAGGGATTGTGCAATAATTACTATTGGATCAAACTGGATGTCAGTAACAATCATTGTTCTAAAAATCCTCGCCTAATCCCAACTAGTCCCCGCCTAGGCCCTAGGCTCCCCTTGTCCGCCTAAGTTATTTTCACGATTAGGCCCCGCCTAATCCTGCCCAGGTCCTGCCTAACCCCGCTCAGGATCCGCGTAAGCGCTAGGCCTCAGTCTGTCGTCCGACTAGCGCCTAGCGCTTTTTAGAACACTGGTAACAATAGCATATAGAAGATAAGCTCGATTCTTTGTGACATCATTGATATGCTTGGTTGGCATCAAGTTATGACATATGAAGTGAAACCAAGCACATCCATACCGACTCAACTTAGTATGCGAAAAGGCAAGAGATCCACCCGAGACTTTGGTAGGACGCAATTATGTGCCAGGGCGATAGAGAGCTTGACATATCATCTCCAAATATGGTGGCTGAGAGATAAACTCGATATAAGGCGAGTGATCCACCTTAGATAATGCATAATACTGTCAAATTGTTGATGGAGCAATCGTCAATTCATCGCCATGTACATGTACCACTTCGGGATCGACCTCTGGGTAATTTGCATTTGCATAGAATTCTCGAAAAATATTTGGTGCATATGGTCCGGGTTGAGCACAAAGCTTTTTCCAGCGTCTTTGGTTGATCATATTTGCAAGATCACCATCATGTGAACTCGGTTGCAACCCCCGCTCCGCGGCTATGCTCTTTGTGCTTAATCTATCATAGAAAATTGTGTGTGCCTCCAAGCTAATGAAACGGTGGCTATCAAATTCGGCGGAGGTACTAGCCTTGTTCTTGCCCTTGCTTGTGGTTTTCGATTTCCCAATTTAAATGATCTTAGAATGTCTTGGGAAAATAAAACA
Organism: Rehmannia glutinosa; assembly: GCA_016081115.2. Lineage (NCBI taxonomy): Eukaryota > Viridiplantae > Streptophyta > Magnoliopsida > Lamiales > Orobanchaceae > Rehmannia > Rehmannia glutinosa. Next base: position 8,721,148 of record CM071935.1, read on the forward strand.
AAACACGACAACACGTGGAAACAAGCAATATGGATTAAGGTTAAGAATTCTCGCGAAAGCCAAAAATATGCATCCATGCCGTAAATTCATGATCGAATTGCACATAGTGAACAATGAAAGCAAGAATGAAATGCATAAGTGTAGGATTTTTTTTATTATTATTGACACATTTCAACAAACACCTTGTGGCATAGTGATAAACAAGGGATGAACACCAAATTCAAAGAGTAACTCATGCCCAACAATCAATATCAATCTAATTCTAGCACAAAGCATTCATATATCCCAACAATTCATCATATAATTTTCATTAAAATCGAAATTGAAAAGAGATAATGATGCATTCTTCACACAAGGGTTAACTATCGGGGAGAAGGGTGTGCAATTGAACCAACTTACCTGTAGGTCCCAAGGGGTGTAAGTGTAAGGTTTAGAAGGGGGGTTGAATAAACCTTACCAAATTTTCGATTTAGGTCTTTTAAATCTACAGAGTTCTACACACCGTGTCCTTGATGGACAATCGAATTAGTCACTCAAGAGAGTTAATCTCTCAACAGACTCACTGAAATTGAGTACATTAATAGAGTAACTCACTTGTTGGCTATAAATTGACTCAATTGTGGTTTTGTTTTTCATTGAAAGACTTAACACCCTTAAGTTTGATTAAGCAAGTTTTTATAGCTTGATTTAGTACTTATAAATTATCAAATGGATAGCAAATTTATCAAGAGATATAAGCAATTAAAAGTGCGAAATTTAAATGCTTTGAAATGTAAATGACACAAAGAAAGTTTTTATAGAGGTTCAAGAGATGGGGTAATTCTTCTACTCCTCTCTTCTCCAACTCCTGGAGGAATCCACTAAGTAATGATCGGTTTACAAAGTGGTAACAGTCCGGATACAAGTCTTGATCACAACAAATTTGACTTGATCCTTTGGGACTCGATCTGAGACGCCTTGATCACTCACCGGCTTCTCATACGACTCGACTTCTTCACAGGCGGTTGCCTTGCTACTACACTCACTTGCTTAAGCACTTTGGATTTGATCACGAAGCCCTCCAAGAGCTTAAGACTTGGTTCAACCTTGAACCTTTCTACAATCCTTCCCGAATGTGAGACCCCTTGTTTTCGTATTTTCCTCTTCAACTGATTGAAGTTCTCTTTCCTTCACGGGTAAGTGTTGGATTGATGTACTTCGAGATGTAGGCTTGAGGATTGAGAATGTTTCATTTTGATAAGCTTGTATATCTTCACGTGTGTGTCATTCATGCATTTTTCTCAAACAAACTCCTCGGCCTTTTATAGTGAACTTTCAAAAATTTGCCCGTTGAAGAGATAGGCTCATTTTTGAAAGTCACTTTGCGATCGTTGGCTTGCGCTTCTTGGAATTGCCATTTCCTCGTATGAATTGTTTTATCACCTTTTCGAGTCGACACGGTGTAGTGCTTCCCATTGGTTCATTCCTTTTGCACGCTTCAGGGACTCGAGCACTCCAAGAAAGGTAGTATGGAGATATTACTTGTTTAAGTAAATCTCTTGATTTAAATACTGTAACGGTTCTTTTACGATTATCTCGACTTGATTTTTTCCTTGCTTTCCCCAGGTGACTTAGAGTCGACTTCCAATCATGGATGACTCTTTCCGTCGCCCGAGAGACTTGCTTCTCTTGAGTTGACTTGACTGATGTTCCACTCACCGCATCTCACCGCTTCTTCTTGATCGAGTTCTGTCTGCTCTTCTTCTTGTCACTCAAATTGTCTCTCAAATAGAGTTTTCCTTCAAGCTTTCGGTTGTCTTCTTGCATGTTAGGGCGTGGCGACTTAACTCGGCTTGGCCACTCTAATTGTTACAATACATTTTACAAAGAAGAATTGGGGTGCCAACTTTCTATTCTAAGTTTTACATGGCATTCATCAAAATCTAAACAATAAAATTCCTAACAATTTCCCCCTTTTGATGATGCCAAAACTTAAATCATACAAAGATGCAAATAACAAAGATACATACTGAGATAGTGTATTGACATAGAATGTATGCGTTAAATCAATCTTTTTATTGATCATATCATTCTTGTACTTAACACACAAATTGTTTTAAGGTGTATCGTAGTATGTAATTGTCTTCACAAAAAAATAGAAAATTTATAGCTTTATTACGGAAGACTTACATTGTATGTATTTACATATAAAATACACGAAGGGTTGACAAAGAACACTTCATATCCTTCGCCGTCTCCTTCTTTCATCTTGATCAACATCTTCTTCTCTTTCTTCTCTTCTCTTCTCGTCGTCACCGCTTCTTTTTTTCTTCTCATATGCCTTCCTGGCGAGCTTCATCTTTCCTTGTTCTTTCTGTCTCTCCCCGCCATAGCCGAGTTTGTCTTTTGTTTTCTTCTTCTATTCTCTTTACATACTCAGCGTTAGTTTTAGCCACTCGCAAGTTCGCCACTTGGTCAAGCCCGGCCAGAGATCCCTCCTTTCTTTCCCCGGATCTATGTATTCAATATTCTTGGGCGGAGGCCTGGGTCAAGCTTCTTCCTCCATCGCCGCTTCTTCTTCCTCTACCTCGGGCGTATCTTGTCTTTGGGGCTTCTTCTTTCCAAATGAGTGCCCAGCGGAGTGACCAGCAGTGAGATCGGTTGTCTCATTGCATCAGTCAAACTTCTTCACATAATGTGAGACCCTTTTCCCAAGATCTGGTCCCAAGCTTGAGCCATGGACATATTTGCAAAATATCCTTGATTCGAGCGTTTTGAATTCGTCAACTGATCTTGCTCTGTCGACATCCGAAATGGCATACGTGTCTCTGTCAAGCGGAATGCCTCCGTGTTCTTTCAAGATGTTCATCACCCTGGCATCCATTCTTCCTTCCACCTCCTTCATCCCTCGCTTCAATTGCTTTTCTCTTCTCGGCCATAGATACAAAGCAGAGTGTTGGAGTGGCGAGTCACTGGGAGTTTGTCTTTGCTTATAATGTCACCGTGAGGACTCTGTTGGGGGTTTGTGCAATCATCAAGGTCATATCTTTTGATCCTTCCCCCTCGTGATTTTCCTTTCTTCGATTTCAAAATTTCCTCGGTGATTTTTCCTTCTCGGTTGTTCCCTTGTCACCGCTCCTTTCTTTTCGGCTTGATTTTGTTTGCTTTAAGGTATTCCTCTTCCCCTTTTTGGCATCATCAAAGGATAGAGGAACCCCAGGGAACATCTTTGCAAGCATGAAGTCTAGTCTTCGATGGTTGAATTTTGCTTCAAGTCTCTGCGTTGTATCTTTGCCGCACGGAATTGACCGAGTAGCGTTGGATTCTCACAAAATTAGCTTCATCTCGGCCATGAGAAGGCTGAATTTTCTTGTCATGTGTTCTTCCAAACGCCGTATATCATTTGCATTACGCTCACGCAGCAGCTTGATCTCGGCGGTGTGAGCTTCATGCATATGTTCAATGTGTTCCTCGGCCGTTTTTCGCATCAACATTTTCGACTCTCCACACCAAAGAACTTGTTGAATAAGGTTATGAAGTATCTCACCTGTTCCACACGCATTGATTCTTTGTTGTTGCCACCATTCCCTTATCCTCGACCGTGATGCCTCTCAAGTCACCGTAAGGTTGGCATCTCTGTTGTCCAGCGCATGTCCAAAGAGGCCTGATGCCTCTCCATTCGTTCAACTTCAAAAAAGAGTGCCTTGAACACTTCTCGAACTTCACCGATTCTTCATTGCGGTGATGGCCATACAAATACGAAATCAAAATCGGCCGGAACAATGGTGCCTGAGTGAAAAAGCAGGAGGTGGTCGTGATAGCGTGCTTGCTCATTTTCGACTCTTCGTGGAGTTCGGTATCTCCAAAGGAGAAAGGGAAAGATTCCACAAAAGATTCATCACCACCAAGCGGGATTTGTTCGATGATAAGCGGTGCGCGTGAAGTTCTTTTGGGAATCGATCCACCGTAGCGTGAGGAGCCGAGTAGTGGTTTTGTTTGTTGGGTTTGGTTGTGAAGTAGACCCGCTTGGCGAGCCTCAACATGTCTTAACAACCGTTGGTCTCAAATGATTTTTCCATTTCAAAGTGAGACTTGTCCTCGGCCTTATCGGGCGTCATCGGACGATGATGATGAGATTTCTAGTGGTGGCTCATCATCAAAGTTAAAAGTTTGACGAGTAGTCTTGGGATCGGACTTGCTCGTGCCTGGAACATCCGCAATGAGTCTCTTGGATTTGTCATGGGGGGTGACTCGAAACCTCTTCTTTTCGCCTTCGATCCCGGAAAAGTGACATCGGGGTTGTCCTGGGAATCATGAAGTGCGCCGATCTCCTTCTCGGATGGGTCGATGATTGTAGGAGGGATGTTCTCTACTTGACCTCTTTACCCCGGAAGTCTCAACCTCCCGCGGGCCTTCATTTCCTCCAAATAGTCTCTCTGGCTGCGAGGCCTTGTCCTCCCTTTCGACAGTGTCACTGTCTTAGGGTCTTCTACTGATGGCATCCATTGGAGTCTCAACCCCATGGATTGCACTTTCATCGCCAGTGTTAACTCCCGGGTACATTCCTTCCTCGTGCCTCGATTGCATCACCATCGTCATTAGCCTTCGAGAGCGGTTGGCACCTCACCGAGAGACATCTCAATCGCCTGAGCTTCGTTGATGGCAACTTGCTGTTCTTCTTCTAGTGATTGTAATTTCTCTTCTTCGCCTCCTTGCTTCTTTGTCGAGTCATCTGCAGATCCTCCGACCTTGCTGCGGTGGAGGGAGTTTCCCCTCGGTGGCGCACCGGTGAGTGACTTGGAGTGGGGTCACTCGTCTCCAAACTCCCTTGTTTCAATTGATGGTTCAGTAGTTGGGGCGGTGGTAGCACACCTTCAATAGGGGTTGGCTCGATTGGGGTCCCCATTGTCCCGGTTTCATCGCCATTTCCCTTATTGCCTTCTTCCCGAGTGAGTGGGGAAGTGGTAGCGACAACATCGTGGCTATTTGTTTGAACCACTCCCATTGGATCGATTTCAGTGTGTTTTGGAGGACTCTCCTGGTCCCTCCATCGGTCTTTTGCTCGTGAAGGATTCTTGATTCATGCAATGCTTGCTGCATCTGCAGCTTCTTCTCGTGGCGGCATTCTCAGTTCCTCGTCACTTTCGGAGAAGACATCAAGGAGAGGATGGAAGTGTTCTGTGGTGCGGAGATAGGGCGATACTTGCCTTCTCACGTGCTTCGGCTTCTTCACTTGCTTTGCTCTCTCCCCATCCTTGTAGATTTGCGGGATGTCTAAGCGATTGTCCTCATCAAGTCTTTGGGAGCACGATGAGTCGATCCAAGGAAATTTAGCGATTTCTCTTCTTCTTCTATGAATTCAGCCGTTGGAACTGTTCCTTGACTTGCTCAACTTCCATTTTCTCCACTCACGCAGACGATTTTGGATGTCCGGGTAAGGTGGAGATAGGATCATTACATCACTATCCGCTGGGCTGGTTCTTCTTGAGTTTCACCAGTGTGAGCTACAACAGTCTTGAGTTGCCTCTGTGATCGCCTTGACTTGGGCTTGTTTCATCAACTACATCCGGAGACTATACTTCTCGATAGTCTCCGTATTTGTTTGTGCTAGCCGAGTAATCGACTCAAATTGGTTTCTCTGTTCGGACCGCTGACGAGTCTTCTTCGTCTCTGGTTTGTACCGGGGAATTTACAGTTGAGGCGGCGTCCTCGAGTCTTGGGCGGCGGGGGCAGTCTTTGGTGTTTGTTTCGAGGAGCTGGCCATCTAGGCTTGTCGATTCTCCTCCTTTTGACGATCGGAGAAGGCATTTGTGAGTCCTTCTCGACCGGCTGCTGCGAGGGGCAGTGCATTCTTCTTTGGGGGGCGACTCTCTGCAGGGGGGGAGCATGTTTGGTTTTCTTTCTTTGCGGCAGGGCGTGAGATTTCTTAACAGCTGCGGGCGCTTTCTTCTTGGTTGGAGAGGAAGCGGTTTGTGTCTTCGGGTCACCGATTCCCCCACCGGTGTCGGCTCTCTTGGCGTAAGCTCGCTTCGAGCACCGGAGAGGTTAGCTCGAACATCCTCTTGTTAACATGGAATGCTTTCCCATGTCCGAGAGGGACTCCTTTCACCTCCAATAGTCGGCCAATCACTAGGCCATATCCCGGGATCCTCCAAATGACCCATCTTCTTTGAAGGACTTGTTCCCCACGTTCGCAGAGTCTGCTTTGTAGATAAACTCAGCCCATTTATCTTCTTTTCTCGATGATTGCAGCCATCACAATCGGCTTTGCCTTTGACAGATTGGTCAAAGCCGCCAAATTTGATGTCGATGCATTTGGCAACTATGTCCAACAATTTGTGATAATCCTCCTTTAGCGATCTCTTGTTTTGCTTTGTGTATATAATTTTATCAAGAAAGTCGGACTTGCCTATCTCTTTCCATGCGTCGGCCAAGTTGACATCGCTTTCCTTAATCTCGCTTGCTCCTTCACCTGGCGGTAGTGAGCAATATTCACCAAATCCTTGGCGGTGATAGTCACCGCTTCCCGTGAGCATGATGACTTGATTCCTTCATCGTGAATCTCGGCATTCACGTAGAATTGTGCGACCTCCTCCACATAGGTCATAGGATATTCCAGCGTTAGAAATGGTTTTGATCCTGACGTTTCCAACTTCTCCGCAATTTTCTTCACCAGGGTGTCGTCGGACCCCTGCTTCACCATTCTGCCGAAATCCACGGTCGAACCGGTGTGGATTTGTTTTCCCAACTTGGTAAAGTCATAAGTTGGTGCCATTTCTTAGAATAATTTCAAGGAAAAACTCGAAATTGATTTGAAGGTTGATAGGGTTTCGAGTATTTGCCTTTGCCTTTTGAGAGAAAGAGATTGAACAGGTTTTTAGAAGTGTGAGAGAGAAAGGGGCGAAAATGGTTTAAATATGGTTCATGAAAGGGCGTGCGGACGGTTTTTGAATTGTGATCGAAATCAACGGCTTGGATTTCGCACGATATTGAGCGATTCATGTCTCGTATTTAATGCGGCAAGATTTATATCCAATCATAGGCTTGGTGTGCGGCTTTATGTCTGTACACATCATCATTATCTTTGGCGTGTCTCTTAAAACATTCCCGCTTAAGTCAAAACGATTGCGTTTTTGTCACTTTGCTTATAAGTTATTCAGAACTTATCTCTTAGGCGATTTAACTCTGCTTCTCACATTTCTCTTAGTGACTCAAATTCTCACCGGTGACTTGGTATAGTCGACTTTCCGACTTTCCGTCTTGATTCTTGGTGATTTTTGTTTTCACTCTTTTTCACCTTCTTTCTGTTCCATTTCTTTTCTTTGATTCTTCCTGTGTCTCGACTTAGCTCAATTAGCCCCAACTCATGTTTGAGTTCTTCAAATCTTGACTCACATAATGGTTTTGTGAAGATGTCGGCTAGTTGTTTGTCGGTTGAGATATATTCCAAGATAATGTCCTTCTTTTCAACATGATCTCTTATGAAATGATATCGACATCAATATGTTTTGTTCTTGAGTGCAACACAGGATTTTGAGTGATTGCAATGGCACTTGTGTTATCACACATGATTGGAATTTCTTTCTCTTCAACTTCATAGTCTCTCGATTCTTTGTCTCATCCATAGGATTTGGGCACAACAAAATTGCCCGCGACTATGTATTCTGCCCTTTGTAGAGGTGGCTATTGAGTTTTGCTTCTTGCTAAACCAGGAAATTAGTCTGTTTCTAGCATTTGACATGTGCCTGAAGTACTCTTCTTCCGCCCACTCGTGCATCCGGATAGTCGAGTCCGAATAGCCAATTAGCTTGAATCCACCTTCCTTTGGATACCATAGGCCTCTTCTTGGCTTCCTTTCAAGTATCTCAATATTCTCTTAGGCTTTCTTTGTCATATGGCTCTCTTTTGGAGCAGATTGAAATCTTGCACATACACCTACAAAGGTGATGTCGGCCCGCTTCTTTGTGAGATAGAAGCGATGATCCATAAGTGCTCAGTATCTTGTTTGATCTACAGGCTTGCCATCTGCATCCATGTCCATTTTGATGATGTGTTCATTGGTATTTTTACGAAGACTTCTCCTCCATACCAAATTTCTTCATTAAATCTCTGGTGTATTTTGTTTGACTTATGAAGGTTCCATCCTTCACCCGGTGTTTCACTTGAGTCCAAGGAAGAATGTCGACTCTCCCATCATGCTCATTTCAAATTTACTTTGCATGAGGTTTGAAAATTTTTCACACATGACTCTTTGTTGGTGGATCCAAAGATGATGTCATCAACATATATTTGAACAAGCAAGATATACTCTTCTTGTCTTGAATTCTGAAAAGTGTTCTATCTACTTTTCCTTTTGTGAATCCATTTTTCGGTTAGGAATTGTGACGGGTATCATACCATGCTCGGGTGCCTCGTTTCAATCCATATAAGGCTTTCTTGAGTTTGTATACCTTGTCTCCAAGAGTCTTCTCTCAAATCCTGGAGGTTGTTCAACATACACTTCTTCTTCCAATAAACCATTCAGAATGCACTTTTTACATCCATTTGATATACGGTGAAATTCTTGTGAGTGCATAGGCAAGAAACATCCTTATAGCTTCCAATCTTGCTACGAGGGCAAATGTTTCATCAAAATCTATCCCTTCTTCTTGGCAATATCCTTTGGCTACTACCATGCTTTGTTTCTTACCCGTAACCTTCCTCGTTCATCTTATTTACGAATACCCATTTGGTTCCAATAACATTTTGATGTATGGGTCTTTGTACTAATTCCCATACTTTATTTCTCTCAAACCGATTCAGACTCTTCTTGCATAGCTTGAATCCAATGTGTGTCGTCCAATGCTTGTAACACATCTTTGGGCTCTATCTCTGAGATGAAGCATGTGAACATTGCTTCTTGTTGGGTTCGGATCTTGTCTTGACACCTTCTCTTATATATCCAATGACAAGTTAAGTGGATGGTCTCTCGGCTATCTTACGTCGGGTTGAAGTAAGTTAGGCGGATTGATCGACTTGCGGTTTGTGTTCTTTGTAATCGGCTCTCTCGTGATCACTCAATGCAGATTTTCCACCGCTTTTGAGATTCACTATCTCATCTTCTTACGAATTGATAATCCCCGCTTGGCTTGACATAGGGACTCTTACAGTAAGGTTGGATGATTCACTTATCGGTGACTCTTCAATGTCTTCCCCATTTACATTTGGCTCATCGAATACTACATGAATGGATTCTTCGTAACCATAGTTCTTTTGTTGAGTATTCTCAGAGGCTTTGCTTTGTTGAGTATCTGAAGATACCTCATCGGCTTTAGCATCAAAAGCCTTTAGGTTGTCTTTGCCATTGTTGTGGATGAAGCATTTACATCCAAATATCCTGAAATATGCAACATTTGGTTTTCTTCCAGTCCAGGATCTCGTCTTTGTCACCGCTCTATTTATCATACATCTGTTTTGGGTGTAGCAAAAATTTGTGTTGATTGCTTGACCCAAAATCTTTTTGGTAACCCCCCCTTGACTAACATGGTCCTTCTTTCTTTTTGAGGGTTCTGCTCTTCTTTCGCAACTCCATTCTCATTTGTGGAGTCCTTGCGGTGATAGTTCATGACCAATACCATTCTCAATACGATCTTGAGTTATTATTCCATTGACAAACTCGGTTCCTCTATCTGATCTTATTTTGATAATGGTTTGACTCTTCTCATTTTGTATCCTCTTCATCACCGTTGTGGTAGCTTTTGTAGAGTTTCTTTCTTCTTGCACATGAATATTGTCCATGTATATCTTGAGTAGTCATCTACTACCACCAAGGTGTATTTCTTTTCACTTATGCTTCTTTGGTTCCACTTTGGGCCAAATAGATCCATATAAGCGGATCTGAATATTCTTGTTGAGGATGGGCATGTCTTTTCTTTGAACAGCGACTTGATTTGTTTTCCTTCGACATGCATCACATATACTCTCCTTCTTGTATCATCGAGTCCTGGAAGTCCTTCTACAAGATGACTTCTTGCTAGCTTATTAATTGTTTTGAAATTCGGGTGACTCGACTTTTTGTGCCACGACCAACTTGATTCAATTTGTGCTTTTTGCTAGTAGACAGTCTTTGGGTGTTGCGGTTGACCAATCCACTACATACATATTTTTCTGTCTACATCCTTGCAACACCACTTCATTTGATTCAATGTCTTTGATTTGGCATATGCCCATGTTGAATCCAACATTGTAGCCCTTGTCACGAGTTGGTGATGCTTAGTAAATTGAAGTTTAGTCCTTCAACATATGCAACATCTCGTGATTTCTAAACCATTCCTTTTGATGGATCCAATGCCTCTTATTTCACCAGGAGCTTCATTTCCTCCAAATATGACTTTTGCTCCTTTGACTTCCTTGAATTTTGACAGATTTCTCTTATTTCTGTCATATGTCCGGAACAACCACTATCCATGTACCAGGTTCCTTGGCACTTCACTTTGTTCCTGAACCTGCAATCAAGGAAATTAAGTTTTAGGTACCCATTCTTATGCGGGTCCCGAGGGGTTAAATTATAAGATGATCCAACCAACCTATAGCCAAATGATTTGACTCAAGAGGTTGCCATCTATCGATGCCATAATCATAATTAATCCTGGCAAATTGCTTGGGGAGTCTAGGTTCATACAAATTGTCTCTTTTGTCGTATGCTGCATATGTGTTTTAGCAATTGCCTTTCTTGGGTAATTGTGGTGTCTTTGAGTGTAGTGCCTAGGTGCATATGTGTCTTTGATGAAAGCTCTTATGCTTTTGGAATGGCCTTTGTTGAGTTCTAGGCCTTTGCCATTTGGGCTTGTATTCCATAAGTCTAGGTGATAGTTCACATTATTCGATCGGCTTGGCTTGGATATTTTCTACCATTCCCATCATATGTATTTCTTTTATGAGTTTTAAGGGATTTTTGGTAGCTCTGCTTCTTCTTTCTGAGTATTTTACGTTTGGAGTCTGTTGAGGACTCGGTGAATCTCTTCTCACTGTCCTTTCAAAGACTCTCAATCAGTTGTTTTCCTTTTCCTTTGTAACCAAGGCCATTTTGCTTAGTATTGTGCTTTGGATTGAAAGTGTGTGCAACATTTAGAGTTTTGGATTTTTCGGACTCTTCATGACTTGAAGATCCTTTTTCCAAAATTACTCTTGAGGTTTGACATGGCACAAAGGAATTAAATCTAAGCTTTGTCTTGTCTCCACATTCTCTTTGACTCATAATAAGATCATCCAATGATTTAGATGCCTTGGTGAATGAGGCAATAACATTTTTGAGGTCATTCTCCTCTTTTCTATAGCGGCAATTTACTGCTATTAATTTAGCATTTTCGGCCTTTAAACTTTTATTCTTATCGGCTATTTGACTTAGAGTACTCGGCTCCTTAGTCGGCTTTGAGTTTTGACTTTAGGTCATTTTCCTCATTCAATAGTGTGTGTGAGGTTTTAATGTGCTCAAAATCTTTCATCATTTTGCCTAATGAATCATAAAGATCGAGTGGGTGATGAAGTGTGTGTGTCACGATCACTATCACTAGTGTACGAGCTTGTTGAGTTAGATTGTACCTCATCTTCTTGATCTTGTTCTTTGGCCATTAAGCGGATCAATGCTTCTTCTTCGAGTCACTTGAGTAGTAGTCGGCTTCTCTGCTCTCGAGTCACCGTCTCTCTTGACTTGGCTGTCTCGGCCTCTGCACCATCATTGCCTTTTTCTTCTCTTGTCTTCTTTCTCTCAAGACCTTTCTTTCTTCTTCGTTCTGTCTTGTTGACTACAGGATATGAGCGATCAATGGCATAGTGACCTGGTTGTCTACAATTCCAACATCGATATTCAGCCTTTTGATCGACTCTTTCTATTCTTGAGTTGTCGACCCTTTGATACTCAACTTGTTGATGATCTTTCTCTTGGTTGGTCTATCATCCCTTGATTTGGAGGAGCCGAGTGTCTTCGGAGGATTCACCCTTTCCTCTCTTGTAGTTCTTGTTAAAGAACTTGTTAAATCTTTTAACCATCGGGGCTATTTCTTCGGGTCAATTGCCTCTTTGACCTCGGCTCTCCTTCCATCTTTGGCAATTAGAGCAATTGTTTTGGGTCAAATTGTCTCTTCCTGGTCTTTCCTTCTCGGCTCAAACTCGTAGGCTTTGAGGTCCGAGAATAACTCATGATTGGATGTCTTTGATAGGTCCATGGAGTGTCTCAATGCCATGACCTTCATTTCCCATTCAATTTGGAAGACTTTTTAGGATCTTCATACACATTTCATCGTGTATATTCATTTCCAAGTGTAGACTGACTCATTTGTGATTTACGTAAACCGAGCATCCGGTTGATCCAGGTTTTCTCCCGAGATCATTTTAAAGTTCTCAAATTTTTGTCTGACCACCGATAGTTTGTTTTCTTTGATTTGCTCCGAGCCTTCACAAATCAATGTCGGTTTGTCCCAGTTTCCTTAGCCGTTTTGCAAGATTTCACTTTATTGAACATGGCTTTGTCCAAGGTTTTGTAAAGAATGTCCTTGGCTACATTGTCCAGGTTGTATCTTTTTCTGTCATCATTTGTCCACTCGGTTCTTGGTTTTCAACCATGATAGTCCGTGCCGGTTTCATCTTCTTTCCCCTTCAAATTTGACTCTTCGTGCAATTTGTGTGTTCACCTTTAATATTTGCGAGAGGCCCATCTTCTATCACTATCCACATCTCATCATGTAATCTTTGATAGATGAGCACCTCGCATCTGAATTTTCCAATCATCAAATTCTTCAATAGTGAACATAGGAATGCGTGTTAGATTTGCTTCCATGATAATAACTTTTAATGATAGAAAAGAGTTTTGAAAGTTTAAGTACTAAAGCGGACTTTTGAAAAGTTTGGAGATCTAGTTCAAGAAACCGGTGCGGAGGGTTCAATGAACCAACCGCTCGATACCACTTGTAGGTCCCAAGGGGTGTAAGTGTAAGGTTTAGAAGGGGGTTGAATAAACCTTACCAAATTTTCGATTTAGGCCTTTTAAATCTACTGAGTTCTACACACCGTGTGTCCTTGATGGACAGTCGAATTAGTCACTCAAGAGAGTTAATCTCTCAACAGACTCAGGTTGAGTACATTAATAGAGTAACTAACTCAAATTGGCTATAAATTGACTCAACTGTGGTTTTTGTTTTTTGGAAGGAAGACTTAACACCCTTAAGTATGATTAAGCAAGTTTTTACGACTTGATTTAGTACTTATAAATTATCAAATGGATAGCAAATTTATCGTGAGATATAAGCAATTAAAAGTGCGAAATTTAAATCTTTGAAATGTAAATGACACAAAAGTTTTTATAGAGGTTCGAAGATGGGGTAATTCTTCTACTCCTCTCTTCTCCAACTCCTGGAGGAATCCACTAAGTAATGATCGGTTTACAAAGTGGTAACAGTCCGGATACAAGTCTTGATCACAACGGCCGACTTGATCCTTTGGGACTCGATCAGGAGACGCCTTGATCACTCGGTGGCTTCTGCGACGACTCGAACTTCTTCACAAGGCGGTTTGCGCTTGCTACTCTGACTCACTTGCTTAAGCACTTTGGATTTGATCACGAAGCCCTCCAAGAGCTTAAGACTTGGTTCACCTTGAACCTTTCTACAATCCTTCCTGGAATGTAGACCCCTTGTTTCGATATTTTCCTCTTCAACCGATTGAAGTTCTCTTTCCTTCACGGGTAAGTGTTGGATTGATGTACTTGAGATGTAGGCTTGAGGATTGAGAATGTTTGATTTTTGATAAGCTTGTATATCTTCACGTGTGTGTCATTCATGCATTTTCTCAAACAAACTCCTCGGCCTTTTTATAGTGAACTTTCAAAAATTTGCCCGTTGAAGAGATAGGCTCATTTTTGAAAGTCACTTTGCGATCGTTGGCTTGCGCTTCTTGGAATTGCCATTTCCTCGTATGAATTGTTTTATCACCTTTTCGAATTATGACACGGTGTAGTGCTTCCCATTGGTTCATTCCTTTTGCACGCTTCAGGGGGTGAGCACTCCAAGAAAGGTAGTATGGAGATATTACTTGTTTAAGTAAATCTCTTGATTTAAATCACTGCGGTTCTTTTCTGATTATCTCGACTTGATTGTTTTTCCTTGCTTTCCCCAGGTGACTTAGAGTCGACTTCCAATCATGGATGACTCTTACATCACCCGACTTGAGACTTGGCTTCTCTTGAGTTGACTTGACTGATGTTCCACTCAATTTGCATCTCAGTTGCTTCTTGATCGAGTTCTGTCTGCTCTTCTTCTTCTTGTCACTGTTTCTCTCAATGAGTTTTCCTTCAAGCCTTGATTGTCTTCTTGCATGTTAGGGCGTAGGCGACTTAACTCGGCTTGGCGGCTCTAATTGTTACAATACATTTCTACAAAAGAAGAATTGGGGTGCCAACTTTCTATTCTAAGTTTTACATGGCATTCATCAAAATCTAAACAATAAAATTCCTAACATTACCTAATTGATTGAGAAGATGAAGATGATAATCAAGATGTTCAAATGCTCCCTTGGATGATGCAAGATTGAAGATTTGTGTGTTTTTGTATAGAGAAGAGAAGATAGGGCCGATTGGAAGTGTTTTGTGTTTTTAGAAAAAATGTCCTTGCACGGCCCTTTAATTTACCTGATATTGGTTGGGCGTTGCAGTGCGGGATAATGGGCGCTGCAGCGCCAAGCAAGCGTCCGACATTGTCCCGTTTTGGGGGACGGTGCTGCAGCGCTCCTAACCCGGCGCTATAGCGCCAACCTTCAGGTTTTTCATTTCATTTTTTTTAATGAACAATTAAAACTCAAATCAAATAAAATAAAATAAACAAGACAAACAACTAGAAGACACAAGAAAATCACTTGGGTTGCCTCCCAAGAAGCGCTAAGTTTACAGTCTTCAGCTGGACTTTGTTAGATTATCATCAAGTTGGAGCCCCGATAGGAATGTTATCCACGTTTTCTTTGGATACTTCTCAACCTCCAATATCTTCGGCCCTATGCCCATCCATCTGATAACCATCATATGATTCAAATTTTAGCTTCTTGGTTGGATGAATGGTGAACACGAATTCTTCCCTATTGACCCACAGAGTCAGCTCTCCTATTTCTACGTCAATCAATGCTCTTGGCGTAGCTAGAAATGGCCGACCAAAAGTTATAGGTATATTCTGGTCCTCATTCACGTCCAACACTACAAAATCCACAGGGAAAACAAATTTATCGATTCTTACTAACACGACCTCAATAATTCCCCAAGGATATGTGATGGATCGATCCGCAAATTGCTACGTGTTATTAGAAGATTTCACCTCCCCAAGCCCAAGCTTCGTAACATCAGAGAGAGATATAAGATTCACATTGGAACCAAGATCACAAAGTGGCTTTTCAAAGAAAACTCCTCCAATAGTATAAGGAATAGTAAAACTCCCTGGATCCTTCATTTTCGGAGGTAATGTACTCTGCACTATTGCACTACATTCCTCTGTTAGATAGACAGTCTCGAACTCCTCCAACTTCATTTCCTTGGATTCCACTTCCTTAGCAATAATGGGCGACCGTTCGGGTGCAAGCTGAATTTGTGCCTCTGTTTTCACATAAATTGCATTGCAATGCTCTCTCGGATTAACCTCTGTATCACTCGGAAACTTCCCTCTCTGCTGCAACGAATTCACTGTCGTCGCCAACTGGCCTATTTATGTCCTTATGTCCCCAAGGATTTGAGGTGACTTTCTATTGTTGTAACTCTCAAGCCTAAATTGTCCCTGTTAGCATCACTCTTGTTCATCCTGGCTCGGGTTTCTCCAATAAATGTGCCAAGTCATTCTTTCAAGGACGGCTTGTTTTCTCCCACCTGTGTACTCGTACTTGCTTGATTTTGAAATCCCGGAGGTGGTTGCAACACATTTCTAGTATTGCTATATGAGAAATTTTCATGATTGCGAAGTCACGGATGATAATGTGTTGGCAACTGATTTCCTCTATTGTTAAAACCCTGATTGTTCACATAATTTGCTTTCTCTGTGTCGGGATTCACCATCTCTTGACTGATATCCATGACAACCTATGTTTGTTGTTTCTTTCCACCGGAATTGAGGGTGGCAAGTTGCTTTGATAGAGCGAAAATTTGAGAGGCCAAAGCTGACATAGTATCAAGTTCAAGAACACTGACAACTTTCCTTGGCGTGGATCTCTCAGAAGGCCATTGGTAACTGTTGACAGCCATTTCTTCTAACAAAAGCACGGCTTCACTTGGAGTTTTAGCCATTAATGCACCTCCTGCTGCAACATCTATAATAGTTCTTGAATGACCATTCATACCATTGTAAAAATACTGAACTTTCTGCCAATCTGCGTACCCGTGCTGTGGACATCTCCTCAATAATTCCTTGAATCACTCTCAAGCTTCATATAATGGCTCAAAGTCAATCTGTTGAAATTGAGCGATTTCACTCTTCAGTTGGAGTGTTTTACTAGGTGGGAAGAATTTTGCCAAAAACTTTTGAGTAAGATCGTCCCAACTGTTAGTCCAAGTGGCTACGATAATCTAGAGGGGGTGAATAGATTATGCCGATTTTTCGCAAATCACCCTCTTTTTCGAATGAACACGTAATTGACAAGAATGTAAATGTGAAAATTAAACAACACTCGATGATTTATAGTAATTCAACCCACCTAAGGCATAATCTACAACCACCCCGGTATATCAGAAGTGGATTTCAAAAAGAAAAAAAGATTTTATTAATTACCACAATTAATACAACACCACCTTTGAATATTACCACAATCTTCTTACAACACCTTCAAGGAGATTACCACAATCTTCCTTCAACACCTATGAAGAGTACCACACTCTTCAACACTTAAGATCACCCAAGTGTGTTCTTACCACAAGAACACTAACAAGGATATCTTGTTTTGGATGATAGAAAAATTCAAGATTACAACTCAATAATTGAAGTATACAAACTTTGAGTGCAAGTGTAATCAAGAAAGAAAAGCCTAGACCTCAAGATAGTGCGAGTGCAAGAACTAGGCTATTACAACAAGAGTATAAAAATGAAAGCTTGAGAATTTGCAGATTTCTTGTTGTGTATTTTGCTTGTATGCGTTGTGTATTTGTGTCTTCAAATCATCCTCTATTTATAGGAGAGTCTTCAAGATTGGATCTCCAACATAGGCTCCTCCTTCACTTTTGTCTACAAAAAGAGGATCACAAAATGTAGAAATATTGTACAAAAATTAAAAGTGAATCTTGCTGATAAGGATTTCAAACAACATGATTTTGCTGTCACATAATAACATAGGGCGACCGGTTGCCCTGTTTAAGATTTCGAACGTTTGAAAAAGATAGTGCGATCTAGGTACAGGTCGAATGGGAGGTCGACCGGTCGACGGGGGGCTGGGACCGGTCGGCCCCTGTGGACCGTCCCCCTCATTTTTTTGACTTGATGACGTTCGCTTCAAGTTTTCTTTCTTGGTCTGGAGGTCGCGTTTTGGGCGACCATTGGTGACCTCAATCTTGAAATGTTGTCTAGTAAAACTATTTTAAATCACTTGGGAGTATTTGGACAACATTTATAAACATTGTTTTGGTGTAAAAACCAATTAACATAAAAACATTAAATATGTTGTCCAATTTTTTATCGAATAATAAACTCCAAGAAATACTCCAAAAATTAGAAAAAACAATTTAAATCATTTAGGAGTATTTTGGACAACATACATAAACATTTTTTTGGTATAAACACTCATTTAAACATAATCATCAAAATCTTGATAAAAACATTTATCTAACAAACTTCCCTTTTCTGATGATTACAAACCAAAACAATTTTAGGAAGTTGATTTTAAAACAAAACAAATTTTCCGGTCTAAAACATCAATCCATTATAAGCAAGATTTATCATAAGTACAAATACACAAGGATAGGAGCAAAGATTTTTCAAAATCATTTTTGCACAAGCTCCCCCTATCAATATGCATAGCAAGAACAAGTATAAAAGCAACCGACTAAAAGCTAAAACCTTAGCTTTTACAACTTAAGCTTGAATTACATGAGCTTATAAGCTCCCTCTGTCATAAAACATCATTAGTCAAACATAAAAGTCCATAATACATCACATGGACTAAGTATTGTTCACAGCTTTTGGCTTTAAAGAGCCCTAGCTTATAGCTTTTCTTGCAAGCTTATTTTCGCTTCTTTGAGCGTATGAGCGTTTTTCCTGTTTCTCCCCCTTTGGAATCATCAAAAATAATGTTAGCACGATAAAAACATCATACAATTATATCAAAGTACGCAATTTAATCGATTTATCGAGCATATTAAACATTTAAGCTTAAATTTCAAGAAAAGGAAAAAATTGCTCATTTGATTGATAAAACATGATCTCTATAAACTTATAAGACTTTTCAAATCAAGAGAATCATGTAAGTGATGAATTTTTCATTGAAACATTTTGTCAAACACTTGCGTCGTCGAATAAAACAAGAGAAGTATAACGCCTTTGTGATTCGTTAAAGCCAAAAAATTTCATCACCAATTGCAATACTACAATATTTATTCATCACCAATCATCATATACAACATACTAATACAAGAATTTCATCAAAATAGCAAGATACGAGTACATTCTCAAGGGTTCAACCCAATTGAGATAAAAAGAAGAAATTCTTACCATTTAATCGGTAAAGATGAGCAATGATGATGATAATCGAGCCTAATGAAGTCCAAAATATAACATGTATGCAAGAAAACAAATTTGAAGTGAAATTTTTGTGCAAAATACGAAGGGGACGAAAAATGAACACAAAAGACCAAAATAGTTGTGACTGAAGACAGAAACGATTTTAACCAAAATAATAGCTAAGGGCGACCGGTTGGGGGCATGGGCGACCGGTCGATGTCATAGGCGACCGGTCGGCCTTGCCCCAGTAAGCCCAGTTGTTCATTCTGTTTTCCAAAATCCGAGGTTTGAACCAAAAATCCGATTTTTCGCCCCTAAGTTTTAAAACGTGCAAAATGCAATCATAGACCTCATTTAATATGCATTATGCCTAACCAAGCTCGTATTGACGCAAAAGTCTCGGAAGATAGCGGTTTTGTAAAAATGTCCGCTAATTGATCTTGAGATGGAACAAAAGATATCTCAATTTTTCGTTTTGAAACACAATCCCTTAGAAAATGATGTCGAATCTCAATATGTTTAGTACGGTTATGATGAACCGGGTTTTGAGAAATATTTATAGCGGATATATTATCACAAAAGATAGGAACACTTTCAAAAGAACATTTGTAATCCGCTAAGGTTTGTTTCATCCAAAGAAGTTGTGTACAACAAAATGCCGGAAATATATTCGAAACCGGATGTTGAAAGTGAAACACAATTTTGTTTCTTTGAAAACCAAGAAACTAGGCAATCACCTAGAAATTGACATGATCCGGAAGTACTTTTCCGATCATCAATATTTCCCGCATAATCCGAATCACTATGACCTTTAAGAGAAAAATTTTCATTCTTTGGATAAAATAAACTATATTGAATAGTGCCTTTCAAATATCTAAAAATTGTTTTAACGACACTCATATGAGATTCTTTGGGATTGCTTTGAAAACGAGCACATAGGCATACAACATGAAGAATATCCGGTCTACTTGCGGTTAAATAAAGTAAACTACAATCATACCTCGATATTTGGATTCATCAACTGACTTGCCTTTTTCATCTTTGTCAATCTTGATGTTTGTTGCCATTGGGGTAGAGACGGTTCTTTCTTCTTCAATTCCAAACTTCTTCAAAAGTTCTTTTGTATACTTGGATTGTGAAATGTATATTCCTTCTTGCAATTGTTTAATTTGAAGTCGAAAGAAGTTAAGCTCCCCATCATGCTCATTTCAAATTCACCTTGCATTAACTTAGAAAATTTCTTGCACAAGGATTCATTAGTAGCACCAAAAATAATATCATCAACATAAATGTGCACTAATAAGCAATCTTGCCCTTTTTCAAAAACAAAGAGAGTAGTATCAACTTTACCTCTTGTAAAACCATTTTGCAAAAGAAAAGAGCTAAGTCTATCATACCATGCACGGGTGCTTGTTTTAAACCATATAAGGCTTTTTAAGTTTATAAACATCATTAGGCCTAGAAAAATTTTCAAACCCGGTGGTTGTTTTACATAGACTTCTTCTTGAATAATACCATTTAGAAAAGCGGATTTAACATCCATTTGATAAAGCTTGAAATTTTAAAGCAAGAATAGGCAAGTAAAATGCGAATAGCTTCTAAACGTGCTTTCGGTGCAAATGTTTCATCATAATCAATACCTTCTTCTTGACAATAACCTTGAGCTACTAACCTTGCTTTGTTTCGAACAATATTGCCTTGGTCATCGAGCTTCTTCCGAAATACCCATTTTGTACCAATAATGGTTTGAGATG
Organism: Rehmannia glutinosa; assembly: GCA_016081115.2. Classification (NCBI taxonomy): domain Eukaryota; kingdom Viridiplantae; phylum Streptophyta; class Magnoliopsida; order Lamiales; family Orobanchaceae; genus Rehmannia; species Rehmannia glutinosa. Next base: position 8,741,588 of record CM071935.1, read on the forward strand.
GAGGACAAGGTACTAATTCCCATACATCATTCCTTTCAAATTGATTCAGCTCCTCTTGCATTTCTAAAAACCAATCCTCATCTTCAATGGCTTTCTTAGTATTTTTAGGCTCTTTTTGAGATATAAGAGCTTTCTCGGCAAATTTTCCTCGAGTTATTACTTTATCAAGGGGATCACCAATAATAAGATCTTTTGGGTGATCTCCCTTAAATTTCAATGCTACGGGAAGATTCAAAGTATCACCTTTATCATCTTGAGGAACATTTGAGCTTGAAGGTTGATCATTTTGAGTATCATCTTGAACAATGGGTTCAACAATATCCTCTTCATCACTTTCATCATTGGGTATCCTTTCAACACCCGAAGCTTCATTGAATTTGACATGGATGGATTCTTCAACAACTCCACTAGTTTTATTGTAAACCCGATAAGCTTTGCTCTTAGTTGAATATCCCATAAATATTCCTTCATCGCCCTTAGGATCAAATTTGTCCAATTGATCCTTAGTATTCAAAATAAAACATTTACATCCAAATATTTTGAAATAACTAATATTTGGAGTTCTTCCTTTCCAAAGCTCATATGGAGTTTTATTCATTTTAGGACGAATATAAACTCGATTAATGACATAGCAAGCGGTACTTACGGCTTCGGCCCAAAAATATTTTGGAAGTGAAAATTCATTTAGCATGGACCGACTCATTTCTTGAAGTGTCCGATTCTTCCTTTTGGCTACTCCATTTTGTTGAGGTGTCCTTGGAGCCGAAAAATTATGACTATATCCCTTGGTTTCACAAAAGACTCTAAATTCGCCATCAAATTCTCCACCTCGATCACTTCGAATAGACTTAATAGTATATTCCTTTTCATTTTCAATAAGTCTACACAACTTAACAAACTCATTAACGGCATCGCTTTTATTTGTAAGAAATAGAGCCCAAGTATATCTAGAAAAATCATCAACTATAACAAAAGTGTAATGTTTTCCACTTAGACTCGCCGTACCAATATCCCCATACAAATCAAGATGAAGCATTTGTAGGGGTTTGGTAGTGGAAATTTCATTTTTGGGCTTAAAACTACTCTTAACTAATTTGTTCTTTTGACAAGTGTCACATAAGCCAAGATTTTCAAAATTCAATTTGGGTAGTCCTTTTACATGTTGGTTTTTGTAAATAGTTTGCAATTTTTTTGTATCCAACATGTCCAAGTCGCCTATGTCATAAACTAGTTAAATCATTATTGGCGACAAGACAAGAAATATTTTGACTAACCAAATCACTTTTACAAATTTTGTAAAGATTGCCTTTTCTAATTGCTTCACAAATAATTTTATCATTTTTGGAAATAAGGCATTTTTCTTTATTAAAAACAACATTATAATTTGAATCACAAAGTTGGCTAACACTTATCAAATTGAACTTAAGCCCTACTACTAAAAGAACATTACTAAGAGAGAAAGAAGAGTTACCAATTTCTCCATTTCCAAGAATTCTTCATTTGCCATTGCCGAACATGACCATACCCTCTTCTTGGAGCTTGATGTTGGTAAAAAGTTCTCTCTTTCCGGTCATATGGCGTGAACATCCGCTGTCCACGAGCCATTTTGAATCTTCCATTGTTGTTATAGCCCCTATAACCTACAAACGAATTATTTTTAGGTACCCTATAATTTTGGGGTTCATGGGGGTTAGCCTTGAGACCTTTAGGTCTCCAATAATAGCTAAAATTATTCTTCAATTTACAATTGCTAGCATAGTGTCCATTCTTACCATAATAAAAACAAGTAATAATACGAGGACTACTGGCACGTACAAAGGTTGGACCTTGGTCTTTTTTCTTAAAAGCATTTTGAAAAGGTTTGTAACCAAGTCCTAACTTAGAATGCTCACCTCTTTGTGCATCTAAAATTTTTGTGACTTTATCCGTACGTAAATTGAATCGATGCACATACTTTTTCAAATTTTCAATATCATTTGTGAGCGTTTGTTTTTCGATTTCAAGAGTACGGACCATAGTAAGAGTAATAGCATGAGCTTTATCAAGAGAATCATAGGAAGTAAATAATTTATCTTTTTCTAGTTTAAGCTCTTTATGCTCATTTTTCAAATTCTTGTATTTAACAATCAAATTTTGAAACTCATTTTGCAATTCATCAAAATCACATTGTAATTCATCAACTAGGGAAGAAGATGAAGCATTAGAGCGTACCTCGGTATTTTCATCGTCTATGGCCATAAGACCATGTTCGGATTCTCCTTCCTCATCGGTTTTTTCAAGTAATTCATCCCAAGTTTTGACATCCGTATTTAACGCCTTCTTTTTCGGAAAAGGCTTTTTCTTCTTTTGTTCCTCTTCTGCTAACTTTGGGCAATCGGCTATGTAGTGCCCGGATTTTCCGCATTTGAAACAAGAATTGTCTCTAGGCTTTCTAGCTTTATTTTTGTTTATAAATTTTGCAAATTTTCTAACAAGAGCCGTCGTTTCTTCATCATCCTCATCACTAGCATAATAAACATTATTAGAAGAAGATGTTAAGCCTTTAATAATATTTTGCGTACCCGGTTTAGAGGTGGATGATTGAGAATTTTTCCTCTCCTTGAGATATACTTCATAAATGAGGAGGTTCCCAATGAGCTCATCAAACTTGAGTGTCTCAAGATTTTGAGCTTCCGTGATTGCCGTCACCTTTTCGGACCATGAGCCGGGAAGGGCGATCAATACCTTGGTCACCTTGTCTTCTTCGGAGATGACCTTTCCAAGAGCCACAAGAGAATTAACAATGTTGTCAAGCCTTTCCACCATTTTTGATATGCTTTCACCATCATGCATATTGAAGTTTTCAAAGTCTTTCACAAGCATTGTTTTTCTTGCTTGCTTCACTTTCTTTGTGCCCTCATAGATGGTTTCTAATTTTTCCCAAACTTCATGTTCCGACCTTATGCCTCTTATACGATTATACTCGGTGGCGGTAAGAGAGCAATGCAAAATATTTAAAGCCTTACCGTTTAGAGAGAAGGCCTTCTTGTCATTTTCATCGAACTCCTTGAACGGTTTGGGAGTCGTGGTGCCATTCTCCAATTTTTTTGTTGGTTGAGCAACTCCTTCAATGACCACATTCCAAATATCAAATCTGCACCCTTGTAGAAAGCACTCCATACGGTCTTTCCAAAATGCGTAGTTGTTGGTGTCGAATAGTGGTGGCTTGTTGGTGGAGGCGTCGGTGGTGAGGTAGCTTTCGTTCGTAGCCATGGATCTTTCCTCTTTACTCGGAATGAGCTAGACAAAGAGTTTGGCTTTGATACCACTCGTTAGTCCAAGTGGCTACGGTAATCTAGAGGGGGGTGAATAGATTATGCCGATTTTTCGCAAATCGCCCTCTTTTTCGAATGAACACGTAATTGACAAGAATGTAAATGCAGAAATTAAACAACACTCGATGATTTATAGTAGTTCAACCCACCTAGGGCCTAATCTACTACCACCCCGGTATATCCGAAGTGGATTTCAAAAAGAAAAAAAGATTTTATTAATGACCACAATTAATACAACACCACCTTTGAAGATTACCACAATCTTCTTACAACACCTTCAAGGAGATTACCACAATATTCCTTCAATACCTATGAAGAGTACCACACTCTTCAACACTTAAGATCACCCAAGTGTGTTCTTACCACAAGAACACTAACAAGAATATCTTGTTTTGGATGATAGAAAAATTCAAGATTACAACTCAATAATTGAAGTATACAAACTTTGAGTGCAAGTGTAATCAAGAAAGAAAAGCCTAGACCTCAAGATAGTGCAAGTGCAAGAACTAGGCTATTACAACAAGAGTATAAAAATGAAAGCTTGAGAATTTGCAGATTTCTTTTTGTGTATTTTTCTTGTATGTGTTGTGTATTTGTGTCTTCAAATCATCCTCTATTTATAGAGGAGTCTTAAAGATTGGATCTCCAACATAGGCTCCTCTTTCCTCACTTTTGTCTACAAAAAGAGGATCACAAGATGTAGAAATATTGTATAAAAATCAAAAGTGAATCTTGCTGATAAGGATTTCAAACAGCATGATTTTGCTGTCACAAAATAACATAGGGCGACCGGTTGCCCTGTTTAAGATTTCGAACGTTTGAAAAAGATAGTGCGATCTAGGTACAGGTCGAAGGGGGTCGGCCGGTCGGGGGCTCGCGGCGGTCGGCTCCTGTTTGGACCGTCCCCTCTTCATTTTTTTGACTTGATGCGTTACTGTTTCAAGTTTTACTGTCTTCAGTGCAGGTACCGACGTTTTGGGCGACCGGTCGACCTCCAATCTTGAAATGTTGTCTAGTAAAACTATTTTAAATCACTTGGGAGTATTTGGACAACATTTATAAACATTGTTTTGGTGTAAAAACCAATTAACATAAAAACATTAAATATGTTGTCCAATTTTTTATCGAATAATAAACTCCAAGAAATACTCCAAAAATTAGAAAAAACAATTTAAATCATTTAGGAGTATTTTGGACAACATACATAAACATTTTTTTGGTATAAACACTCATTTAAACATAATCATCAAAATCTTGATAAAAACATTTATCTAACAAACTCCCCTTTTCTGATGATTACAAACCAAAACAATTTTAGGAAGTTGATTTTAAAACAAAACAAATTTTCCGGTCTAAAACATCAATCCATTATAAGCAAGATTTATCATAAGTACAAATACACAAGGATAGGAGCAAAGATTTTTCAAAATCATTTTTGCACAAGCTCCCCCTATCAATATGCATAGCAAGAACAAGTATAAAAGCAACCGACTAAAAGCTAAAACCTTAGCTTTTACAACTTAAGCTTGAATTACATGAGCTTATAAGCTCCCTCTGTCATAAAACATCATTAGTCAAACATAAAAGTCCATAATACATCACATGGACTAAGTATTGTTCACAACTTTTGGCTTTAAAGAGCCCTAGCTTATAGCTTTTCTTGCAAGCTTATTTTCGCTTCTTTGAGCGTATGAGCGTTTTTCCTATTTCTCCCCCTTTGGAATCATCAAAAATAATGTTAGCACGATAAAAACATCATACAATTATATCAAAGTACGCAATTTAATCGATTTATCGAGCATATTAAACATTTAAGCTTAAATTTCGAAGAAAAGGGAAAAAATTGCTCATTTGATTGATAAAACATGATCTCTATAAACTTATAAGACTTTTCAAATCAAGAGAATCATGTAAGTGATGAATTTTTCATTGAAACATTTTGTCAAACACTTGGCGTGCGTCGAATAAAACAAGAGAAGTATAACGCCTTTGTGATTCGTTAAAGCCAAAAAATTTCATCACCAATTGCAATACTACAATATTTATTCATCACCAATCATCATATACAACATACTAATACAAGAATTTCATCAAAATAGCAAGATACGAGTACATTCTCAAGGGTTCAACCCAATTGAGATAAAAAGAAGAAATTCTTACCATTTAATCGGTAAAGATGAGCAATGATGATGATAATCGAGCCTAATGAAGTCCAAAATATAACATGTATGCAAGAAAACAAATTTGAAGTGAAATTTTTGTGCAAAATACGAAGGGGACGAAAAATGAACACAAAAGACCAAAATAGTTGTGACTGAAGACAGAAACGATTTTAACCAAAATAATAGCTAAGGGCGACCGGTTGGGGGCATGGGCGACCGGTCGATGTCATAGGCGACCGGTCGGCCTTGCCCCAGTAAGCCCAGTTGTTCATTCTGTTTTCCAAAATCCGAGGTTTGAACCAAAAATCCGATTTTTCGCCCCTAAGTTTTAAAACGTGCAAAATGCAATCATAGACCTCATTTAATATGCATTATGCCTAACCAAGCTCGTATTGACGCAAAAGTCTCGGAAGATAGCGGTTTTGTAAAAATGTCCGCTAATTGATCTTGAGATGGAACAAAAGATATCTCAATTTTTCGTTTTGAAACACAATCCCTTAGAAAATGATGTCGAATCTCAATATGTTTAGTACGGTTATGATGAACCGGGTTTTGAGAAATATTTATAGCGGATATATTATCACAAAAGATAGGAACACTTTCAAAAGAACATTTGTAATCCGCTAAGGTTTGTTTCATCCAAAGAAGTTGTGTACAACAAAATGCCGCGGAAATATATTCGGCTTCGGATGTTGAAAGTGAAACACAATTTTGTTTCTTTGAAAACCAAGAAACTAGGCAATCACCTAGAAATTGACATGATCCGGAAGTACTTTTCCGATCATCAATATTTCCCGCATAATCCGAATCACTATGACCTTTAAGAGAAAAATTTTCATTCTTTGGATAAAATAAACTATATTGAATAGTGCCTTTCAAATATCTAAAAATTGTTTTAACGACACTCATATGAGATTCTTTGGGATTGCTTTGAAAACGAGCACATAGGCATACAACATGAAGAATATCCGGTCTACTTGCGGTTAAATAAAGTAAACTACCAATCATACCTCGATATTTGGATTCATCAACTGACTTGCCTTTTTCATCTTTGTCAATCTTGATGTTTGTTGCCATTGGGGTAGAGACGGTTCTTTCTTCTTCAATTCCAAACTTCTTCAAAAGTTCTTTTGTATACTTGGATTGTGAAATGTATATTCCTTCTTGCAATTGTTTAATTTGAAGTCCAAGAAGAAGTTAAGCTCCCCCATCATGCTCATTTCAAATTCACCTTGCATTAACTTAGAAAATTTCTTGCACAAGGATTCATTAGTAGCACCAAAAATAATATCATCAACATAAATGTGCACTAATAAGCAATCTTGCCCTTTTTCAAAAACAAAGAGAGTAGTATCAATTTTACCTCTTGTAAAACCATTTTGCAAAAGAAAAGAGCTAAGTCTATCATACCATGCACGGGGTGCTTGTTTTAAACCATATAAGGCTTTTTTAAGTTTATAAACATCATTAGGCCTAGAAAAATTTTCAAACCCCGGTGGTTGTTTTACATAGACTTCTTCTTGAATAATACCATTTAGAAAAGCGGATTTAACATCCATTTGATAAAGCTTGAAATTTTTAAAGCAAGAATAGGCAAGTAAAATGCGAATAGCTTCTAAACGTGCTACGGGTGCAAATGTTTCATCATAATCAATACCTTCTTCTTGACAATAACCTTGAGCTACTAACCTTGCTTTGTTTCGAACAATATTGCCTTGGTCATCGAGCTTCTTTCGAAATACCCATTTTGTACCAATAATGGTTTGAGATGGAGGACAAGGTACTAATTCCCATACATCATTCCTTTCAAATTGATTCAGCTCCTCTTGCATTTCTAAAAACCAATCCTCATCTTCAATGGCTTTCTTAGCATTTTTAGGCTCTTTTTGAGATATAAGAGCTTTCTCGGCAAATTTTCCTCGAGTTATTACTTTATCAAGGGGATCACCAATAATAAGATCTTTTGGGTGATCTCCCTTAAATTTCAATGCTACGGGAAGATTCAAAGTATCACCTTTATCTTCTTGAGGAACATTTGAGCTTGAAGGTTGATCATTTTGAGTATCATCTTGAACAATGGGTTCAACAATATCCTCTTCATCACTTTCATCATTGGGTATCCTTTCAACACCCGAAGCTTCATTGAATTTGACATGGATGGATTCTTCAACAACTCCACTAGTTTTATTGTAAACCCGATAAGCTTTGCTCTTAGTTGAATATCCCATAAATATTCCTTCATCGCCCTTAGGATCAAATTTGTCCAATTGATCCTTAGTATTCAAAATAAAACATTTACATCCAAATATTTTGAAATAACTAATATTTGGAGTTCTTCCTTTCCAAAGCTCATATGGAGTTTTATTCATTTTAGGACGAATATAAACTCGATTAATGACATAGCAAGCGGTACTTACGCTTCCGCCCAAAAATATTTTGGAAGTGAAAATTCATTTAGCATGGACCGACTCATTTCTTGAAGTGTCCGATTCTTCCTTTTGCTACTCCATTTTGTTGAGGTGTCCTTGGAGCCGAAAAATTATGACTATATCCCTTGGTTTCACAAAAGACTCTAAATTCGCCATCAAATTCTCCACCTCGATCACTTCGAATAGACTTAATAGTATATTCCTTTTCATTTTCAATAAGTCTACACAACTTAACAAACTCATTAACGGCATCGCTTTTATTTGTAAGAAATAGAGCCCAAGTATATCTAGAAAAATCATCAACTATAACAAAAGTGTACTGTTTTCCACTTAGACTCGCCGTACCAATATCCCCATACAAATCAAGATGAAGCATTTGTAGGGGTTTGGTAGTGGAAATTTCATTTTTGGGCTTAAAACTACTCTTAACTAATTTGTTCTTTTGACAAGTGTCACATAAGCCAAGATTTTCAAAATTCAATTTGGGTAGTCCTTTTACATGTTGGTTTTTGTAAATAGTTTGCAAATTTTTTGTATCCAACATGTCCAAGTCGCCTATGCCATAAACTAGTTAAATCATTATTGGCGACAAGACAAGAAATATTTTGACTAACCAAATCACTTTTACAAATTTTGTAAAGATTGCCTTTTCTAATTGCTTCACAAATAATTTTATCATTTTTGGAAATAAGGCATTTTTCTTTATTAAAAACAACATTATAATTTGAATCACAAAGTTGGCTAACACTTATCAAATTGAACTTAAGCCCTTCTACTAAAAGAACATTACTAAGAGAGAAAGAAGAGTTACCAATTTCTCCACTTCCAAGAATTCTTCCTTTGCCATTGCCGAACATGACCATACCCTCTTCTTGGAGCTTTAATGTTGGTAAAAAGTTCTCTCTTTCTGATCATATGGCGTGAACATCCGCTGTCCACGAGCCATTTTGAATCTTCCATTGTTGTTATAGCCCCTATAACCTACAAAGGAATTATTTTTAGGTACCCTATAATTTTGGGGTTCATGGGGGTTAGCCTTGAGACCTTTAGGTCTCCAATAATAGCTAAAATTATTCTTCAATTTACAATTGCTAGCATAGTGTCCATTCTTACCACATTAAAAATAAGTAATAATACGAGGACTACTAGCACGTACAAAGGTTGGACCTTGGTCTTTTTTCTTAAAAGCATTTTGAAATTTTTGTGCATCTAAAATTTTTGTGCATCTAAAATTTTTGTGACTTTATCCGTACGTAAATTGAATCGATGCACATCCTTTTTCAAATTTTCAATATCATTTGTGAGCGTTTGTTTTTCGATTTCAAGAGTACGGACCATAGTAAGAGTAATAGCATGAGCTTTATCAAGAGAATCATAGGAAGTAAATAATTTATCTTTTTCTAGTTTAAGCTCTTTATGCTCATTTTTCAAATTCTTGTATTTAACAATCAAATTTTGAAACTCATTTTGCAATTCATCAAAATCACATTGTAATTCATCAACTAGGGAAGAAGATGAAGCATTAGAGCGTACCTCGGTATTTTCATCGTCTATGGCCATAAGACCATGTTCGGATTCTCCTTCCTCATCGGTTTTTTCAAGTAATTCATCCCAAGTTTTGACATCCGTATTTAACGCCTTCTTTTTCGGAAAAGGCTTTTTCTTCTTTTGTTCCTCTTCTGCTAACTTTGGGCAATCGGCTATGTAGTGCCCGAATTTTCCGCATTTGAAACAAGAATTGTCTCTAGGCTTTCTAGCTTTATTTTTGTTTACAAATTTTGCAAATTTTCTAACAAGAGCCGCCGTTTCTTCATCATCCTCATCACTAGCATAATAAACATTATTAGAAGAAGATGTTAAGCCTTTAATAATATTTTGCGTACCCGGTTTAGAGGTGGATGATTGAGAATTTTTCCTCTCCTTGAGATATACTTCATAAATGAGGAGGTTCCCAATGAGCTCATCAAACTTGAGTGTCTCAAGATTTTGAGCTTCCGTGATTGTCGTCACCTTTTCGGACCATGAGCCGGGAAGGGCGATCAATACCTTGGTCACCTTGTCTTCTTCGGAGATGACCTTTCCAAGAGCCACAAGAGGATTAACAATGTTGTCAAGCCTTTCCACCATTTTTGATATGCTTTCACCATCATGCATATTGAAGTTTTCAAAGTCTTTCACAAGCATTGTTTTTCTTGCTTGCTTCACTTTCTTTGTGCCCTCATAGATGGTTTCTAATTTTTCCCAAACTTCATGTGCCGACCTTATGCCTCTTATACGATTATACTCGGTGGCGGTAAGAGAGCAATGCAAAATATTTAAAGCCTTACCGTTTAGAGAGAAGGCCTTCTTGTCATTTTCATCGAACTCCTTGAACGGTTTGGGAGTCGTGGTGCCATTCTCCAATTTTTTTGTTGGTTGAGCAACTCCTTCAATGACCACATTCCAAATATCAAATCTGAACCCTTGTAGAAAGCACTCCATACGGTCTTTCCAAAATGCGTAGTTGTTGGCGTCGAATAGTGGTGGCTTGTTGGTGGAGGCGTCGGTGGTGAGGTAGCTTTCGTTCGTAGCCATGGATCTTTCCTCTTTACTCGGAATGAGCTAGACAAAGAGTTTGGCTTTGATACCACTCGTTAGTCCAAGTGGCTACGATAATCTAGAGGGGGGTGAATAGATTATGCCGATTTTTCGCAAATCGCCCTCTTTTTCGAATGAACACGTAATTGACAAGAATGTAAATGCAGAAATTAAACAACACTCGATGATTTATAGTAGTTCAACCCACCTAGGGCCTAATCTACTACCACCCCGGTATATCCGAAGTGGATTTCAAAAAGAAAAAAAGATTTTATTAATGACCACAATTAATACAACACCACCTTTGAAGATTACCACAATCTTCTTACAACACCTTCAAGGAGATTACCACAATATTCCTTCAACACCTATGAAGAGTACCACACTCTTCAACACTTAAGATCACCCAAGTGTGTTCTTACCACAAGAACACTAACAAGAATATCTTGTTTTGGATGATAGAAAAATTCAAGATTACAACTCAATAATTGAAGTATACAAACTTTGAGTGCAAGTGTAATCAAGAAAGAAAAGCCTAGACCTCAAGATAGTGCAAGTGCAAGAACTAGGCTATTACAACAAGAGTATAAAAATGAAAGCTTGAGAATTTGCAGATTTCTTGTTGTGTATTTTGCTTGTATGTGTTGTGTATTTGTGTCTTCAAATCATCCTCTATTTATAGGGGAGTCTTAAAGATTGGATCTCCAACATAGGCTCCTCTTTCCTCACTTTTGTCTACAAAAAGAGGATCACAAGATGTAGAAATATTGTACAAAAATCAAAAGTGAATCTTGCTGATAAGGATTTCAAACAGCATGATTTTGCTATCACAAAATAACATAGGGCGACCGGTTGCCCTGTTTAAGATTTCGAACGTTTGAAAAAGATAGTGCGATCCAGTTACAGGTCGAAGGGGTGTCGACCGGTCGACGGGGGGGTGCGACCGGTCGCTCTAGGGTGCGACCGGTCGGCCCCCTGCTGGACCGGTCCCCCTCTTCATTTTTTTTGACTTCAGTACGTTCTGTTTCAAGTTTTCTTTCTTTAGGTACCGATCGACGGTTTGGGCGACCGGTCGACCTCCAATCTTGAAATATTGTCTAGTAAAAATATTTTAAATCACTTGGGAGTATTTGGACAACATTTATAAACATTATTTTGGTGTAAAAACCAATTAACATAAAAAATATTAAATATGTTGTCCAATTTTTTATCGAATAATAAACTCTAAGAAATCCTCCAAAAATTAGTAAAAACATTTTAAATCATTTAGGAGTATTTTGGACAACATACATAAACATTGTTTTGGTATAAACACTCATTTAAACATAATCATCAAAATCTTGATAAAAACATTTATCTAACACCAACTAGTGATACTTCCAGGTGGAAAAGTTTGAAGCCATTGTCTAGCTTTATCCCGAAGTGAGAACGGGAATAGCCTCAACCGAATAGCTTCATCGGGAATCCCACATCTTGATAGTGTCGCATATCTCTAAAAATATAGCAAAATGAGCGTTCGGGTCGTCTACAACACTCCTCCCAAACTGATTTTGTTGCACCATATTTATAAAGGCCGGTTTCAATTCAAAATTATTCGCATTGATAGGTTGGCGAACAATGCCCGAATAATTTTGATTTGTGGTTGGTCGAAAATAATCCTGAATGGCCCTCTCCAGAGGTGCGACAATGGGAATGCGGTTTTCCCCTTCACCGTTTCTGCCATTTTTGTTTCCTTAATTCGTTGTGCGGCTCTAATCCTTCGTAGTGTTCTTTCAATTTGTGAATCAAATAAGATTAAATTAGCACTTCTATTTTTTCGCATCAACAAGAAACCTAAAAAATTGCAATAACCCAATTGTAACAAAAATCAATCTAATCTAAAGTAAAGATTACTAAGTAATAATATAAGCACAAATAAGATAAATTATTCCTCGGCAAAGGCGCCAAAAACTTGTTAGAGAATTTCTTTACCGCAAGTGTATGGTGTCAAGTTTTAGTATAGAATGTAAAGAAGGTTATCACCTCCACAGGGAATAATATCGAATTATTGATAAGTATTATAATATAATAGTCTAACTTTATTTAGAAATTCGAAAATGGATGGAGTTTATTACACTAAAATAAATATGAAAATTAAGAAGATAATAAACAAGCAAGAATGGTAATACCAAATGGTCAAGTGAATTCTAGAGGTGTGATGAATCTAGTTTTCCCTTATGTTATCAGTCACCAATTATCAATTTATAAGTCAGGATTTCTATAATAATCATTCTCTTTCTCAAGTGATAAATGATTGTAGATTTCAATTAGGAAATCAATATCTCTATAAAAATCACTAATTAAAATCTCAATAAAAACCATGAATCTCAATAAATGACTTCAAAGGTTTCATAAATTTCTCAATTCTATGAAATCCTAGGTTATGCTATTACAAGGTCATGTATTCAATTACTTATCTTTCTCAAGAATCAAATCAAATACACCCAATCATCTAAATTATTGATCAAGTAATTTAAAAGCAATAAAATCTAAATAGCACAAATAAATTGAGGAATCTAGACTGATAAACCACAATCTCAAAACATAAGTTCCAATATAGATTACATCAACCTCTAGAATCTAAGAATTTAGCTCATAATGAAAGTGAAGATATCCATAGCAATACAACAAAATATCTCAAAAGAGAGAAGAAAAGCAACAAGATAAAGATTTAAAGAGTAAAGGGGAATCTTCTCTATTTCTAGGTGATAGATGTTTTCAATCTTCTTTCGCAAGCTTCTCTTGTGTCTTCTAGGTGTTTGGTTGGCTGCCCAAGGGTCCAAGATCCCTAATTTCACGCCCCAAGAAGTCTATTTATACCCCCACGAAAGTCCAAGAAAAAAGAATTAAAGTTCTTGTTTTGTCCGCCCGAGCGCCATGGCTAAGAATGGGACGATCGGCGCCCCTTGTCTCACGCCCGTGACTGCGGCTGAAGGAAGAGCGGCGGCATGCAGTCCACACACACCATCGGCCATTTGTGACTGGCTGAGAGAGAAAGACTATGCAGCTCGCCACCTCGTCATCATTCTTCGCCCGAGTTTAGGCCCCCGGGCGAGGGGGCGCCGTAACTTGTGTTTTTCCTTTTCCAAGTGCGATTTCTTCCTTCCAAATGCGTTTTTCATTGTTTTTATCGTTTTTTCGGCTACCAGAACCTGTATTAACTCCTAAACGACACCTAAGTAAATAAATTGAACTCTAATGACCCTAAGACACCCAAAAATAATACAAAATCCTAGTCTAAAATACTCGATTAGTTGGTAAAATACCAACTTAACAGATATGTTCTTTCATAAGACAAGGAATTTACATCTGCTTCATGATGTTACTTACAATCTACCACTTTCTTCATTTTGTATTTTTTTTAAATACATTGAATATAATGTTAGAATTTCATGAATAATGATTTTAAAAATGTCAAAAAATTTATTGGTAAAACTATTTATTCTCTGATTTTTTATAATATTTTAATAACATTATACTAGAATAATTTATCTTTATATTTTCTTCAATTCATATATCTGTTTTTGTTAGAAAACATAATTTTTACTGATATTTTTTCACATAACTGATTATATCTGTAAAATAAATAACATTAGTTTATATCGATAAATATTCTCAAACAGAACTGTAAATTTTAAGAATTTATATATCAAGTACTTATATCGGCAAAAAAGTCATCCAGTTAAAATAAGTCAATTCTCCGAAAAAACTAACTACCGATTCGAGTTTGCATTATTTTCTTTTATCCACCATTTTAAAAAGACTAGTCACTTTCGTTGCATACATTTTTCTTGTTATAAAAATGATAATAGTTATTTTTTTATTTATTTTTATTTTTTTATAAGCTCAACCTTCCGCGCTACACTATCTTTGGCGACAACAAACCCATTTCTCCTCATTCTTTGCCGCCAAGTAAATCATGGATGTGCACGCACTCAGCCAACCCACGGATCTGCTAAACCGCCGCATATCGCCTCTGAGAAGCGATTTGATGGAGAAGGGATATGAACCCCTGACCTCCACCCCACAAATAATTTGATGGAGCAGGGATTTGAACCCCTGACCTCCATCCCACAATTGCTTGTGGTGGCCAGGTGGGCTAAGCCACCTGGTTATAATAGTTATTTTATAAAAATCTTTATGATTATTAATTAATAACAAAGAGCATTAATATCAATTGTCACATCATATCTAGACTTTCATAACGCCTCACCTGACCCACCAGCATTAGTTGTTGCTTGTCACCACCACAAAACACCACATCCTCTCCCCAGTCCCCACAAGGGCAACAACCCCCAATTCTTAATTAATTTAGTTTTAACCCATATGCATCTGTCGAATGTCTATAGCCTATAGGCTATCTCATTATTATGGTTTAAAAATTATTGATTTGAGGTCGATTCATAAAATAATCAAGTTCGAAAATATTTTTCATTTGATAAGATATAAAGTACAAGCTCAACTTGATTGTAAAAAAATAATAAAATATGTTAAAATATTATGCTGCTCAAGCTCGATTTGCATTCGGCTCGACTAAATTTCATTCAAATTCGATTTGATTAATAACAAACCAAACTCAAACAAAATTATTGAAGTTCCATAAAAATTCAAACAAACTTGAGCAGTACTATGTTCATGACTAAGAGCATCTCCAAAAGACTCTTTAAATTTAAAGAGCATCTTTTGTAAAATAAAGAGTATTTTTAAATCTAAAGAGTGATTTGATATTTTTCGGACACTCTTTGTATTTGGCTCTTTGTTTCAAAATTATGTTACTTTTTAGAAACTACCAATCAAGAGGGTCATTCAAATTGAAAGAAATCAATAAATGTATATTGAAAGTAATTAATCATTCAAGCAATTAATTATAGATAGTTGTATTAGATCTCCAAATTTAAAGAGTGAAAATCCATCCTCTAAAGTTTAAAGTTAAAATAAAGAGTTTGCTGGAGATGATTTTTGGTGGCTCACTCTTCAAGGTAAAGAGTATTTCTTAATTAAAGAGTCTCTTGGGAGTACTCTAATTTGGATATCATTATTAGACCACTCTAATTAAAAACACTCAATTTTTGAATAAATTCTTATTAAAAATATTCATTTTTTAAAATGATTATCATAATAAAGATATAAAACATAATACATTTGATGCAGGTGGATCTTTTATTGCAAAAGAATATTTCATCTCATATTCTACCGCACATATGATTGATGTGTGTTTAAAAGTTACTATATTAAAAATTCCACAATTTAGACTTGATTTATGGTTCACAATCAATATAGTAACTTTTAAACACGTGTCAATCATATGTGCGATGAAATAGAAGATGAAACACTCTTTTGTAGTAAAAGATAGGGGTGTCAATTTGGGACCCGACACGCAAACCCGACACGAACCTAACACGAAATTAATGGGTATGGGTTCAGGCTTCGTGGGTACGGGTCAAAATTGGGTCGGACCCGACTAACTGCGCCAATTAAACAGTCGGGTCCGGTCAACCTACTATGACCCGTTTAACCCGTCTAACCCGCTTTGTGAATTTAAAAAAAAATAAGTAAATAATTAATTGTAAGAAAAAAACAACAAACAAGAAATATCTTTAAAACTCAAATGATAAAACCTCATTAATTATGTATTTGTTATTATTATGCATATCTCTTTGAATATTGTCCTCAAAATATAATTAGTATGTTATGCTATTTATGCAATTATGTCATTTCTTTTTGTATGTTGTGAATTGTAATATTTTATATTGATCGAATAGTGTATGATTCTGAAAAAAATAAATTTATTCAGTTAAAAATATTAAATATATATTAAAATAATTTTATTAGTCGGGTTAAGTGGGTGGTCCGGGTTACATTACTGTGTGAAATAAGCGGTCGGGTCCGGGTTCAAGATTCGACACGAATAATTAAATAGGTCGGGTCCAGGCCAGTCAAGGTTTCGACACGCGAACTCCGAACCCTAACCCGACCACGAACCCGGACCCAACCCAAATTGACACCCCTAGTAAAAGATCCCATACTTTTATATATTGCAAAATTGAACTCAGAATATTACAATTTTAAAATCTTGAGACCTTATCAGATTTGTTTTCTTATTCTTCCTTTGTTCTTCCAGCACCTCACTTCTTGTTTTCAAAATATGTAAAGTGATTTATTTTTTGACAAGAAACATAATTTCATTAATTCAAACTAGTAATACAACGATAGAAGACAAAATTTAGATACGTTAAAAACCATAAAAGATGAAACCATGAATAGATTAGTAGCATCTAGACTAATAACAAAAAATCAGCTTAGAGCCTACAATTTTGAAAAATCTATTAAGTGATTTTAAGGGATAATTACAAAAACTACTTTTGATATTTGACTCAATTACAAAAAAAAAAAAAAAAGATCAATGAACTTTCAAAATTACAAATACCTCATTGTTTGCATTTTCTTGACAAATATTCCATATTAAGAGTGCAAATTTGTAAAGGCTTAATTGCAATTTTAATCTTATAACTTTTAGGGGTTTACAATCTTAATCCTGTAATTTCTTAATTTAGCAGTTTTGGTCTTTGATGATTATATCATTTAGTGAAACTAGCAATTTCAGTCCTGTTACTTTTAGCCGTCATGGTATTTTGGCTAAATCACAATGATATTGTGGGAACAAAATGATATAACAAAACACCTAATTAGGACCAATCGTACAAAATCTAAATTTGTAGAACCAAAATTACACAAACTAAAAAAATGAGATCAAAATTGCGCATAATCAAAATCTTACGGGATCAAAATTGCTAGAGCCCTATGGTTACGGAACCAATACTGCAATTGTAATTTGTAAAATAGAAATTAACAAATATCACAGGTGTTTTGTAATTTCAAAAGATATATATACGATATTTTATGTAATTAGACAAAACCTCAAGGTCATTTTTGTAACTAAACCGTGCTTTTTTATTGGCCCAAACAGTACCAACATGATCTCTCAAGTGAAAAGGTAAGCAGAAAAGAAGCCCCCTTCATCAAATGTTGCAAAACTATCATCTGGGCAATAGTGAGTATCCACCAGAAATGGCTCACTCCAGAAATTTCCTTCAAATCCAGCAATCGACCCCCTTTCATCATTCTGATCCTGGAAAATTCCAGAAGCTTCTTCAGGAACCGTCTCTTCAGACATGAAACTTGTTTCGGCACTGTCCTCTGAGTCACAGTTGACAGGGCCAGGGTCCCAGGAATTGGATGACCCTGACGACGATTCCAGGATATTTATATCAGATGCCTGGAAATTTTCCACTTTCTGCCAAGAGCAAGCTGATGATGAGACTTCTTTACAATTCTTGAAAACGCTGATTTCTTCAGAAGATTGTTTTTGGACAAAATTTTCAGGATGTCTGTTAATCAAATCAGGCGACATTCGGGCAATTCTTTTACTGCATTTCTTGAGACGTGTGTGCCAGTAGTTTTTTATCTCGTTATCAGTTCTTCCAGGCAATTTTGCTGCAATGGCTGACCACCTGTAGTTTAGTTGGAGACAAGAAAAAAAAATGTTAATTAGGACTAATTTGTGTCGAATTTGCAACCATTAAATTTGATTTTATAGGAAAAGAGATAATTACAAAAAGAGGATATGGTATAAAATACCCACATTGGATAGGTCAACCTCTTTTTTAGCCACCAAGATAAAATACCATCTTTTCTACCCACTTTTATGGTTCTTTTACTCAAATACTCTTGACACTTGAATATAAAAGCAAGAAGTGGGTGAGAAAATAAAAAGTAGGTGGGGTCATATTTCTATCTTACATAAAATACATTTTTCTTTATTTTCAGATTTTTATTTTTTAACACAATTTGTAGTTTAATTAAAATAAATTCAGATTTTATAAAATCGTTTAGTATAAAAAAATAATTTTGAGTTTTATTATTTTATAATTTTAAGATTTTAAATAAATGGCAAATGTTTAAAAAAAAAGGTGTATAGTTTTTTTTTAAATTTTCATATTTAATATTTTATAATTTTCTGATTTTAAAAAAGCTTTGATTCTTTTTTTTTTTAAACTAATTATCGTGTTTATTACTATAACACGTTATAATATAACGTGTTTTAGTATAACACATTATAAAATTATTTTATATAACGTGTTATAGTATATCACGTTATATAACCTTTATCACGTTATAATGTTATATATCTTGATAATGGTTAACACGTTATAAAACCCTTATCATGTTATATAACTCTTATCACGTTATAAGGGTTATATATCTTGATAAGGGTTAACACGTTATAAAATCCTTATCACGTTATATAACATTTATCACGTTATATAACCCTTATCACGTTATACATATCGTGATAAGGGTTAACACGTTATAAAACCCTTATCGCGTTATAAAACTCTTATCACGTTATATAACCATTATCACGTTATAAGGGTTATATATCTTGATAATAGTTAACACGTTATAAAACTATTATCACGTTATAAAACCCTTATCACGTTATATAACATTTATCACGTTATAAGGGTTATATATCTTTATAAGGGTTAACACGTTATAAAACTCTTATCACGTTATAAAGTTATATATCTTGATAAGGATTAACACGTTATAAAACCCTTATCACGTTATATAACCCTTATCACGTTATACATGTCGTGATAAAGGTTATCATATTATAAAACCCTTATCGCGTTATAAAACTCTTATCACGTTATATAACCCTTATCACGTTATAAGGGTTATATATCTTGATAATAGTTAACACGTTATAAAACCCTATCACGTTATAAAACCCTTATCACGTTATATAACCTTTATCACGTTATAAGGGTTATATATCTTTATAAGGGTTAACACGTTATAAAACTCTTATCACGGTATATAACCCTTATCACGTTTTAAGGTTATATATCTTGATAAGGGTTAATACGTTATAAAACCCTTATCACGTTATATAACATTTATCACGTTATATAACCCTTATCACGTTATACATATCGTGATAGTTAACACGTTATAAAACCCTTATCGCGTTATAAAGCTCTTATCATGTTATATAACCCTTATCACGTTATAAGGGTTATATATCTTGATAATAGTTAACACGCACTACAAGAAAAAAGGTAATAGACATCGGTTACAAACCGATGTTGAAAGTTGAACAAAACCGATGTTGAAAGCCCTGTTGTTAAAGGGGGTTTTAACATCGGTTTGTAACCGATGTCAAACAGTGAAACAACTTCGTTTAAGAAACGATGTTTATTAAGAAATATAAGTGATGTTAAAGCCCCTGTTGTTAAAGTGTCAACTGTTTAACAACATTTCATACCCGTTGTTGTTTCCTTTAACAACATCGGTTTACAACATCGGTTTGCGTTGAGACCTGAAACCACAACGGCTAAAAGCGATGTCTTAAATTGTATAACGGATGTCGTTTGTATTTTTACACATCACTTTATAACCGATGTTTGTTTTTTTAAACTGATCTCATTTCATTGAGCAATATTCTGTTTTTTACCCAAAAATCCCTGTAATTAACGACAATAGCACCAATATTTACCAAGCTAAAACAACAAACAATTAAGTACAATCGAAATTAAAAACTATAACCTGCATTAAGCCATTCATTGAAAATGTGAACAACGAGTTAAAGGCGAAAATGTGAACAACGAGTTAAAGGCGAAAATGTGGCTATACAAATGAGTACTTAAAGGGCCATAATGTTGCAACATCCTCATTGTTCCCAATTTGTCAACTTACATTGCAAATCCTTACTAGTAATATTTTTAAACAAAATCTAATGAGTGCTAATGGAAATAGAACAAACACGTCATCAAAACATCCTTCGACCCCGCGATCTGGTAAAACAACCTGAAAAGATGGGTATAATATTAATTTTTAAGTCGAAAAGAAATCATCAACCATATGACAGTCTAGTGAAGGCATCACAACACATCCTCAAATCTATCAACAAATTGCATGTGTAGATATCATGCAAAATAAATAATATATATATATATATATATATATAATAATTGTTTACAAAAAATGAACTTTTGTTCTCACAAGAACCTACAGTAAAGAATACAAACCCAATTTTAACACCCAGCAGCTACTTTAAAACGATACCATTTATTTGACCATAGCAAATGTGCTTGTTTGTGGTATTTCATAGTCATAGTCATAGTTTGAAATATCCAAAAACTCAAGCAGAACAACTCATCAATAAACATATTCACAAGCAATAAACCAAACAAATTTAACTATTCACAAACAAAATTCTAGCCAAGTCAAGGGTAGCTTGAATACCTATTCTACTCAAACATGTGATCTTGTATGCAGATCACAGTAGTATATTGGCTTCGAGTGACCTATCACTCTTGAGTGCAACTAGCAATTACCAGAAATTTCCAAAGGCAACTAATGAATTGCATGATTATTTAACTTCTCAAACTCGTCAGACAGATAAGAAGACTTGTTCAAGGTTTAACTTCTCGAGCTAACTGCCTCTTATTGATCTTGGTACAAGATCTTGCTCCTTGGGGTGAAGTCAAAATTAGCAAATTGAACAGTGGCAAAAAATATCAACAGCATTGGTAATATAATACAGACTTTGTTGAGGAGTATAATTGGGAAGTCATTATTCAGGAAAAAAGACAACTGAATGTTGATATCACAATATAACTAAATAAATATGTTGAACTACAAGACATATAAACTTAGGATAACTTTAATACATCAAATAAGCTTTTGCTCAAACTCCTAATTCACTGAAGCCCAAGCCAGGACTCGAGCTGAAAAATTCAAGCAATTACTGACAATTATAAATCTCGCATAGTAAAGTCCATTCACATGCCACCATATATGGCATAAACCAATACATGGTACACATGATTTGAAAAGTGAACCTGCAAATATAAAGATTCCAGACAAAAAGAACATATTTAAGAAGGCATCTGAAAAGCCAAGGCTCTTACTCGGTTGAACAAAACACACCATAGGGTTGGCCTAAATAACAAACTGAGTCCAGTAACAATTTTTAATTATATTTTGCTTTGGATAACGACTGATTCTAAGAATGATAGTGAATCGTTATGCCAAATATTATGCAGTAAGCCACAGATAGGAAGCCACAGCATAAAGATATAAAATCATATGATTGAAATACAAATGTATATCGTGCACCATATGCTTTGGACAGAGGGAAAATAACCAAAATACTCCAGGAAAAGTAATTGATAATATTGTCATTTAAAAAAATTAGTCTCATCATTCAAGTCACGCATGTCTTAAGAACAGACCTTGATTTTCTACAAGCACTAAACTTGACTATCTGCAGCTTTTGTACCATAAGTGACACGAATCTTTGTCAAAGGGCAGAACCCAGTAATTTAGGAAGGCAAAATAAGAGAGCAGTTAAGGCACAAGCACCTAATGACTTATTAACAACTTCGAGTATGTGAATATATCAGAATCAAACATTGCCTACAAGCAGGTCATTTAAACGATGGAGTTTTATAAACCTCTACTCACTTAGCGACTTTCTCTGGGGTGACATACAACAGCTTGTATTTGCAGTAATCTGAATTAAGCTCTCTGAAAATCTCCTGCTGTTCAGTCCACTCCATGTTGGCACTCAGATAAGCAGCAGGTATATTTGCCTAGTTGCAGTTTGATACAAATAAACACGTTAGGGTAGATTTATCTCAGTCAATAAGAACATATCCCAATTTAAGCAAAAGATAATATATCAGTTCACCGGTGTGATAAGGGAAATTACCTGTAGTAGATGCATTATTTGGTCTTGGATAAGAGAAACAAGAGGTGAAATGACTAAAGTTATGCCAGGGCATACAAGAGCTGGGAGCTACAAGAAACAAGCATTAACATCGTGTCAAAAGCCAATTTAAAGAGTACAAAATGAACTTGAATTACAAATTGACAAACAATAGAACATCCACTTTATACCACTGGTAACTTAAACTCACTCACTGAACAAAGTCAAATTCAGTTCCACAAGAAATTATTAAGAGCGAAAAATGGAACTTTACATCAGGTTTGGGAACACAAACTAGAAACCTGGCAAAACATGACTGCAAAGATGTGTTGCCGCAATTTTTCTCAAACATTATCCAAATGCATAACATCTGCTTTCTTAAGGGCCACATATAAAATATCAATACAAGGAATACTAGCACCACTTATAAATAACCATCAGTACCGTATTCATAGTTTCATCTAATGAAGAATTTACTCTCATTCAAGAATAAAAATAAATACCACTATTGCATATTGTAACTTGGGTACGACTCATCACACTGTTACCTCCATGCTGAAGTAGAAGTAACCTGATGTTGAAGAAAAAAAAAACTGAATACTTAACTTCCTCACTGATAGCAACTACATATGATAAGCAACGAAAATTGATTAATTGTCAGCATGGAGTTTCACATTTGATTTGGATATTGTAATGTCTACACTGGGTCTAAACATGAAACCAAGGACAAAATCTGAAAAGAGTGAGAATAATAAGCAACCATAACTATCTTGTTCAAAATACTAACATTCAGCTCGATCTAAAATGGAAAAGAAAAAAAAAAGGTATCTAGCTTGATAATATACTAATCCAGACAGATTGAGTCACTCAGAAGCTGGATAAAATGAAAAAAGAAAGGTAATGACACGGAAATAAATATATAACCTGATAAGTCAGGCTTTTTCCCCCTCCAGTTGGCATTAAAACAAATACATCATGGCCACTCATTGTAGCATTGATCACCTCCCTTTGGTTTGGGCGGAAGGAATGATTGCCGAACACTTTCTTGTTGTTGGCCTGGAAGTCAAACAGATGGGCAAAATATTAGAAAACCAGTAAAATCTGAAGTGATAGATCATACCCTATACAAACCTCTAGCTTCTTTGTCCATGAAAATTCCCGACTACTCCATTTTTTGTCAGTTGAACCGTCTATGTAATTGATGTCAACATACTTGGGGACATATGGTTCCCTCTCCAATGGGGCATTTGATACCCCAAACCCATCTGTGGAATAAAATGAAGTGGAGGATGAACCCCATCTATCAAACCCATGCTGCTCATTGTTTGCTTGAAACTGGGAATCAAGCCTTGTGGGATCAATTCTAAATGGCACCACTGGAGGGGTCTCATACTGAAAAGCCATAGGGGTTGCTGTGATTTTCAGCTTACCCTCTTTTTTTAGCTCTATATAATTATCCTGTCATGCAACAAATGACAAAACAATGCATTAATACCAACAGAACACATTATAACAGGTGTCATAGAGTAATTAAGCAATGAGGGTGTACACAATGATTATATACAACATATAGGCTCTATACATATGCAGCATAATAGAACAAACATTCAGGTATTGAATGGTATAAGTCAGGGTCTGACCTGCAACATGAAGAAACTAAGGTATAAGTCTCAATAAACAAGAAAAGCCTCATTCAGTTCAATGATTCAAGTACTACAGCAGGACTCTCCATAACAAAATCAAAATTTAAAAGCATTTCAATAAGCAGAACTAATTAACATGTTCTCCAAAAACAAGTGATAAGACCACCTGCAGAGTATGTTCTCAGTCAAAACAGGGGACAGCTTCTTAGTTGCCTATTTTTGGATCATTTTTTCATTTTTATTTAATTATTTGCATCATATTTTTTCATTATCATTTTAGGGGACAGTCAAAACAAGTGATAACAACAATGTGGCTATTTATTAACAGGCTTAAAAAGTGATTTTTTTGGAGCTAAAACATAGAATCGCCTTTTAAAGATGTTTGCAAACACTCCCATAATCACAACCAAACAAAACCAAAGATGACTTGGATTAACCATAAGGTCCAGAACAATCATAACACATGCAACAAACATTTCAGTTGCAATAAAAAATATATTTCTGCAGTTTAGACTATATTTTTGTACTAAAAACAATTTGTATTTATTCAGCATCAGACTTGGCTATTACGAGTCAAGGAAGAAAACAACAAACTCAAATACAAGAAGATTCTCAAGAACCATCTAATATTGAGCAAAGTAGCAATGACGCCCCTGGTTTTTATTATTAAATTATTTTTTTATTATTAATTTTTGTTGCTTTCAAGAATATTTTTCAACCCCATGCTCCTTGATTATCTTTAAGCAATTCGAATTTTTAGATCATATATTTATTGTTTTGATATAGGTGCAACCAAAAAAAGTGGAAGAGGGATAACAAAAGGTACCTCTGTTCAGAAGAAGATACGCAGGACGGAAAAGCTAAACATCATTATTAAAATTGTTGGTTATGTTCTTTGTGTAACATTTTCGTTTTTCTAATTTGTGTAGAAGGAAAAGTAGCATCAGATGAGCCTGCAGTTGTCCTTCCTCCTTTACCTATAGATCCTAAAGTGAAAAACCCAAACCACCAATTGTGCTTGATCAACCCTCTTAATGCACCTACTTACGGAAAAGCAGAGAATTCCACCAAACAAGTTCCTCCCTGACTCAGATCCAAGGAGCTGTTAACTGACGATCTAAATATCAGAGGTTTGAGAAGCATGGGCAATCTTCTAATATACTCGGTACCAAACATGTTTAATTAATTTATGACCACTGATCGAAGAAATTAAACAAACCCAGCTAAATTCAATTTATGACCAAAATTTACAATCTATTAACTAATTCTATTATGCAGACTCTAAAAGAAGAACTAAAAAGATTCTGCATACTCCATTCCACCTCCAACAAGTGACAACATTCAAAAATTTAGTCTAATTGCAAAAAAAAAAAAAAAAAAAAAAAAAAGTGAGGGCTAGGGTTTAACGTACCAGGGGCGCGGGAGTTTTAACAGTGGAGACGAGGGAGTTCCAGCAGTGGAGGCGAGGCGGTGGGCCGGTGGCAGTGGAGGCGAGGCGGTGGGCCGGTGGCAGTTGAGAGGATACGGTAGGGCGGGATAGGGTCGCAGGGGAAGGAACGGCTCGCAAGGGAGGGAATTGAACGACTATGTTAATTTTTAGGTTAATTAGAGAATTAGTTTTATTTTAAAGATTTAATTGATAATTAAGTGGGTTTAATTACATATGGAAAACACGTCCCTCAAAAAAGAAGGAAAGAAAAATTGTGAAAAACTAAAAGAAAACGTGGTAGCACTTTTATTTAAAAAAACAAAACGCGTTTCACATTCAACATCGGTCCGAAAAACCGTTGTCTATTAACTGACGTTAACGAAACCATAGACATCGCCTGGGGTAACCGTCGCAAAAGGCGATGTCTAATATAGAATAGACATCGGTTGTAACATCGGTCGAAACATTTCGATGTCTATTAGCGAAAAAATCCAATCAAACACATCGTTTTTCGAAGAAAGCGATGTTAAAACCTATTAGACAACAGTATTGTCGGAAAAACGATGTATCTTTGGTGATGTCTATTCTTATTTTTCTTGTAGTGACGTATAAAACCCTTATCACGTTATAAAACCCTTATCACGTTATATAACCTTTATCACGTTATAAGGGTTATATATCTTTATAAGGGTTAACACGTTATAAAACTCTTATCACATTATAAGGTTATATATCTTGATAAGGGTTAACACGTTATAAAACCCTTATCACGTTATATAACCCTTATCACGTTATATATTGGGAATTGTGAAAGTTAAATATGAAAAGGTATATTTGAATGTTTTTAAAATCTGAGTACTTTTTAAATTAAGAGCATTTCGGTCATTGTGGGTAAATAAGTAGTATGTTTGAAAAAGTAGGTAGAAAAGAGGTTCCCTTATCCAAAATGGGTAGTTAAAAAATTCTCCCAAACAAAAATTAACCTAGAGTTTAGTCTAATTATAAAAAAACTCCATTATCCTTCAAAATTACAAATACTTTGATATTAGCAGATAACCGGTGTTGTTTTGTAATTAGACGAAACATCGGGGTAGTTTTTATAACCCCAATGAAAAGATTTGAATTTTGGGTTGGAATCTATTACACAAGTGTATGCAATCACTTAACTGATATAGACGTTAAGATATATAAAATATGCTTAAGCTGGCTGTTAAATATGCATACTTGTTTCCAAGTTGATGATGTAGTTTTGCTATAAGATCTTCTTCTTCCTTGCTGTAATTCCCTCGTTTAACTCCGGGTTTTAGGTAATTTAGCCATCGCAATCTGCAACTCTTCCCACATCTGGCAAGACCTGAAACACAAACACAAAATTATGAGAAAATTGCAATATTAGTCCCACATAATTTGGGACGTTGCGATTTTAGTACCATAGTTTGCAATTTTGGTCCCAAAGTTTTTGTTTTTACACAAATATAGTCCCATAAGAATCTAAAGTTGCATTTTTGGTACCATGGCCGTTAAAAAACTAACGGAGAGCATCTTCAACCGTTAGTTGTGCACAAACATTACAGTAATGGTCCCATAAGAATTGGACCATGCAATTTTAGTCCCATTGTTTGCAAGTATGGTCCCAAAATTGTTTTAATGCAAAATACTCCTAAAATAATCTAAAATTATTTATATAGTCCTCCAATGGTATTTGGTCATCGGATGGTAGTAAATGCAAAATTTTATAAAAAAACAAATATATATTATTTACTAAGTATATTTGTATATATTTTCCATTGAGCTTAATATCTTAAAAAAAAAGATAATACACACACAATCTCACAGGGGAGCGTTGTTTGAAGATGCTCATTTTGATGCTTACTCAAATCAAGACTTGACCTGTTACGCTTATAAAAGACATAGATCCGCCCATATTTCATAAATGTGTCTACCAAGTATGATCAATTAGACTCACTCACTTCATATATTTAATCTTATTTGATGTGCCTCATACATAAAATAAAAATATTTTCACAAAACAAATAATAGGCGAAATTGCAATCTTTTTTGTTACAAAAAGAAGTCGTAGAAAGGTCCTACAAAGCAAAATAGTCCTCTAACAATATAAAATTCACTTCGTTCCTAATTTCGCCATGGATTAGGTATTTTGCTAAAAATAGGTTAGATTTCATCACACGAGGGACACGTGTGATTTGGTAAAATTATAACTAAAATTGAGTTTCTTTTAGAATTACATAAGTAATTTGCAAACCGTGCATTTTAGGAAATATTTTTTGCAACCACCTATCAATTAGATGAGTAATTTTACAATTTTTTTCAATTAATAAAGAAAATAGTTATTTAAATTCATTAAGATTTTATCTTTATTATTTAAGATTTTTACTAAATGATGATTTTGAAGTTAAATAAAAATTCAAATGACAACAAAGGAGCTAAATTAGTCTAGATTTATCTATTTTTAATGTTTTAATTTTGGGATAATTGCATTTTTGTCCCATAGGATATGAATAGTTGCAGTTTTAGTCCCAATTGTAAAGAAAATTAAGATGGGACCGAAATTAAAAAGGAATTGACGGAAAAATTAACGGCGGGACTAATTTTGCAATAAAACCGTTCTAGTGGGACTATTTTGAATTCATGGGACCAAAATCGCAATCACTTAAATTTTGCGGGACTAATATTGCAATTTTCTCTAAAATCATAAACCATAAACAAGATTATGCCAAATGAAGTGTGAATCTTTTCATTAAATTTAGGGATAATTACAAAAATTACCCTAATGTTTGAGCTAATAACGAAAATAAATCAAAGGTTTTGAAAATTACAAAAATTCCCTTTTTTATTTTTTTATTATACTTTATCCTCTTCATAATCAAAAGTCAAAACCATTTAAAAGACCCACTTTATAGTTGTAAAACTATAACAATTACCCTTTTGCATTTAATCAAACCTTAGAGTTTTTTTTTTTCCTGTAATTTTGAAACTTTTTGGGTTTTTTTGTAATTAACCCAAACCTCGGGAGTAACTTTTGTAATTATCCCTTAAATTTATGAGAAAATGATGCATCTAACGTAACAGTTTATACTTTACACTGATTGATGATGGTTTAATCTCTTACCAGCAAACTTGGGCAATAGTCTCCAATTCCAGTGGCCATATCTGAGAATATAAGCTCTCAGCTTATTGTCCTCTTCTTCACTCCATGCACCTTTTTTTAGACCATTTTTGTCAATAAAAGGTGTCCTCATTATGTGTTCTTATTTTCTGACGAATTTGAATCTCATGTGCAGTGAAACTGATCACTCTTATTTACATATAAACACTTCTGAAAAGAATAAAGAAATTGAGTGTGAACTTTAGGAAACAACATGGGAACTGGGCTCATTGCAATTAATATGTTGCCATGTTATTCATGTGCCTGAAATAGTGCATATAATAAGTACCAGGTAGAAGGGACAAAGAAACTTCTTGTTTCATATGACAATATCATTGAATTTTATGAAAAAAGTACCTGAACAGAGACTGAACATAAGAATTATGTTGGAAATATGGTTGAGCTCACAAGAATATTTCCGGGTGAATGAAAAATTATTGCCTAAAGGTGACAAGTTGAGGTACAAGTGGAACTTTGGTATTCTATGTTGGACAATGAATCTAGATGAAATTTGTGGATGAATTTTATATTCAAATGCATCTAGACTATTATTTGTAATTAGTACAAACGAAGTTGCAAACCAAATGGTGCAACTCTTCATGGCAACTGATCACCAAAGGATGCAACTTTTCATGGAAACTCTTAATAGTTGCAAGACAAAGGGTGCAACTCTTCATAATAACTCTTGGAATGAAAAGGTGTGTCCAAGAGTTGTGTTGTTTCACTTGAAACCTGTGGCAATCTATAAATATCCCTAAGATCTGCAGATTTAATCATTCATATTTTTGCATACAAACACAAGCATACATTCTGTCAAAATTTTCCCGTAAAAGAGAGAGTACAAAACATTTGAAGTTCGCCGTCTTTTGTTGTTTGGAGTGCTACTACAACAAGAGGAGACCGTTGTATCTTGGGAGACGTTTGCTATTCAACCGTGGGCACCGTAGCGGGGCAATTCGTCTTAAAGACATAGAGTCGAACTCTAGCCTCGGTCTAAATTTCAGCATTTTCTGTAATTTCGTATTCTGGATTTCAAGTAAGTTTTCTGATTTATTTCGAATATAATATCGCACGTGATATATCCCCAACAAATTTTAAGACGAATTTTCATCCGTTTTTTCGTGCATATTATATTTTAGAACTGTATCACTGTGCGAATACATGTAATTTTCCTTGTGGAATAATGTGATTCATGAATGCCTTTAATGATCAGTTTCATGTTTTCTCATAGAAGTTGAATTAGTTTTATTATTACACTATTGAGAATTGTATTCTATATCATTGGTTCAAAGATGTTTTAATCTGTTAGATTAAAATATTTGTTTTGTGTAAATGATTGTTTCCGAAAACCAATGCATATATGTGCAAGTTAAGTTTCTGATTCTGTATAATTGCCTACAAGTTTGTATAAGTTTAATTGATTTTCAATTCGGATTTTCTGGATTTGGTATTCTGCTTTATATAGAAATTATATATCATATGTTTTAGATTTATATTAATACATTGATCTTATTTAGTATAATACAGATTCTGTTTTATCATTTACATGTTTCTGTTTTATTGATTTCGTTTAGTTGCTTAGTGTGTTGTCATTATCAATTTAAGTTTGTGTTAATCAAAATCTGCCAAAGTATAATTTCGTATTTCCGGATTCCAAAAACCTGAGCATTGGATTCGTTTCGAAACTTATATATTACAGAGTGCTCGTATTATTTATATTAATTCAGAGAGTCAATTTATATTTAGAGTAGCACAGTGTTTTGCTTGAATAAATTTGCTAATCAAGTGATCGAATTATGATATATTGTCTATCTTCTGTTTTCGTAACAGAAATGGAAGGAACTACTGTTGTTTCCCCACCACTTGTTGTTCCTATTCAACCGGCTCATGTTCCTCACGGTGAAAAGCCGGAAAAATTCAGTGGTGTTGATTTTAAGAGATGTCAATAGAAAATGTTGTTCTATCTCACGACACTGAGTTTGGCGGGGTTTCTTAAGGAGGATCCTCCGGCTGTGCAAGAAGGAGAGAACAATCGAGAATCTCTCATTGCTTTGGATGCTTGGAAGCATTCGGATTTTTTGTGCAAAAATTACATCCTTAACGGGTTGGACAATACGCTTTACAATGTGTATAGCACTATGAAAACTGCAAAAAAGTTATGGGAGTCCTTGGAGAAGAAATACAAAACGGAGGATGCCGACACGAATAAATTCATTGTCGGAAAGTTCCTTGATTACAAAATGGTGGATTCCAGAACCGTTATCAGTCAGGTTCAGGATTTGCAAGTCCTTCTCCATGACATCCATGCTGAAAACATGACTCTTAGCGAGTCATTCCAAGTTGATGCCATCATTGAAAAGCTTCCGCCATTATGGAGAGATTTTAAGAATTATCTCAAGCATAAACGGAAGGAGATGAACTTGGAGGAACTGATTGTCCGATTGAGGATTGAGGATTGAGGAAGATAACTGAAAGTCGGATAAGAAGATTGGAGGACAATTTGGGCAAGCAAAAGCCAACGTGGTTGAATCCAGTTCAAAGAGCAATAACAAGAAAAGAAAATTTTCTGGTGAGGGTCCAAAGGACAACAAGAAGAATGCTAAGCAGTTTAAAGGAAATTGCTACAATTGCGGTAAACCTGGACATCGCAAGAGTGAATGTCGCAATCCGAAGAAACTTAAAGCACAAGCTAATGTGACTGAAGTTGATGAACTTTCGGATGGAGTACAAGAAATGAGTTTAGCTGCTGTTGTCTCTGAGTGCAACAATATTGGAAATCCCATGGACGGGTGGGTAGATACTGGGGCTACCCGCCATATTTGTGCTGATAAGGCAATGTACTCCAACTACAAGCCAATCAGTGGAGAACAACTGTTCATGGGAAATTCCGCAAGCTCAAAGGTTGAAGGACAAGGGAAAATAACCTTGAAAATGATTTCTGGAAAGGAGCTCGTCCTCAATAATGTGCTACATGTGCATGACATTCGCAAAAATCTTGTATCGGGTTCTTTGCTTAGCAAAAATGGCTTTAAGCTTGTATTTGTAGCTGATAAGTTTGTACTCACCAAGAATGATGTTTATTTGGGGAAAGATTATCTTTGTGATGGAATGTTCAAGATGAACGTTCTTACTATTGTACCAAAAACAAATATTAATAATAACACTAGTAGTTCTGCTTATATGCTTGAGTCTTCTTGTTTATGGCATAATAGATTAGGGCATGCAAATTTTAAATTTGTTCGTAGAATGATGAATTTGAACTTGTTGCCTAATTTGCAATTTGATCCTAATCATAAATGTCAAATATGTGTTGAAGCTAAGTTAGCTAAAACACCATATAACTCTGTTGAAAGGACTACCACTCCTTTAGAGTTAATTCACAGTGATATCTGTGATTTGAAATTTGTGCAAACGAGAGGTGGTAAAAAGTATTTTATTACTTTTATAGACGATTGCACAAGATCTTTATTATGTATATTTCTTTGAGAAGCAAATATGAGGCTTTGGATGCTTTTAAGCATTATAAGAATGAAGTGGAAAATCAACTTAGCAAGAGAATCAAAATGATTCGAAGTGATAGAGGTGGAGAATATGATGCTCCATTTGATGAATTTTGTTCAGAATCTGGCATTATTCATCAAACTACTGCACCATATTCACCTCAATCAAATGGAATTGCTGAACGCAAGAATCGAACTCTTAAAGAGATGATGAATGCTATGTTGATAAGTTCGGGACTACCCCAGAACTTGTGGGGAAAAGCAATTCTCTCGGCCAATGTCATTCTTAATAAAATTCCACTAAAGAAAATGGATGAAACTCCATATGAATTGTGGAAAGGACATAAGCCTAGCTATAAACACTTGAAAGTGTGGGGTTGTTTGGCGAAGGTAGAAGTTCCTAAGCCCAAACAAGTATAAATTGGGCCTAAAACAATTGATTGCATATTTGTTGGATATGCACATAATAGTAGTGCATATCGATTCCTTGTGCACAAGTCGGACATTCCTGATATTCATGAAAATGTAATTATTGAATCAAGGAATGCTGTGTTTTTTGAGAATGTCTTTCCGTGTAAAGACATGGATAAAGAAGAAACAAGTTCACATAAGAGGACTTATGATACTGCAAATCTTGATCATGAAAATGATGAAGAACCAAGGCGCGGTAAGAGGGCCAGAAAGTCTACATCATTTGGCCCTGATTTTCTAACCTACATGGTAGAAAATGAACCTAAAACATTTGCAGAAGCAATGTCAACTCCAGAAGCACCATTCTGGAAAGAATCTATCAACAGTGAGATAGAATCCATTATGCAAAATCACACTTGGGAGTTGGTTGATCTCCCACCTGGAAATAAACCTCTAGGTTGTAAGTGGATTTTCAAAAGGAAGTTAAAACCGGATGGATCTATTGATAAATATAAGGCTAGGTTGGTAGCTAAGGGCTATAAGCAAAAGGAAGGCCTTGATTTCTTTGACACATACTCACCGGTTACAAGAATTACTTCTACTAGAGTTCTTGTTGCAATTGCTGCGCTATACGATCTCGAGATTCATCAAATGGATGTCAAAACATCATTTCTAAATGGTGAGTTAGAAGAAGAAATATACATGGAACAACCTGAAGGGTTTGTTGCTTCAGGACAAGAGAAAAAGGTATGTAAGCTCGTTAAGTCCTTGTATGGATTGAAGCAGGCGCCAAAACAGTGGCACCAAAAATTTGATAAAGCTATGTTGTCAAATGGATTTAGAATTAACGAGTGTGATAAATGTGTCTACATTAAAAATACACCGAATGCCTATGTTATTGTATGTCTATATGTTGACGACATGTTGATAATAGGCAGTAATCATGATATTATCATGAATACTAAGAGAATGTTGACACAAAACTTTGATATGAAAGACATGGGAGTGGCAAATGTTATACTAGGGATTAAAATCTCTAAGACATCTGGTGGACTTGTTTTATCTCAATCTCATTATGTTGAATCTATTCTCAAGAAATTCAATGTTTATGATGAAAGTCCAGTTAAAACTCCAATTGACACAAGTTTACACGTAGTCAAGAATAAAGGCAAACCAGTGTCTCAGTTGAAATATTCACAGGTCATAGGCAGTTTAATGTACATAACAAACTGTACTCGTCCTGATATAGCATGTGCTGTGAATAAAATGAGTAGGTTCACTAGTAATCCAAGCGATGATCATTGGAAAGCTCTGAATAGAGTTTTGAGATATTTAAAATATACTTTGAACTTTGGATTACATTATACAAGATATCCAGCAGTTTTGGAAGGATATTGTGATGCTAAGTGGATATCAGATTCAAAGGATTCAAAATCCACTAGTGGTTATGTTTTTACCATTGGTGGTGCAGCTGTGTCTTGGAAGTCCTCAAAACAAACTTGTATAGCTCGATCAACGATGGAATCTGAGTTTATAGCTCTACATAAAGCTGGAGAAGAAGCAGAATGGCTTCGAAATTTTTTGGAGGATATTCCGTGTTGGCCAAAGCCAGTCACTGCTATCAGTATACATTGTGATAGTCAGTCGGCCATAGGAAGGGCACACAATAGCATGTATAATGGTAAGTCTAGACATATACGTCGTAGACACAATACCATTAAACAGTTGATCTCAAGTGGTGTTATCTCTATTAATTATGTAAAATCTAAGGAGAATCTCGCGGATCCGCTTACCAAAGGTTTACCAAGAGATCAAGTATACCGATTATCAAAGGGAATGGGATTAAAGCCTATTACGCATGAATTTTTGTAATGGTAACCCAACCATGATGACTGGAGATCCCAAGAACTTGGTTCAATGGGACAACTAAGTTATGAAGATTCAGTTAAGCACTTAGGATAAATTCCTACCCATTCCTATGATCAAAAGTGCTTTCTGCAGAAGTATATAAGGTTAACTTCAACTTTTAATGATTCCTATAGCTTGGTTAAGCCAAGTGGGGTATGGCAGAATACTCTTAATAGGAGGTCACCTATGTAAGTGTGAAGTGGGGCCGCTTCTATGAGAATTTTGAGGCTTGGATTCTCTAAAACACTTATGAAACCCAAGGTTGTTCAAGGCCAAAATGAACACAACCATGGGAACTGGAAAATGTTAGGGAGGTTATTGTGTGGGTGTTGTTGTCTTGGTTTACACCAACGACTGAACAGTTCAAGACATCATGTTCACTGATTAGCCAAGTAAATCCGATAGTACTCCACTAGGGAAGGTTCAAAGCCAGAAGCTACCTCACCTGATGCAATAACTTTCCGTTTGTACTCTCTTTAGTGTCTGCATTCACATGTGCATTGCATTGATTTACATAATTTCTCATTCATGTGGGGATTGTTGGAAATATGGTTGAGCTCACAAGAATATTTCCGGGTGAATGAAAAATTATTGCCTAAAGGTGACAAGTTGAGGTACAAGTGGAACTTTGGTATTCCATGTTGGACAATGAATCTAGATGAAATTTGTGGATGAATTTTATATTCAAATGCATCTAGACTATTATTTGTAATTAGTACAAACGAAGTTGCAAACCAAATGGTGCAACTCTTCATGGCAACTCACCAAATGATGCAACTTTTCATGGAAACTCTTAATAGTTGCAAGACAAAGGGTGCAACTCTTCATAATAACTCTTGGAATGAAAAGGTGTGTCCAAGAGTTGTGTTGTTTCACTTGAAACCTGTGGCAATCTATAAATATCCCTAAGATCTGCAGATTTAATCATTCATATTTTTGCATACAAACACAAGCATACATTCTGTCAAAATTTTCCCGTAAAAGAGAGAGTACAAAACATTTGAAGTTCGCCGTCTCTTGTTGTTTGGAGTGCTACTACAACAAGAGGAGACCGTTGTATATTGGGAGACGTTTGCTATTCAACCGTGGGCACCGTAGCGGAGCAATTCGTCTTAAAGACATAGAGTCGAACTCTAGCCTCGGTCTAAATCTCAGCATCTTCTGTAATTTCGTATTCTGGATTTCAAGTAAGTTTTCTGATTTATTTCGAATATAATATCGCACGTGATATATCCCCAACAAATTATTGGTCCAATTTAACTCAATTCTAAAACATTTCTGTATAAGTGGTTAGATTTTTTTAAAATAAATAAAAATATAAAATGTCCTGATCACAAGCCGATCAGGTAGCAAATGAAAAGCAAAACAAAACTTCAGGAAAAAACAATAAAAACTTAAAGACACATTTCTAAATTTATCAAAAAATATTTTTAGACTTATAATACATTATTATTTTTTCTTTTAATATTATTAAAATAATATTGAGGAGATATAAAGGAAGTCGCGAGGTCCACATCAAATTAAATCTAAGGCTTGATCGGTGGAATATATTAATATAGGGTAAATCACAAAACTTGTACCTAAAATTTAGGTTTAATGTAAAAAAATTTAATTGTCTTATAAAATTACGAATACCCCATTATCATTTGTTTTATGTTACAAATTGCACCTAAGCTAGCGTGGTATTTGTAGAATAAATATCAAACTCAAGGGAGAATTTCTAATACCTCAAAGGGATAATATTGTAATTTTGAAAGTTGGTTTTTTTTCTTAATTAAACCAAACCTCGAAAATAGTTTTTACAATTTATCCTAAACGAAATAATGATGAGACTCATAAATCGCCACGTTTGTATTTAATTCCTTTGTTGTTATCACAATGGGAAATATCAGTCAAAAACTTTATAAAACATCACAACCTTTTAAAATAACTAAAAATTAAATATATTTATATGAAAATATAATAAAAGTATTTTTCAACTTCAATAATATTAAAAATATGAAAATAAGCCTGAATATAGAAACAAAAGGCTAGAAATGACAATTTTAGCCCGACCCACCCCGGCCTACCGTATTTGGTCGCCCCGCCCCGTGACCCGTAGCTAGACGGACATGGTATGATCACTTTTGCCCCCGGTCCCACCCCACCTAATATTTTATTTTTTAAAATATATTTAATATATATTTTACGTATATATATTGATAATGACAATTTTTATTTACTTTATAGTATATCAAATATATATTGATAATGACAATTTTTATAAATCATATGCATTAATAAAGAAAATACAAGATAGAAAACTTATAAATACGCTTATAAATATATTACGATTTTATATTAATTTGTTTTTCTTGTTTCTTGTTCCTTTTTAATTCATTTTAATTTGAAATATTCTTTATTTTTATATATAATAATAATTTTTTTATTATACACATGTCAACACGTCTTGTTCCGCCCCGTCCTATGACATTGTGACAGGTCGCCCCGCCCCGTCCCATTATCATCCCTACATGGCTTCAGAAACTGTAATCGTTGTATGGCTCATAGTCTCATACAATATGAAAACGCGCTCCCGTCTTCTCATTTTCAATGAATTGAATGAAGACTGAAAGTTATTATTGAAAACAACATTCCCAATTTTGAAACATATTATAAGGTTGATTCACAAATTTGATTTTAATGTGAAAGCACGTAATTTTGTTTTTCATATATAAGAAGTTTTGAAATTTATTTGAGAAGAAAAACTACTCATTTCCAAACATGCATATGCAAGATCAAAAAATAATATTGATCTAAAGTCTGGTCTGGATATTTAACTTTTTTTATATATAGTTAAATTTATGTCAAACAAACAATATTCATGTCATATACATATATAGAGAGATATCAAATCAATTATTTTTTATTAAGTCAAATTGATATTGATTTTTTATGGCAGATCACTTCAAGTCAAAGTTTCTGAAATAGTCCAGGTTTTCTTCTCCAAAAAATAGAAGTCTTCTACTGGGAACTTGCCTGCAACACCAGTAAACATTAGGCGGGCCCTGGGGTTGTCCTAGGGAGACCCTTTGACTAGGGATGACCACGGTTCCGGAAAAGCCGACTCCGATTCCAAAATCGCCGGTTCTAGTTCCTCATTTTGGAGGAACCGGAACTGTTGCCTCGCGGTTCCGATTCCGTTTGGAACCTGGTTCCTCCACGGTTTCGGTTCAAGTTGTATCCGGAACCGTTCGTTTATCTTTTGATAATTTTTGATTTTTTTAAAATTATTTATCAATTTCAGTTTCAAAAAAAAAAAAAAAAAAAAAAAAAAAGACTTGGACTTAATATTCAATTAAGTTGTATACCTAATATTAATAACAATATTAATTGTCTATATATGCTCTTTTTTTTTGTCGACCTAG
Organism: Rehmannia glutinosa; assembly: GCA_016081115.2. Lineage (NCBI taxonomy): Eukaryota > Viridiplantae > Streptophyta > Magnoliopsida > Lamiales > Orobanchaceae > Rehmannia > Rehmannia glutinosa. The sequence continues at coordinate 8,779,352 of CM071935.1, forward strand.
AGTATCCCCACACCAGCCAGGGCACAGACCCTACACTTCCTTCGAGCTATGAGACATCAGTCCTTCCCAGGGATGGTCCTAATCTCTGGGGGAGGAGGGACAAACCCAACCCCAACACTCCGCGTTAGTCAGGAATCAAACCTGTGACCTCAGGGTTGCAATTGCAACCCCTCAACCACCAGGCCAACCCTTGGGTTGTCTATATATATTATTAGAGTATAAAAGAATCAAAGTTTATGTAGTTCGCTTATAACATTTGGTTTAATATTTAACATTTCTTCTAGCATATTTTTACCAAAAAAATAAAATTCGTTGATTTTAGCCATGAAACCAGCGATTTTAACTGTCGGACTCGGTTCCATCATGGTTCCACCGCCGGTTCCACGGTTTTTGAGACCAAGGAATCGGAACTTGAACTAGCCTACACGGTTTCGGTTCCAGTTTTGGAACCGTTCACCGGTCAATAGTTCCCAAAATAGTTGACCATAATTCCGGTTCCGATGTAGAACCCAATTTCGGTTCTATTTGGCCACCCCTATATTTGACGATCAAGTCAGCATAGTGAACAAGAGAGAATAATATACAGTAAATGAATATTGAATATGAATTGATTGGAGTTATGAGAATATCACTTACAAATGAAGTGGAGGGAAGAGACATTTATATACCTGGGTAAAGGACCTCATGGGCCGCGTAGGAGGAAACAACTTGTGGATCAAGTTATTCCATCTGTAGCTCACTAATTAATAGATAATTAATGAGATTAAATATTATTATAATAATAATAATAATAATAATAATAATAATAATAATAATAATAATAATAAAAAAATAAAATGACACTTTTGCCCCCACCATAGAAAAATTTACATAAATGTCAAATTGGACTCGAATGGTCAACTTTTCACATCTCAATGCACACATATTTGGATTTTTTTGCCAAAAAATTGAAAATATTTTTTTATCAGATTTGAAAACGCAGGAAAATTAACAAATATAGGCTATGCTTGATTGTATTCTCATATTCATAAGTTACATTTTTTGTAAAAAAAAATTTGTAAGATGTGTTTGCTTAAGGAAAAAATGAAGTATTTTTTTGAAAAAAAAAATTATTTTTCTACAAAATCAACTCACTCTACTCTTTCACTTTCATATTTCTCAATACTCAACAGTACGGTTTATTTCTCTCTCTTTATTATATTCACATAAAGAATTCGGTAATTTCTTTAATTTATCAATAATTTTATTATTTTTCTCTTAATCGTGATAACAAAAGGTATAAAATGAGATCCATATTGTCTATTTAGTTTTTAGTTTTTATTCAATTTTCTTACATTATATTTTACACTATTATTTCCACAAAAAAATCCAGAAACAATCACCAATCTCCAAACGATTCTCAATCACATCAACCCAATAATTATTTTTCTCTACACATCCAATTTTCACTTTTAAAAATAATGTCATCATGACTATTCACTCAAAAAATGAAAGTACACGGAAGGAAAGCACAATCAATCACAACCTATGGTAACAGGTAAGTGTGCATCTCAAATTCAGATATTAAAATAAAAAATTACTAGATTTTGGTTTTGTGGTACAAAATTAGACCGTCTCTAGTAGATGGGTAAACTAGCGCTGAACGCCAAATTTTTTTCTCCAACACTGCGCTATAAAGGTGCGCTATTCTAAGTTTTCTTCAGTTGGCGCTACACTGTTTTGACGCTATTTGTCCTTTTTATTTTTGTTTTTTTCTGGTTTCTTTCATTTGTTAAATATATTTTATTAATTTTAAAAATTATAATAATTTTGTATTTCAATTATTCTAATAAAAAAATAATATTAAAATTAAATAATATTTTAATAAGTTGTTTTCTTTGGGGTTTTTTTTTCCTATTATATGGTTTTTAATTTTACAAAAATAATATAAACTACATAAAATTAAATTACTTTATTTTGCATTAATTTAATTTAATTTTACATCTTTTTTTGAATTTGATTAATTTTAAAAATAAAAAATTTACAAATATTATATTAAATAAAATTACATATATAATATGTTTATCAATTATAAAGTTATAAAAATTAATATTAAATGTATAAAATAATGAATCTTATGAAATATTCTTTTATAGTGCATAAAGTAGTGCAAACTGCTGGAGATGGAGGACAGATTTTGCATCCAAATAGTACAAAATTTGCACTAAAATATTGCAAACTGTTGGAGATGGTCTTAAGGACCATATTTTATCTAGTTTTTAACTTAAAACTTTTATGGAGTAACACAAAAATTAATTTCAAGGACTACTCAAATGATTAAGACAATACTATAATCCTACTATAAATATGAAGTCGAGAAGGGTCGAAGTTCAATTTATTATTAATATTTGGCCGGTGCTAATTGACCATTTTCAAGCCTATGGCATCTCTTAATTTCTATATTGTTTCACCTAATATTTTGATTCACCATGTAAATATTGTTTGTATAAAATGATGGCATTCTTGTACACGTGACATTCAACTCATGTAGTACTTGAAATATTGGATGAAATATAACAAAAAAATGAATTGTTAGGTTGTTTTTCATGTATCTTCTACAGGAAGGGGCCCTAATCTTTTACTTGTGTAAATGTTAGCTTTAGGCTTTCTAATTGCATTTTTTTTTTGTTTCATTTTGTAAATTTTGGTGAGTGTTGGCTATTTTACATTGCCTCCTTCGTATTAGTTTGTATTGTGCCAGGTAGTGGAAGATATTATTTTTCTCTTAAAATTTGAATTATAAGATTTTTTTCTTGAGAAAAAGAAAAAAATATTATAACTTAAGGAATCATGTCTGAAACAACCAAGTCCACCAAGTGATCCAGAATCGCTCCGATCGTTAGCTCAGACCCAACTAGAAAAAAAAGAAAAACGAGCTAAATGGTGGGCTAGAGTATTACCTGATCTCTTAACAAAACTAGGAGAAAATAAATCAAAACTAGAAGTAAAATGAAGAATGTCAGACACAATATTCCCAAGATAAGACAAGTCTTCTGGCTGGTTCTTGAGACGATTGATAAGGGTGGCATTGTCTGATTCTATAATCAATTTCCGTAGGCTACAATCTCTTGCGAGCATCACTTCATCCCGTCACGCAATGGCTTCCGCTATTTCTACCTCATATTCCTTAGGGATTAGCCATGTAAGAGTTGAAACAACATTACCTTCGTGATCCCTCAGAGAGACTCCAATTCCAGTGCACTCACCCTCCTTGATTGATGCATTCGTGTTTATTTTGACCGAATTGTTGTTAGGCGGAGACCATCTATCTCTACATGTTGAAGCAGCAACCTTCTTGCCCAAAATTGTAGTAGCTTGTTCGTGTTCTTGAAGTCGTGTTGTTGCCATTTGGAAATAATGTTTATTTTCTCGTGATCCCCTATTAAACTGATGGTCATTCCTTGCACACCAAGCACCCCATAAAAGCATAGCGAAAAGGGCATGGCCCTCCTTTTTCCCCTTGTTGCATAATGATCTCGATCCAATCCCCCAGTTTTCTGCGTTGTTGTGTGTGTGATAATCTCAACCAAAGTGGTGATGCCGCTCATAAAATTTGTTCCACTCGCAATCCCTGACCGCATGTTCATTGGTCTCCTCCACTAGACCACATCTGCTACACGTACTATCCAAATCCACCCCTTGGTTTTTTAAAGCTCCTTTAGTTGGAAGAATGTCGTAAATACATTTCCACAAGAATACCATAATTTTGTTGGGAATTGATAAAGCCCACAAGCATTTCTACAATCTATTACCTATACCAAACGACGCCGGAGAGTTGGAGTCATTTTCTTTTAATGCCTTCGCCACCTTATACCAGGATTTAACCTAATATTTACCATCCTTGGCACAATGCCATACCAACTTGTCCTCCATGCTGATCGTGCTCAAAGGAATGGATAATATGGACTAAACCTCTACTGGGTTTAAATACCGATTCACTTTATCTACTATCCACCTCCTAGTGGTAGGACAAATCAACTCATGAACCATTAATCCAGCCTCATCTATTGGTGGACTGGATAGAGGCCGATATAATGGTTGATCCGGTAGCCAAGGGTCGTTCCATATTTTAACTCGAGTCCCGTCTCCAATGTTCTAATGCATACCTCCTTGAAGAAACTTTCGACTTTCTACAATGCTTCTCCATGTAAATGATGGATTATGGCCAATTTAGCATTTCCAAGAGAATCTCTGGGATAGTATCGTTGCTTCAACACTTTGGAAAGAATGAAACTCTAGTTATGAATCAGCCGCCATCCCTGTTTAGGCAACATCGTCTCATTAAAACATTGAAGATCATGAAACCCCAGTCCTCCATCCTTCTTCGATCGACATAAGAGATTCCAAAACTTCCAATGAATTCATCTTTCCTCCTTACGTTGCCCCCACCAGAAATTGCTAATGATTGAATTTATGAGATTGTATATGTTATGGGGAACATAAAACAACTCATTAAATATGATGAGATGGCTTGAGCGATGGATTGGATAAGAATTATCATACCCGCTGATGATAGAAACTGTCTCTTCCATTCCTTTAGCTTTTTCCGGATTCGGTCTACTACTCTTGCAAATATCTCCTTTTCAATCACCCCACAACTATTGGAATGCTAAGATATAACGCATGCTTTTCAACCCTTTTATCTCCCAATCTAAGGGCAAATGCATCCCTTTTTGCCGTCTCCATACCCCTGCTAAAGAAAACTTTGGACTTCTCGAGAATGATTTGTTGGCACGAAGCCTTTCATATGCTTGGATTATGTTTCTCGTCTGGTCAATTTATCTTTCGTTGGCTCTCCCAAAAATGATATTTTCGTCGGCAAAAAATAGGTGAGATACTTCTGGGGCATTCCAACATTCTCTAATTCCATGTAAACAGCCTCCAAATTTCGCTTTACATATCAAGGATGAAAAAGCTCTGCACAAAAAGAAAAAGAGATAAGGAAAAAGGGGGTCTCCTTGACGGAGCCCACGAGTTGGGGTAAAGGGGGTTCCCGGCTGTCCATTAAGGAAAATAGAGAAAGACACATAGTTTACACATTTCACAATAATATGCACAAACGAACTAGGCATGCCCAAATTTAGCATAACCTGTTGTAAAAACAATCATTCGACTCTATCATACGCCTTGGACATATCTAGTTTAAATGCAAAAGATCCTCGCTTCTTAGCCAAATTGTGCTTCATGGAGTGAAAAATTTCGAAAGCAAGGAGGGTGTTATCTGTGATAAGCCATCCCTGGACAAAAGCAGATTGGGTATGGTGATTAAGGGATGGTAAGACAAATTTAAGCCTATTAGCAATCGTTTTCGTAATAATTTTGAACAAAACATTGCATAAACTAATAGGCCTATAATCAGTAACTTGTTTCGGACTCTTTTTCTTTGGGATTAAAACGATGAACGTATGATTTAAAAGGCGGGGACAAATAGCCCCATTAAGAATCGAAAGAGCAACAGCGACAATATCGAAATTAAGAATGGACCAAAACTCTTGAAAAAACAATGCGGGCATACCGTCCGGACTAGGTGGTTTCGTAGGATGCATTTGTACTAGGGCCACCGTCACTTCATCCACCATAAACGGTCTAGGAAGGGTTGCACTTGCGGTGTCCGTCATTTTGTTGTCCACAACATCTAGAACATTGTCCATGTCCAAGTTCTCTTCAGACGTGAACAAGCCCCAAAAATAGTTATGAAAAAACCCTTCAATATCCTTGGCATCTTTCTGCCAAACATTGTTTGAGTCCCGAATTTTTTCAATTGAGTTTCTAGCTTTGCGGCTATTAGCTAATTTGTGGGAAAAGGCTGTATTTTGATCCCCGTCCTTAATCCAGTTAGCTCGTGACCGTTGATGACACATTTTCTCCTGCTTCACATGCAATTCCCGTAGTTTGCTTTATAGTCATTGCCTTTCCAAGATTCTTTCCCGCATGTCTGACTGAGCCCCATATTTCGTAATTCATCTTCGCATTCCTTCAATTGGCTGCTTACATTGCCAAAATGTGATTTTTCACAAGCAGCTAATTGTAAATTTTGCCGAAATTGAGTTAATATCCCTTGAGCACCTTCCATTATCCCATGTCTTTTGGATAACATGTTGGCATGATTCATCAAGCAGCCACATAGACTCAAATCTAGATATTCTCCTTTTGTTCTTATGATATTCTCAATCCATCCCTCGAGTGTGCCGCCAGTGGGTTAGAACCTGACAATGGTCACTCGCCACTCTAGGGAGGTGGTGGATTTGGTACCCCAGGAAAGAAGTGACCCATCCCTGATTGCCCAAGCATCGATCGAGTCTATCTTGAATATTCACATCTCCTTGTTGCCCATTCGTCCATTTGAAAGTAAACCCCTCGTAACCTAGGTCGTCCAATTGAGCTTCTTGAAGCGCTTTATGAAATTCCTCAGGTTTATTTGCTTCTTTCACTCGGCCCCCTAACTTCACAAAATTGTATAATATCTCATTGAAGTCCCCCAAGCACAACCAATTATCATTACTCTTACCAGCTAGTTCGTGAAGAAGGTCCCATGTCCGAGATTTATTTGTATCCTCCAACCATCCATAAATCCCAAAAGTCTCCATTTGTTGTCTGATTCAGTTACAGTACCATCAATATGATTTAATGAATCCGTTTGAATAGTAAATTCGTAACTCCCCTTCCATAACATGAACAAACCACCTCTTCTACCTCCTTGAGACATATCACAACTAATTGCATTAAAACCATCGTAACCCAAATTTATAGTAACCTCTTCAACTTCATTTCTATCTAGTTTTTTTTCCATAATGAAAACAAAAATGGGATATTTTTCAAGGATATAGCATTTAAGCACCCAAACTGTCAGTGGGTTCCCAAGCCCCCGACAGTTCCAACTAAAACAACTCATTATAATCGGTGGGACTACTTCTCCACAGTCTCCGCCGTTAGAGAAAAAGTACATGGGGCATCAAATAATCCAAATTCTTTTGATCGTTTCGTTCTCCCTGTCTCAGTTGTCGTACTCTAGGATGACTCACTTTCTTTTTTCATTTGGTGGTTGTTCGGGGGGCTGAGATGGTTTTTTAGTAGGGTGCGACTTTTCAATCGGCTCCATCAGTTTTTTGGTTTGGGTTTTGGGGTAGGGTTTTTACTGGGAGGGTTTTTGGTAGGGATATTTGTAGTTGTTGGTGTGGTTTTGGGGCAGGGTGTTGTAATTTTGTTTTTTTGGTGGTGTATTTGTGTGTCCACTGCCCCCGTAGTCTGTTTAGATTGGTCAGAGGGTTGGGGGTGGTTTTTATAGGGGGTATGGGGTCGAGATAAGTTTGTTTGGTGGTGCACAAATTTCTTTGGTAGGTAAATTGGTAGTTGGGAGGCTTAGTGTATGCGGGATAGATTTTTTTTTGTTAACATGGGGTTGGGAGGTTATGGTAAGAGATTTGAGGGAGTTTTGTAAAGATTCATTCATCGGAAAAGTAGTTATGTCGGGCGCTGGTAACATGTTTTTTGGGGTTGGGGTTAATTGAGGCTGGAGGCGGTTTTTAGGCATGGGTTGTTGGGTGGAGGATAAGGATTCAGCTGTTTGATCAATTTCGAATAACTTTCTGGTAGCGGAGGAGCGGATATGGGTCTCTTTTTGGGTGGCTGTTGGGAAATCATTTTGTAGATTTTGGAATGCCATGTAAAACTTAGAATAGGAAGTTGGCACCCCATTTTTGTTGTAAACTGCATTGTAATGGATAGGGCTGATCAAGATGAGTTAAGTCAGCTATGCCTAAACATGCAAGAAGACAACTGGAGACTAGAAGGAAGACTCCGCTGCGAGGCAGCTGAGTATGGCAAAGAAGATAAGACGGAACTCGAAAGGTGCAAATCGAGATGCAAGATCTGAGTGAAGTATCGATCAAGTTAACTCAAGACAAATGCCAAGTCTCAAGGTTGAAGTGACAAGAGTCATCAAATGATTGGAAGTCGACTCAAAGTCACCTGGGGATGTTAAGAAAATGCATCAAGTCAAGACAATCGAAAGAGATCCGTTGCACGAAATCAAGAGAATTACTTAAACAAGTAATACCTCCATACTACCTTTCTTGAAGTGCTCAGATCCCCGAGAAGCGTGCAAAAGGAATAAACCAATGGGAAGCACTGCACCATGTCGAACTCAAAAGTCAAGAACAATACATACGAGGAAGTGGCAATTTCAAGGACTGCAACAAGACAAGACAACGACCACAAGTGACTTTCAAAAAAAAATAAGCCTATCTCTTCAACAGGCAGATTTTTGAAAGATCACTATAAAAGGCTGAGGAATTACTCTGAGGGAAGGTTACCTGAACCACGAACATTCAAGCAAACATTTGAACTATAACCTAAGATATTCTCAAATCATTCGAGATCAATCCTCAAGTCTACATTACGAAGGAAATCAATCCAACACTCACGTGTGAAGGAAAGATAACTTCAATCAGTTGAAGATGAAGTTTTTGAAGAATCAAGGGGTCTACATTTCACGGAGGATTGTAGAAAGGTTCAAGGTCGAACCAGTCTCAAGTTTTTGGAGGGCTTCGTGATCAAATCCAAGAAGCTTGAGCAAGTGGGCTGTAGTAGCAAGCGCACTGCCTGTGAAGAAGAAGCTCGAGTCGTCGAGAAGCCAGTGCGTGACCAAGGCATCTCCAGATCGAGTCCCAAAGGATCAAGTCACCAGTGTGATCAAGACTTGTATCGGGGATCATTACCACTCGTATATTGATCAATACTTAGTGGATTCCTCCAGAGTTGGAGAAGAGAGGAGTAGAAGAATTACCCCATCTTCGAACCTCTATAAAAACTTATCGTGTCATTTACATTTCAAAGACTTTAATTCCTGCATCTTATTTGTTTAACCTGGCGATAAATTTGCTATCCACTTGATAATCTCTAATTGCTAAAACCAAGTATTAAATCAACTAAACCAAATTTAAGGGTGTTAAGTCTTCCAAAAAACAAACCACGTTGAGCTAAGTCTTTAGTCTTAACAATGAGTTATTCTATCAACAAATTCGATCAGTCTGCATTGAGTGACTAACTCCACCGATTAACTAACTTAGTGTCACCAAGACACAAAAGTGAAGTATTAACTCTGAATTTTTAAAAAGACTAATTAGAAAAGTTGGTAAGGTTTATTCAACCCCCCTTCTAAACCTTACACTCACACCCCTGGGACCAACAGTGGCCGAACGTTGGAGAGGAGAGGCTTTCAACCACGGTCCGTATTTCATACTCGAAGTGTCCTGGCAGACATTGCGATCGTAGCCCTCACAATTTCTGTAAAAATGTCCGATCATTCCACAACAAAAGCAATATATAGGCAAAGACTCGTATTTCAGTGGTAGTATTAATTTAGTTCCTTGAACTCGCATTGTCAAGACCCTATTGGCTTGGTAACGTCAATAAGGATCTTGAAATGGAGAAACTTGCCGAATAATCCTTTTGTGGACAGATCTAAAACTTCCAGTTCTCCTAATTGTCGAGCTAGGGTTTGGGCCAAAGAAGGATTCATACAAGCCACTGGGGCATCGTAAGCTCGAATCCAAAAGGCTGCCTTGGTAACTTTGGCCACAGATGGTTGCTCGTTGGATTCAAGTTTACGAATCGCAAAAAGACCTCCGTCGTAATGCCATGGTTGATTGGCAAGAACCCTCTCCCTATCATAATTGTCCTTAAACTAGAATAGAATCAAATCTGCACCCCACTCACGTGAAATTATCGGTTTCTTTGATTTCCAAGCCTTTTGCATGACCTCAATGAAATAGAATGACTTCCATAATTAATCCGTATAAAGCTTCACAACTAGATAGAAATCCATTTCTGATGTATTGGTAAGGGTTATAGGATTTGAGTTATCGAGATCCACCACATCTTCTTCCTTCTCCATTAAATCCTCCATTAAAACACGAGTTGTTACTCTCAAAAGCAGACTGTGAACACAAAACAATTCTTGGCGTTGTGGATGTAACAAGGTGGACACGAATATCACAAGTGTAACCCTAGATAGATTGGTGATTTGGACGAAGACTCCGACGGTACCGTACACAACCTGCAAACCTGCAAAAACAAAACCAGAAAAAAAAATGAGAGGAAACAAAAGACCAGGAAAAAAATGAAAGAGAAAACAGACACAGAAACGAAGCAGATGAGAACTGAAGGGACAAGACTAGACTCAGGCGGCAGCGGTCAGCCGGACGGAGATTGGAATGTGAAGACACACAGGGGAACCCTAACAAAACCTTAATGGGAGACAGACTCCGTCGTAGAGGAGAACTTTTGTTTTTTTTCCAATGAATTATAAGAATTAATTGAATCATAACCTGGCCTGCATAGTGCATTTTAAGCCAGGCCGATGGGCCAAAATAGGCCTGGTCTTTTTTTGGCCTAGAAATTCTTGGCCCAGTCTGACCTTATCTATGGGCCAGGCCTGAATTGGCACCTCTATTTGGGACATCCCTAAAAGGAATACTGGACTATATATAATTGAGACAGAGTGAGTATGTTATTCTTTTCTAATTTGATATTGTATCGGACAATTATTCATACCGTTAACGACTAAAACGCCCTTGAAATTTAGTCAAATTACACAAAATCCCAGTTATCATTTAAAAAAAAAACTAAATCCCAGTTATTATTCAAAATTACAAATAACACTTTCACATTTATTACTATTTTTCAAATTGCACCATCAGATGAGGTATATTATATAAATATTTGTATGTAAATACAAACCTCAATGGAGTATTCACAATTTTAAAAAATAATTGGAGTTTTGTAATTAGGCTAAATCTCAAAGGTATTATTTTTAATTTATCCTTATTTACATAGATTAGTTAGACATGCGGAGAAGTTATAAAATATAACTCTAAAATTAACTAAAAAAGCACTATAACAATTAATTAGATATATATTGTTACAGTCTTGAAGTTATTCTTTTTTTCCGCAACGAAAGATAGTATATTAAAACTCGGAGAATCATTACAAACAGGCCGGTCAACGGACCAAGGTCCATTTGGGTACAAGGAAAACCCAAGTAAAAATCAAAGAGACCATCCAAAACAAAGGAGGCCTAAAACCAAATAACAACAACAAATAACATAATCTGATGATACAAGCTATAAGACAGTAAAATAAACTGGGATCTATAGCCCCTCATCAAAACACAAAACAAGCAAAGCCACCACCAGCAGCAACGATCAAACGACAAGGCACCATCCTTGTTCACTGAATCACAGATTCCTAAACAATTCGAGCATCACCAAACCGATCAAACAGCAACCAGCAGCAAAGCCAAATGTAGAACAACAAGAAAAGAACAATCCATATCCAAGGCCAAAAGCTGCACTGATAACATCCTGCAGCTCTTGCACTCCAAAAAAACAGCCTTATCCTTACTCTTCATTTTCTTACACACTTCTTGGAACTCATTCCATTCAGCCCAAGCCCCTTCAACAATACACATCTCTGACTTCCTTTCCTCTTTAAAGACCCACAAGTTCCTTGTTTTCCACAACCACCATAATAAGTAAGTTCTCAGTTGCATTCGAAACTCAGCATTAGAATCCTTGCCCACATTACAGACCTTCCCCACCACGCTGCAAAACTCCAGGTCTCATCCTTAATGCCCTCCCAATTGATAGGGGCTAATTTCCACACTAACTTAGCTCTTCTACACTCAAAAAACAAATGCGCAATGGTTTCAATCCCCTGCCCACAAATAAAGCAATGAGGATCAATATTCGTCCCTTTCAATGTAAGATTATGACATGTAGGCAAGATCGCACAATAACACTTCCACAAGAAGTGTTTAAGTTTGCCTTTCACATTCATCTTCCAACTTCTGTTCCTAGCAATCTTTTGGCAAGCGGGTGATTCACTAGAGTAAGTTAAATTCAGAGTACAAACCTTGTCTTTGAGAAGCAAAGAGTACACGGATTTTACAGAGAAAGCTCTCTTCTTGTCAAAATGCCACCACAATTTGTCTTTTTTCCCCTGCTGCATCCCTTTCATTTGAAGAATCCTCTCTGCATCCTCATGATTAAAAGTAGTTTTCCACTAGCTCAGTATTCCAAGAACAACCATCTTCCTCAAGCAACTAAGCCACCCATTGAGGACCCCTCTCATTATAAGAATCAGCAGATGGTTTGAAATTAGGAGCTCCTGGGATCCATGGCGACTTCCAGATCCTGATGGCCTTCCCATCTCCCACGTTGTATCTCAGCCCTTTCCTCAAAGTATCCTTAGTGTTTGACCAACTTCTCCACAACCAAGATGAGCTAAGAGGAGGATCCACATCAAAGAAGTTCCCATTAGGATAGTACTTAGCTTTAAGAATTTTACTCATCAGCAAATTTGGATTGGTTAGCACCCTCCACAACGGTTTAACAATGAGAGCTTCATTAAAAATATTTAGATCCTGAAACCCCAGTCCACCATCATCTTTTTGCACAGTGAGTTTATTCCAAGCTCTCCAATGTATCTTGTTATTTTTGGCTTCATTAGTTCCCCAAAAGAAGTTCGCAATAATGGAACTAATCTCTTTACATAACCCCACTGGAAGAAGAAAAACAGACATAACATACACAGGCAAGGCATTCAACACAACCTTAATTAAAACCTCTTTACCAGCTGTGGAGAGGAATTTATTTTTCCAACTATGAATCCTATTTTGTATATCCTCCAAAACATATCTGAAAACATCTTTTTTTGATTTTCCAATAACCATAGGAAGCCACAAATATTTATTAGACTGGTGAAGTTTAATTCCTCTCAACACTTGACACACCTCAGTTTGAACAAAAGCATGTGTATTTTTTACCAAAAAAGATACTAAATTTATCTAAGTTCACTTTCTGACCAGAAAAACTTTGGTAAATATTAAGAATATCCTAAATCACTTTTTCTTGAAGGGTGGAAGCTTCACAGAAAAGAAGGGAATCGTCAGCAAATAGCAAATGAGTAAAAGTAGGTCCATTGTTACGAATTTTAATACCTTTAAAAGCCCCAGAGAATCAGCTTTTCTAATCAAACTAGAGAAAACCTCATATATCAACAAGAAAAGGTAAGGGGAGATTGGATCACCTTGTTTAAGCCCTCTTGAGGGCTTAACAAGGCCACAAGGTTTGCCACTGATATTGAAAGTGAAAAAAGATGAAGAAACACAAGTAAGAATCCAATCAATAAAAGGTAAAGCAAAACCCATTTTAATCATAACGGCCTTAAACCCCCCCCCCACTCAACTCTATCATAAGCTTTTGCCATATCCAGTTTGATAGCCATAAAACTGTGCGGTCTTGATCGATCTCCCCAATTCTCCGGTGGAAAACTGCTCTTTTCTCTGTTTTCTAGGGTAAAAATCAGCGTCCTTTTGTTTGTGGCTGCCCTGTCTCTATTTGTACTTCGTTTTGGGTCAAAACCTAGTTGGAAAACTGTCAAACATGTTTTCCCTCACAGACGCATGGTCCGTGCGCCTAGCACATGCCCAGCCCGTGCTAGGTGCCGCAGGAAGTTGTCTTTTGCTGAAGGGCGCATGGGCCGTGCGCATACGCACGACTGGCCCGTGCGTTACCCAAACGTCCGAATTTGCTTATGGGGTCTTCATAAGAGTTATAGCCCTCTCTCTTAGCTTTCCGTATCCACTTGAATCAGCTCAATATCAATTTTGTAGAGAGAGTTATGGCCAAAATACTAAACCCTGTTAGTGCTGGAAATTTCAGACGCGTTTGGACGTTACTTGAGATAAATCCCCTCGTTGTTTGATCATCCATGCTTTTTTTGACACACGAATCATTACTATGACTCTAGAAGCAATATAATTGGCTTCCAATTGGGTGTAATCGCTTGATTCTTGATGCTTCTAGGTCACAATGCTCGTATTTGTCACAAAATCACTCCAAATATCGTTAAATTCCTACAAAACGAGCAAAGCGGAATACCTTTTCCACAAAGAGCGAATATATACCATTTCATATGAGTTATTGCATGTTTATAAACAATTATAGCCATAAATATGCCCTAAAATACATGCAAAACTCACACTAAACAGTAAGCATGAAAAAATTTGGAATTTGTATCCCCTTCCTTTAACCAAGAAACTCTAGATTTTTGCTTCCATAAAATTTCTTCTTTAATGTATTCCAAATCTAATTTACTTTTCAGCAATCTCCACTCTTTCCAATCTCTTTCCCACCTTGCTTTCTTAGGTTTTCAAGATTTTGGTTTAAATCTTCCATAGATGCTACAGCTGCAGATCTAAAACTCCTACTCCACTTCAAATGCTGAATCCTACACTCTCTAATTTTTGCCAGAAGTCTGTACATAGGGACCCCAAGTTGGGGCAGCTCCCATGCATTAGTCACTACCTCTTTAATTCCTTCCATTTTGAGCCATCTTTTATCAAAGCAAATCTCTTCTTGACTTTAGTAGTATCAGGGGAAGAATCCAGAGGTCGTACACAGTGGTCAGAGGCACTTCTAAACTCAACAACACTAGCCTTGGGAACCTAGCAACCCACTCCAAAGAACCAAAAAACCTATCAAGCTTTTCCTCCACAAAACCTTTACCTTCTCGATTATTAGCCCAGGTAAATTCCTCACCTCTTGAAGTACTTTCCAGCATTCCCATATCCCCAATGAATTCATTGAATTTATCAAAACTAGCCTCTGATCTTTTTCTTCCTCCCCTCTTTTTAGAGTGGCTACATAGGTCATTGAAGTCCCCTCCAATCAGCCACAAAGTCCCCCATTTAGCTCTAGCACAGTTCAAATAATGCCACTGATCCCTCCTTATAGTATAATTTGTACTCCCATAAACAAAAATAATCCATTGAGAAGGGGCATCACCTTTGTTTCTCAACTCAATCTCAATGCAGAATTCATTGTGGAAGATTTTCTCAATCTCAATCAGGTGGTTCCAGCAAACAAACAACCCTCCACTCTTTCCAACTGGATCAACACAAAACCACTTATCTTGAATATTAAGCTGCCTGCGAACCGTAGCAACAAATATTTTTTTCTTTTTTGTTTCACATAGAAATACAATATCGGGTGGTGGAGTCTCCAAAACTCCTTGATTTGGAAAATCGTAGAGGCCCTCTCAGACCTCTACAATTCCACTCCTTAACTTTCATTGATTACTTTGGGGCCGATTATGGTCGGCTACCTCCACCATGTCCATATCAACTAAGCACAACTTACCTCATTTTGGAATTTTCTTTCCTTTTCTTCTCTCCAGGTCATTATTCTCCACATTCAGTCCAATCTTTTTTTTTCCTTTTAATGCCACTTAATCTTTGCTGATCTTCCTCCATTCCAATAGGGGTTCGCTGGTTAGGCTCCTCCATCTTCAGCCTAAACCATCTCTTATTCGAAGAACTGGTGGAGCACTGTTGATTACCACCCTTCAAAAGTTGATTATTAGTAATATCTTGGAGAGGGAGTCTACTATGATTATCCCTAACAGGCACATCAAAGAGGTCCTCCACAACTGTACTTTCTTGCAATGAATCATTAATGGGATCACTTATAGCAACCGCGGAAGGATTATGAGACGGGTCAGGAACAGGGAAGGCAAGGGAGGGGGGGATTTTCTAGAGCAGGGGGTTTAGATAAATATATAGGCTGAGAGGGAGTTTTGGTTAATTTGGTAAGGTGGTTAGGTTTTTTGTCAGAGTTTGAATGGGGTATGGAAGTAAGCATATTAGCTTTATCATGATGTATGATAGGAAGAAGGGGAGCAGGGATTCTTGGGGTAGTAGTAGGCTTTTTCAGGTTTATGGCTTCCCTCTCAGGGATTTTTGGGATAGTAGTAGGGCTTGGCAGGTGCATGGCTTCTCTCACAGGGGCTACATTCATTTCAGCATTTTCAATTTGGACATTGGAAGGGCCAGCATGGGAATGATGTTGAGTATTATGAGTGTTTTCCTGTCGCATCTTAGCTCCAAAAAAGATATCTTCAACTTTTATCCAATCTTCATATGACCTTCAATGAGGTTTCCATCCCTAAGGTTATCCTTCCTCACTTCACCCTGCTTGTCCAAATGTCCAATATGACCACAGTAGCACAAATATTGATTAGATTTTCATACTTAAAGTATATCCAAACCATTTTAGATCCTAGTTTAATTTTTAGACCCCTGATTAGAGCTTGGGTAATATCAATTGAAGCTAGCATTTTCAGATGCCTACATTTCAAGCTGCTTGTTTCTGGGATAATCAGATTTTTAATATCAACAAAGGCCTTCCCAACTTTCATACCAAAATCTGCACATAGCCAATTCGAGGGGATATTTCAAGCCTGAACCCAAAGCTAAAGAATTTGAAAACATTTACTCTCCTCCGAGAGCCCTTCCATCCACGGCCTGAGGATCAAATATTGGTTATCGAATGCCCACATTTTACCATCCAACACTTTCTTTTTTTCCTCCTCAGACGAGAAAACAAACTGGAAATAGTTCAACCCTAGCTCCTTAGTTGAGAAAATATCCTTCACAGGCCAGATGAGAGCTAGAGTTTTCTTTAAACTCCCAAAGTTTGCTCTCTTGGCCCCAAATATCTTCCCAAATAGGCTTTTCGAGCACTCAACCGTACTGTCAACAATGTCAGCATCCTCAATACTGATTTTCAGTTGTTCTTTTTCAGAAAGTTCAAAGTTTTTTAACTTGAGTTCTACTTCCTCAGTCATGGCTCAACCCAACCACAAACTCTTCCCTGAGCCGAAAAACAGAAAGACTTTTGCTTCAGAGGAAGAAGCACAACCTGCAGAAGAAAACAAGAGAGTGGGGCTCGCACAAGAAGACAAATAAGCACAACAAACGGAAAAAAAGCACAGAGACAAAGCAAAGAGAAGTCAAAAGAAAACAGAGAAAAAGGCAAGCAACTACCTTAACTAAATGCACATGCAAGGAGATGGTTAAAGGAACGAAGGTACCTGATTAAGTTTAGACATAAATGCAGGGTAAAAAAACATGTATTAATGGCTATCAAACCTTCAATAACTACAACAAAAAACCTCACCAAACCCTGGTACAGTGTACCATTAGAACGAAAGCTAGGAAGAAAGAAGCGGAAATTTTGAAAAAGTCATATCCAAAATTTGCCTCCAATAGAGGATACACGGTTCCCAAGAGAGAGAAAAAAATAACTTTCAAATGCAAGACATAGTCTTGAAGCTATTCAAAAAACCAACTCGTAATTCTTAATATTTGTGCATATGTAAAAAAGTGAATATACCTCCTTTTTTATTTTTGATTAAAGTTTTTCATCATCGCTAGGGCTTTTGCATATATAAATTCATCATTTTAAGGATAATCTTGTCCAAACATTTAATTAACGAACAAAATATAATGTTTATGGTGTAATATCACTCTAATTGGTAGTACTGAAATCGTTGAATGAATCTATGTTTGCGTATAAAAATAAGTTGGTAGGATGTGGGGGGTTTACTCGACGAATACCCTATAACACTTAAGTCAGTTCTAAAACAAGTAAGAATAAGTCAGAACCTGTAAGTGCTCAATGAATGTCTACCTTTGAAATGAAAACCACATGTATATATATATATATATATATATATAGGCATATTAGTGTGTCTTTGTGAGTTTTTTTGGTTTTAGAGTCTTAATGAGCTCAAGTAAGGTATTATGACCCAAATTAAAATATATATATATATATATATATATAGAGAGAGAGAGAGAGAGAGAATTAATTATGTGGTCCTTTATGTATATTTCAAATGAATCAAATTCATAATTTAGATAGTTCCATTTGTGTCTTGATTTCCCACATCATGTCTGTGATTAGTGACTACTAACTACATGTGGCTCACAATTTCAATTTTGTTCGTATTGTGATGCAATTTTCACCATTATCTCCCATAAATGGCATCAACCACCATTTAACTCATCAGCTTCTGAAAGAATTATAGCACGGATAATAAGTAAAAGTTTCCCAGAGTAAGGATGTGATTGCAGATGCTGTCACATTCACAATCACATGCAGCGGAATTTTGAAAACAGTAAAAGGACACACGAATTAAAATTTATCTACAAACCAACCAGCTTGTAGATGTGCCAATATGGTGAAACTTTCCACTAGTACAAATCGTTTGATTCCGTATACAAAAATACTAAAACCAACTAGTAGAAACTCAACGAAAAACTCCTATCTACAGTATATCATATCTGTGTAATTCAACCCATCCAACAATAGACATGTGTGGACTTCGTTAATCACAATACTAAAAACAATGGATGAAAAGCTAACAAACACGATCTGCAGGACTGAATGTAATCTCAGATGTAGTCACATTCGAGATTGCATCCAGGGCAGTAAGACTCCTTGTGCTTGAATGACTCTTAATTCTTTCAAGACTCTTGTAGCTCTAGTGTATTTCTTGTGTACTGATTATGCACGTCCTCTTCCCTTTATATAGTAGTCCAAACCCTTCAAGAGACCTAATACACAAGGAAAGAAGATATATACAAATATATGACAAGTAAATCTTTATGTTAGGAGACAAGATAACTATCCAAGAGTCTTAATATATCAATACCATATCAATATGATTTCTTTCCTAATCTAAAAATTCCTAATCATACCATAAGTCTAGAAAGGCAAAACAAATCAAAATCCAATCTTTATAATTTTGGAAATTATTTCCGGCGATAAAAATCGCCCTAACAATCTCCCCCTTTTTGCCTTTCTGGACAAAAACACTTATCAAGCACAAAACAAACTAACTCCCCCTAAATATAACAACTCCCCTAAATATGATGTTGAGTAAAACTACTGAAGCAGACGTAATCACATTTTAGGTCACATTCATGACTGCAGCAAAATATCATAAGAGAGTTTTAGCAAGTAATCAACAATCAAAAACAAATAAACCTAGCTAGAGCATATTGTTTAGTACACCCCAGAATTAATGATTATAAAGTTTATCAGTGGACACGTTTGCATCCATCTGTCCTTCAAAGTCAAACTGAAGACCTTCATCGCCTTCACCCTGTCCAGCCAATGGTGCAGCAGCAGCATCTTGGGCTGCATCATTTTCAGGAATTGGAGCATCAATCCTGGGCGTTTCAGACGACAAAACTCCCCCTTGAGCAATGTTTGGTCCAACTACATTCTCTCCCCCTTTTTGGCCAGAAATTGAGCCAAGGATAGTCTGTAATTGGGAACGGAGAGCAGTGAAGTGAGAAATCTGGTGCTCAGCAAAGGCCAGTTGTACCTGTAAGAAAGCCACAAAGACAGGAATACATGGGATGTTAGAGGAAATGGGAGTCGGGATATTGCCAACATCCGGAACCACATTCGAGGCCACATGCATTCGGACCAGACCCAGGGGCATCAACATCTGGAGAGGCAGCAGAGATAGGAGTCGTAGGAGCGGGTGGAGCATCTCCTGGATAGACTAGGGGCATATCAACAATGCGATTTTGAGAACTGAGCAGGGGTTGAGAAACATGAAAGACCCCAGGCTGGTTTGTGAAGTGATCACCCTCATTCGGTTCAAAGCCTTGAGAAAACAGGATTTTATAGATGAGACTGGGGAATGGCAGGGACCATGTTTTGGATTCACTGGTAGCAAAGAATGTTACCTCCTCGAAAGCTAATTTACCAAAATTGAAAGACAACCCTTTCCCAATTTGGTATAAAACTCGTGCATGCGTCCTTGTGACAATGGAATTATTCTTAGAAGGAGACCAGCTTGCACAACAGATCTTGTGCAAAAACCCATAAAAGGATGTAAGGCGGGAGGAGATGAGTTTCTGGGCAGATGGAGATGTAGTGTTAGGTGGGGTTCCATCTCTGACAACATTCGGAACAGTACTTTCTTCCATGGACTTGTCACATTTCGGACTTTCGGAATTATGCGAGGAGGAAGATGACTTGATGGGGATTCCAAAGAGATTTTTGATGGAGGAAACAAATCTTGCCATGGAGAGAGAAGTTCTAACCTGCAAATAAGTTTCAAACCAAAAAAAAAAAAAACTTCGAAGTTCGTGAGAGATAGGGTGAGATGATGTGCACTTGATTGCCTGCAAATAAATAGGGATTCAACCAGAGTCATAATCAGGCATGAGTATCAAGGTACAAAAGGAAGAGTTTCATTTAGGAAAGAATTCCTCATGGGAAAAATCGAAAATTTAAGGAAAGAATCATGAGTCCAATTAATCCCAACTCTAGTTCACAAAGTGTCCAAATTATGTCAAATTGTGATAAGGAAAGTAAGATTAAAAAAAATAAGATTTACCCTTATCCTCCAAATCGGTTCAACCCACAATATATCCATCAAGATTTTCAAGATTTGGAGAAGAGAAAAATATCACTCTCAGATTATATATGGAAACCAAATCTCAGCAAAGAATCCCAAATCACTAGGACATGCAAAACCTAATATGTCTAATGCAACACCAAAAAGGAAAACACACGCAAGAGGTGAAATGTGTTGCAGCAATGGATATAGGTTCAAATGTCATCACATTTTGAGTTACACCTGTACTAATTGATTCAATGAATCGCAATCCAAAATCCCAGCTTTTCACGAATTTTCGAGTTTTCTTCAATTTTTCCAAGTCTCATGAGGGAGTTAACCAACAGGGAGCTTTCACTCAAATGCCATAGGTAGCTCTTTTTCACATGATCATGCCATTTTAAACAGCAATCGCATGAAGAAATTGGTCACAAGGAATAGCTTCACACAATGGGTTGGTAGCTTTTTCCTAGAAGGCCTCCAAGCATGATCAAGACTTTATTCACAATTCAGCTGCTGGGAAAAATAATATCATTTTTTTTTGAATTGGAGAGATCAACTCACACCAGTTTTCCAAGGGAGACAAATATGTGACTAGTTCGAACCATCAATCCACTTTTTGCGGAAATGCATGATAAGCTTACAATGCAGGGATGCCTAAAAAAATCAAAAAGGAATAGAGGAAAGGAAAAGAGATGCAGCGTATGGATGTCACAACGGATGTGTTCACTTGGTTTTATACCATTGATTTGGGCTTCCTAGACTTGAGTTTTGTGTTGTTTTTGAGTATTTTGAGTCATTTTTGTTATATCTCATAGGTTAAGCATTAATTTCTATTGTTTCGAGTCATTTGAGTGGCCAAGACATATTGTGGGCCAAGTATATTGAGTCTAGAGTCATAACAATGAGTCTCATGTCAAAAGAAGCAAGGATGATCAAACAAGAAGGGGACTGATATCAAGAAATGTCCAAACGCGTCTAGAATTTCCAAAGACTGACAGTGTTTTTAGTATTTTGGCCATAACTCTCTCCACAAAATTGATATGGAGCTGATTCAAGTGGCTACGGAAAGCTAAGAGATAGGGTCTACAACTCTTATGAAGACACAAAAAGCAAATTCGGACGTTTGGATGGCGCTACAAAAAAGAAGAAGAGCGGCTATGTCAAACATCAGCGCCCAGCACTAAAACGAAAAAATGCCGCAAATGCCCGGGAGTGTTCTACGGGCGCTGCAGCGCCTTCTCCTCCTGGCGCTGCAGCGCCCGTACCAAAAATGGGCAGTCAGGTTTTGTGTTTTGGCTGCGCAAGACCATTTTCGAAAATAAGAGCGCTACGTGAGCGGACAAAACAAGAAATGTCCGATTTTTGGATCTAAAAGGAGGGTACTATAAATAGATACATGGTAGGCTTGAACTAGGGCATGGAGGACACTTGGGGATGAAAACCAAAACCACCAAGACACAAGGAAAGAGTTGGGAAGAAGATTGAAGACACTATCATCTAGAAATAGATAAGATTCTTCTTTAATCTCTTTAATTCCTTCTTTGTTGTTTCTTGTATATCATTTGAGATGCATTCTCATTTGATTATGGGTATTTGTATTTTCATCATGAGCTAAACTTTATAATTCTAGAGGGATGATGTAATCTATGTTTGAACTTATGTTTTGATATTGTGGTTTGTCAATCTAGATTTCCCAATCTATTTGTGCTATTTGGATTTATTGCTTCTAAATTACTTGATCAATAATTTAGAGTATTTGGTGTATTTGATTTGACACTTGAGAGAGGTAATTGAATACATGGCCTTGAAATAGCATAACCTAGGATTTCATAGAATTGAGAGATTTGTGAATCCTTTGAAGTCATCAACCAAGATTCATAGTTTTTATTGAGATTTCAATTGGTGATCTTTATAGAGATATTGATTTCCCAATTGTGATCTAAAATCATTTGGCACTCGAGAGAGGAAATGATTATTGTAGAAATCTTGACTTATAAATTGGTAATTTGTGATTGATATACCATATTGATAATATAAGGAAAACTAGATTCATCACACCTCTAGAATTCATTCTCCCATAGATTTAGATGTTTATATTTTAATTAGTTATATCTAGTTATTTTTATTTATAAATTGAGACATCCACCTATTATTGATCTCACAAATATAGCATAGGTAATTTATACTTGGTACTTATACACGCATTCCCTGTGGATACGACAACCCTACTCATATCACTATATTTAAACTTGACACCGTAGACTTGCGGTTAGAAAATTCTCTAACAAGTTTTTGGCGCCGTTGCCGGGGAATGTGTTTTGTGTGATATCAAGGTTGATTGCCTAGTTGTAATTTGACTATTTTTTTTGTTTTCTTTTATTTGTTTTAATTTTGTGTAATTGTTTTAGGCATATCGTTGGATGGAATTATAATGTATGCACATACGTGGCCAATCGATGATGCTTCTGGGATTTTTGGAAGTCAAAGTGTGAACAATTTTGTTCCTTATTATCTACCTCAAGAAAATGTATGGGCCCAAAATATGGCAAATCGTGAAACCTTTCATCAGCCACAAGAACAATTGTCTAGCTTGGAAGAAAATCTTGCAGAGTTTATCGAAGAGTGTAAGATAAGAAATCGAGAAAGTGATAATAGATTATTACAAACCGAGGCAAGCATTCAACAAACTGAGATTACATGTCAAAATATGTCAAAGTTACTCCAACAAATGATTGAACAACTTAATAATGAAGAGTCGTCATCATTCTTGGGACCTGGTGAAATAGAAAATCATGAACATGAATTGCCCATTATGAAAAAGATGGACATCCTTCAAAATTTGGAGGAGACTTTTGAAGAGTGCAATCCGATCTTACAAGAGGAGGAGCCATGTCAAACTAACTCAGGGAGTATCTCTATCTCTCACTCAATTGAAAATCCTCATATTGACAAAATTATGTGCACTCTAGATGTAAGCTTCAATTCAAATGTATCAAATTTTGAGAAGCATACACTTGAAGGAACAATGTTTGAAAATGGTGATCAATTCACATGTTCTCTGATTTCATGATATTTAATGTGAGTAAAGATAGAAATATCTTTACTATGATTGATAAACCATTTTTCATCATTAGGAACACATTTTTTGATTTCCAAAATACCATCAACATTGTGATCCTTAATCATCCACGTCTTACATACACTGAAGGATCGCCTATACTATTGAAAAATACAAAGGCGTGGCATGATCGACACTTGTTTTTGGATCCCGGTTGAATAAAACAAAAGTCTGGCTAAAGACTTTAAATTTAGCGCTTCTTAGGAGGCAACCCAAGCTCATTTTACTTGCTTTCATAGTTTGATTAGTTAGAATGTTTGTGTTTTATTAGAAGTAGTCATGTTGCATCTCACCCCTATCCCTCTTGCATGCTCATTACGCGATTCTTGTGAAATTATGTGCAAAAGGTGCTTATTGTGATAGTATTTGGATGCATTGAAATTTTGGCATAATTTGATATATAATTGCATATACATCATTTACCTTGATTTATGCCCACCATGTGTTTGATAAAATGCCTCAATGAGAAATTTAACACTTTTGCATACCCTTCTTGGTTGATTGCTTGGAGGAGTTCACATGTCGATCACAATTATATAACATCGATGTAGCTCCCATGGTCTTCACATGATATTGTGGTACTTTACCCCATTGCTCGTTTCCACGTTTGGTTTTGTTTGGCAGGTTGGTATTGTGCCTCCTAAATCATAGAAAGGCAAGGAAAAAGCCATCGACCCTATGGAGTGCTACCAATTGGCCCTGTTGCTTCTCTTTCACCCCACGATTCCGACGAGGAGTTGCACCTCTTCCATTGAGGACAATGGTTATATTAAGTTTGGGGGAGTGGTAATACCTTTTTCAGTTTGTGATCCTACTTTCTTCGTGTTTTTTTGTGTCTTGTATATTTGCTTTGAGTTGAGTCGAGTCGAGTCATTTGTTGAACTATAGAACTGCATGACTAAGTGAATTTGTCGAATATGAGTTAAACGGTCAAAAGAGCATGTGTTTGAGCGGTGATCTATGCTTCGTTCCATTAATTCCATCTACATGCATAATTTGGTTGATTTATTTGAAAATGATTTATGAAGTTGAGTGTTTCTTGTATGATCCCACCGGATGCTAGAACTTGTCTGATCACTAGTCGAGGCGAAATCCTAGGTGAAGTAACATTAAGGAAGTGATTTAGGCCATCTTTGAACAAGCCAGAGCCTAGAATGCCTACCTTTGTATTATATTTTCCCTAGTATCCCCTTTTGAGCCTTATAAACCCGTTTCTTTGGCAACCAATCTAATACCCAGAGCCTAAAGGTTAATATCCTAATTACCCATCAATCATACACACAAAGTATAGAAAAAAATATTGGAAGTTGAGGGTATGATGAGAAGGGTGTGTATTTAATTGAATGAAGTTGCCCGAGAAAAGAAAATATGGAACCCCATGTACGCAAAAGAATAAGTTTGGGGG
This sequence comes from Rehmannia glutinosa, assembly GCA_016081115.2. NCBI lineage: Eukaryota > Viridiplantae > Streptophyta > Magnoliopsida > Lamiales > Orobanchaceae > Rehmannia > Rehmannia glutinosa. Next base: position 8,804,179 of record CM071935.1, read on the forward strand.
TTCCGGAAAAAAAATATGTGTAAAAAAAATTGAGTAAAATCATCGGGATTGAAGGTTCATAAACATTGGGGATGTCAAAAAGTGAAGGGTAGTAGCTTATTGATAATTCGAAGTGTTAATTGTGTGTTTGGGTGATTTGAGCCACTTAATCCCATATTTTCCTACCTTACCCTAAGCCCACAATACAAGCTTTAAAAGTCCTATTGATCCTTGTGTTACATTAGCCTACATTAGTGGAGATTAGTGTGAAAGACAAGCCTATTGAGTCCGGTAAGCATCTCATCTCTATATTCAAAAAGTGGATCATTTTGAAAACACTTGATTGCGTGAATCTATTTGAATAATGTAAACGGAGTTGGCATGTACATTCCATACTTTTGATCACAATGTTAAAACACATGCTTGATTGATAGTGAAATGAGTATGAGACAAATGATATTGGTTGTGAAGTTTTGCAGTTTGTTTGTATTGTTGTGTCTTGTATTTTTCATTTTAGAGTTGTAATTGCTTGAGGACAAGCAATATTCTAAGTTTGGGGGTATTTGTTCACTTGGTTTTATACCATTGATTTGGGCTTCCTAGACTTGAGTTTTGTGTTGTTTTTGAGTATTTTGAGTCATTTTTGTTATATCTCATAGGTTAAGCATTAATTTCTATTGTTTCGAGTCATTTGAGTGGCCAAGACATATTGTGGGCCAAGTATATTGAGTCTAGAGTCATAACAATGAGTCTCATGTCAAAAGAAGCAAGGATGATCAAACAAGAAGGGGATGATATCAAGAAATGTCCAAACGCGTCTAGAATTTCCAAAGACTTGTGATGGTTTTAGTATTTTGGCCATAACTCTCTCCACAAAATTGATATGGAGCTGATTCAAGTGGCTACGGAAAGCTAAGAGATAGGGCCTACAACTCTTATGAAGACACAAAAAGCAAATTCGGACGTTTGGATGGCGCTACAAATACAAGAAGAGGCGCTGAAGCTAGCTGAATATGCAAATAAGCGCCAAGAAGACCAAAAACGAGCGCCGCAGCCCGGGAGTGTTCTACGGGCGCTCGCAGCGCTTCTCCTTGCGCGAGCGCCCTGGTACCAAAAATGGGCAGTCTGATTTGTGTTTTGGCGCCGCAGAAGACCATTTTCGAGCGCTGCAGCGCCCGTGGGCGGACAAAACAAGAAATGTCCGATTTTTGGATCTAAAAGGAGGGTACTATAAATAGATACATGGTAGGCTTGAACTAGGGCATGGAGGACACTTGGGGATGAAAACCAACACCACCAAGACACAAGGAAAGAGTTGGGGAAGAAGATTGAAGACACTATCATCTAGAAATAGATAAGATTCTTCTTTAATCTCTTTAATTCCTTCTTTGTTGTTTCTTGTATATCATTTGAGATGCATTCTCATTTGATTATGGGTATTTGTATTTTCATCATGAGCTAAACTTTATAATTCTAGAGGGATGATGTAATCTATGTTTGAACTTATGTTTTGATATTGTGGTTTGTCAATCTAGATTTCCCAATCTATTTGTGCTATTTGGATTTATTGTTTCTAAATTACTTGATCAATAATTTAGAGTATTTGGTGTATTTGATTTGACACTTGAGAGAGGTAATTGAATACATGGCCTTGAAATAGCATAACCTAGGATTTCATAGAATTGAGAGATTTGTGAATCCTTTGAAGTCATCAACCAAGATTCATAGTTTTTATTGAGATTTCAATTGGTGATCTTTATAGAGATATTGATTTCCCAATTGTGATCTAAAATCATTTGGCACTCGAGAGAGGAAATGATTATTGTAGAAATCTTGACTTATAAATTGGTAATTTGTGATTGATATACCATATTGATAATATAAGGGAAAACTAGATTCATCACACCTCTAGAATTCATTCTCCCATAGATTTAGATGTTTATATTTTAATTAGTTATATCTAGTTATTTTTATTTATAAATTGAGACATCCACCTATTATTGATCTGTCAAATATAGCATAGGTAATTTATACTTGGTACTTATACACGCATTCCCTGTGGATACGACAACCCTACTCATATCACTATATTAAAACTTGACACCGTAGACTTGCGGTTAGAAAATTCTCTAACAGGATGTGATGTGCAATGTTGTGACATCTCGTGTAACATTTCAAAGAAAACACAAACCAAGAGACTTCCTTAAATTGGAGAATCTCTCAAAATCCAAAGCATTGGTGAAGATGTCTGCAAGCTGATTTTCAGTAGCAATATACTCAATTCGAATTATATTTTTCTCAACTAAATCTCGAATAAAGTGATGTCTAATATCTATGTGTTTAGTATGAGAGTGTTGGGCAGGATTTTTTGAAATATCAATCGCACTCATATTATCACAATAGACAATCAGTGTTTCACTTTGCAAACCATAGTCCTCAATCATTTGGTTCATCCATAAAAGTTTTGTGCAACAACTCCCAACTGCTACATATTCTGATTCAGCAGTTGAAAGAGATACACAATTTCGTTTTTTGCTATACCACGAGACCAAATTATTTCCCAAATAAAAACATCCACCACTTGTACATTTTCGATCAACAACATCTCCAGCCCAATCAGAATCACTAAATCCCACAAGATTGGTGTTAGTGTCTTTTGTGTACCAAATTCCCAAATCAGTTGTGCCCCCTACATATCGAATAATATGTTTTAAGGCTTTTAAATGAGTAACCTTGGGATCATATTGATAACGAGCACAAAGACAAACACTACATGATATCAGGATGACTGGCAGTCAAGTACAACAAACTTCCTATCATGCTTCTATACAAGGTGTGGTCAACACTTTCAGCCACATCTTCTTTACTCAACTTTTGACTCGACCCCATGGGAGTCTTCAAGTGAGAGGCATTTTCAAGATCGAATTTTTTCACAAGATTCTTAGCATACTTGCTTTGTGAGATAAAAATCCCTTCCTTTAACTGTTTAATTTGCAAGACCAGGAAATAACTCAACTCACCTATCATACTCATTTCAAAAGTGGAGGACATGCAAGCAATGAATTAACAGTTTATCCGAGGAGGAACCAAAAATAATGTCATCGACATAGATTTGAGCAATCATGATGTTATGGTTTTTCTTTTGAATGAACAAGGTTTTATCAACTTCACCACGTTTAAAACCAATTTGAAGAAGGTATTCAGTTAGCCTACCGTACTAAGCTCTAGGGGCTTGTTTGAGACCATAGAGAGCCTTTTTAAGCTTATACACGTGGTTAGGCTTAAAAGGGTCCTCAAAGCCTTTAGGCTGTTCAACAAAAGCTTCTTCATCTAGAAATTCGTTTAAGAAAGCACTTTTTACATCCATTTGGTGAAGAGTTAATCCCAAGTAACATGCAATAGCAAGCAACAAACGTATGGACTCAATACGGGCTACAAGAGCGAAGGTTTCATCGAAATCCACCCCCTAAACCTGTGTGTACCCTTGAGCAACTAATCGAGCTTTGTTGCAGATAATTTTGCCAGATTCATCTGTTTTATTTTTTAAAATCTATTTTGTTCTAATGACATTAACATCTTCTGGCCTAGGGACTAAAAACCACACATCATTTTTGACAAATTGGTCTAGTTCTTCTTGCATAGCATGTATCCAAAATTCATCTTTAAGAGCTTCAACAACATTCTTAGGTTCAAAATTGGATACAAAACAACATGTTCTCACATTGATACAATCAGTAGACAAGCAGACCATTCTTACGATATCACGATAGTTCACTCTACCCTTCCCTCTTGTCTTAATACCATCAGTAGTGTTACCAATAATTTGAGACGTAGGGTGATTTTTCTGAATCCTTGTAGGTATGTCACTACCACGATCCACGATTGGATTATTAGTTTCTTCAATAGGTTCATTGTTAGAATCAGAGTCTGACTCAGCTGCAACAGACACGGATGTGGGCTCAGATGTCATCACATTTGGTTCTGCATTTGAGACAGCTGGTATGGAACTTCAGTCACATTCTCCGTCACATATGTGCCTACATCCTTCGTTGGGGTAGTCTCAACATATTTGAGCAGATCTACAACATTATCTTCTTCACTCTTTCTTGCAATATCTGAGAGATCATCGAAGACAACATTTACAGATTCCATGATCGTCTTAGTACGAAGATTATAAACTCGATAGGCATGACTATTCGAAGTGTAGCCTAAGAAAAGACACTTGTCACTTTTGGAATCAAATTTACCAAGATTATCACGATCATTGAGAACATAGCACACACACCCAAAAACATGAAAATATTTGAGGTTTAGTTTCTTTCCCATAAGATTTTCATAAGGGGTCATAGAACATCCAGGCCTCAAATATACACGATTCGCTATATGGCACATAATATTTAGAGCTTTAGCCCAAAACCATTTTGAAAGTTTTTTAGAACTAAGCATGACATGGGTTATCTCTTGCAATGTACAATTTTTCCTCTCTGCCACTCCATTCTGTTGTGGAGTTTTGGGTGCGAAAAATTCATGAGAAATCCCTTTTCTATCACAGAAAGACGAGAAAGAAGAGTTCTCAAATTCTTTACCATGGTCCGATCTAATTCTGGCAATAGTTAAATTATACAAGTTACAAACCTTTTTATGCCAGCTTCTAAAGAAATCAAAAGTTTCAGATTTCTCACGTAGAAAATATGTCCACGTATAACGTGAAAAATCATCGACAATCACATAAGAGGACTTTCTACCACCCACACTCTCAATCTCAATAGGACCCATGAGATCCATATGAACTAACTTTCACACACACTGAAACTTTTCATAGACAATTTAGGCAAACCAATTGCAGCTTCAAATTTCACAAGTTCCATTAGCTTTTTATGGCTAACATGGCCTAATTTTTGATGCCATAGATCAGTGTCATTCGTGTGTGCCCTGTGACAAAGTTGCTCATTATAGTACTGATAACAGTTGTCAGAAGACCTCAAGCCAGTAAGGATACAAGTGTCAGACTCATCGAACACTTCCCATGAATTTTTGTTGAACTTGACATAGAGATCATCATCACATAGTTGACTTATGTTGATGAGATTAGCATTAAGACCAACTACATGAAGCAAGTTACGTAGCTTGGGTAGTCCTTCAACGTTCAACGTCCCGTTCCTGATTATCTTCCCTTTGGCTCCACCTCTATAGGTAACAGTGCCACCGTTGTAAACTTTATAGTCAGTTAAATACTCCAAGGTACCTATCATATGTCGTGAGCATCTACTATCGAAGTACCAAGATCCTGCAACGTTAGATCTCAAGGAAGTGTAGATAACATGATATTTAATATCGGATTTTTTGATCCAGACTGGTTTTGAAGGATGTTTTCGAGGATGTCGTAACATCTGTGATGACATCTGGCGTCCAGACCCTAAATCCGATTTCAGTTTATAACAGAATGGTTTAATGTATCCAGGAACATGACAATAGTGACAAATAAAGTGGCGCTTTTGTGGTTTAGAGTTCTGGGAAAAATTCCTTTTATTGTTGGAGGAATCTGAGGATTCTCCTTGTTCTTTTGCTTTAACATAAATTGGAGTTCTATAACCAAGGCCAGCTTTATCATCACTACACATGAAAAGAATATCATCCAGTTTTGCTTTCCGAGAATTAAACTTTAGCTTTCAAGAGACTCTTCAAGTTTAGAATTTACCTTTTCGAATTCAAGTTCTTTCTTAGTAGAGAGGCCTCCAACCTGGTAACCACTTCCCTTTGATCATCATTCTCCTTCTTGAGTCGATCATTCTCCTTTTTCAGCATCTCGTTCACTTTAATCTTTTTCAGCCAATCCTTATACAGGTTCGCGTACGTGTCTTCCAGACTTTCACCATCAGATTCATCATCCTGTTCAATATCATCAGGAGCAGAGGTAAAATAAAAACAAAAAAGGTTAGAGACAGATAAGAAATCATGTTCTTCAGATGTGACCTCAAATGTGATCAGAGAAGGTGTGCTCACATCTCGGGCTGCACCTCTGGTGACACATGAAGGATTTATTGGGAGATACTTTCAATCTTTCACCAAGGTAGTCAGAACCTTGGGTTCTTCATGTTCATTCTTCTCACTGTCAGATTCATTATCACTCAAAGTCACACTCAGGCTCATTCCCTTTTTCATAAGAGTATTAGCACATTGGGCAGCATAGTGACCATACCCAGTACATGCCCTACACCTAATGGAGTCAAGAGTTTTGTGTCAGACTTGTTCGATTTATCACCAAAAAACGTTCTTGATTTTTATCAAAGGTGTTCTTTTGAGGTAACTTGATTGGCTCAGACTTAAAAGGCTTTGTGAAATTTTGGGACTTTTTCTAACTTTTGAGTTTAAGGATCCTATCAAACGTTTTTCGAGTAAATGGCCATAGAATCATCTCCTAGATTAGATTTTTCAATCTCATTGGTAAGATCAGCAAAATCATTGGTAACTTTGGACTCAAGTTGAAAAGAAGACTCAATTTGAAAAGCAACTTTTTGACCCATACTCTCCATCTGTTGAGCCATATTCATCTCATAGCTTTGAAGAATGCCAGCAAGTTTTTCGAGACTTAAGGAGGATAGATTATGGGCTTCTTCTATGGATTAAATTTTGATATTGTATCTAATAGGAATAGATCTCATCATTTTGCTCATGAGATTTTCATTAGAGATAGGGTCACCTAGGGCTTGAGCTTCGTTGGCAATATCACACAGTTTGGCATTGTAAGTGGCGATATTCTCATCCTCACGCATTCTAAGGTTTTCAAACTTATTGGTAAGCAACCTAAGTTTGGTTTTTCGCACACTAGCAGATCCCTCACAATGACTTTGCAGAGTATCCCATGCATCTTTGGCAATAGTAAAATTTGCTATGATTTTGAACATATTTTGATCCACAGTACCAAAGATTGCCATCAATGCCTTCGAATTATAATTGGACAAAATTAATTCATCATTAGTCCAATCAATTTCTCCTTTGTCCTTGTAGTCACCTTCAATATCAATGAGTTTTGGAGGTGACCACCCAGTAAGGATTGTACGCCAGGCCCTTTCATCAATTGATTTGATGTAGGCCCGAACTTTGACCTTCTGAATAGAATAATTGTAGCCATCAAGAATGGGCGGATGAAAAGTGGGGTTATTTTGAGTATCCATGCTAACAAACACTCAGGATCAACACTTAGTGTCGTCAAGTGTAGGCTCTGATACCAATTGAAAGAATTATAGCACGGATAATAAGTAAAAGTTTCGCAGAGTAAGAAAATGATTGCAGATGTGGTCACATTCACAATCACATGCAATGGAATTTTGAAAACAGTAAAAGGACACACGAATTAAAAATTGTCTACGAGCCAACAAGCTTGTAGACGTGCCAATATGACGAAACTTTCCACTAGTACAAATCATTTGATTCCGTATACAAAAATACTAAAACCAACTAGTAGAAACTCAACGAAAAACTCATGTCTACAGTATATCAGATCTGTGTAATTCAACCCATCCAACAATAGACATATGTGGACTTCGTTAATCACAATACTAAAAACAATGGATGAAAAGCTAACAAACACAATCTGCAGGATTGAATGTAATCTCAGATGTAGTCACATTCGAGATTGCATCCAGGGCAGTAAAACTCCTTGTGCTTGAATGACTCTTAATTCTTTCAAGTCACTTGTAGCTCTGGTGTATTTCCTGTGTACTGGTTATGCACGTCCTCTTCCCTTTATATAGCCGTCCAAACCCTTCAAGAGACCTAATACACAAGGAAAGAAAATATATACAAATATATGACAAGTAAATCACTTATGTTAGGAAACAAGATAACTATCCAAGTATCCTAATATATCAATACTATATCAATATGATTTCTTTCCTAATCAAAAAAGTCCTAATCATACCATAAATCTAGAAAGGCAAAACAAATCAAAATCCAATCTTTATAATTTTGGAAATTATTTCTGGCGATAAGAATCGCCTTAACAGCTTCAATTTAATCTTGGGTACAATGATAGTAACAAAATTCACTGATTTTTTTAATTTTTTTAAAATAAAATACGATGTTATCTTATGATATTGAAATTCTGAATATATTATTTATAAATAATAATGTGTGATAAAATATTAGTCTATTGTTAAAAAATTATTTACTATATATAAAATATTACTCATATTTCAATAAAATTATACTACATTAATTTATTTTTTATTTTTCCAATACAATCATATAATTTTAGGTGATAATACTTTGGGCCTATTTTAATAATCGAGAATACTTCTTCTCATGACTTTATTACCAGGGGCAAGTAATAAATGTGACCATGCATGCAATACGAACAATTGGTTAAGGTGCCCGAGGTTAGCTCAGGTTTGATGCTCAAATCATTATAGAGTTTGAGAGAGAGTGAATGTCATTGAATTAAATTGAGTGTCTTCTCAAACAAAAAAATAAAAATTGACAGCTTTTGGGAATTATGACACACCAATTATAAATAATATATATTTCTTTCAAAATAACTATTTTTAGATATAATGTAATATTTATTTTATATGTATTAATTGAATATTATAGAATAAAAATACAAACTTTCATAATTTATGAGTGTACTATCTATTATTAAGTAGCTATATCTTAACTAAAAATTAATTAATTAAATAAAAAAAACATATATATTAAATTTTGCATAATTCGACAAATACATTAGTGCTTTTAACAATCTTATTTTATTTTGTATATATAGGAGTCCAATTACTCATTTGTATTTTTTGACCAATTTTTATTATAATTGCTAATAAAAAATTATATTAAACTCATATATAATAAATAAATAATTATATTATAATTACTTATTTTATTTTGTATATATAGGAAGTCAGCTGTAAATGCTTGCACTTCCCATCAATATTTTGAGGATTCATACCAGACTTCTTCTAGATTTGCAAATCTTTCAAAAATTTGATGAATACTTTGAGATGAAACCCCACAGAGACACACATATGTACAAATTTAAATAGATTAAGGAAAAGAGAGAAAAACAACTCCCATGGTGAATGATATATGAATTGTTCTGATACCATGCTATAATTTATAATTACTCGCTTGAGTTCTTCTACTATCGTCGGATATATATACAAGTACCATATGTAATCTCCTCCCTAAAATAGGGGATTACCGAGATCCTCATCATTCTTATAAGTCAAAAACTTGTATAGAACCGTCTTACGGATCTTATTCCGTAAGACGGATCCGCCCAGCCCACCAGCCCAGCGCCCAGCCCACCAGCCCACCCGTTATATTTTTAAAAAAAACAAATCCGTGCGCTTGTGGGGAATTGAACCTGCGAGCCTATGGAGACATAAGGTGTTATTCTGTCACTAGATCATTGGTGCTTGTTATGCATATTTACTATAACCATGAATATAAAGCTTCATTATCATCCCTTCATTTTAAAAATTTAAATTCTCTGAATAGAAAGGATACTTTATCCAAAAATAGTGATACTTTTGAGTAATAAATATGATACATTTAAGGTGAACATTAATATTTTAATTTTTACATATTCAAAATATAAGATTTTTTGATATACTCATTCTAGTCTCATAGCTAATGTTTTTTACATTGAAAAATTGATACTTATGCTGGAAATAGTGATACATTTGATATTAAATATGATACTTTTATAATGGACAATGGCATTTTAAAATTTAAATTCTCTGAATAAAAAGTAATACTTTATCCGAAAATAGTGATACTTTTGAGTAAGAAATATGATAGTTTTAAGGTGAACATTATTCAAAAAAAAAAATTGATGTACTCATTCTAGTCTCATAGTTGTAGGTCCCAAGGGGTATGAGTGTAAGGTTTAGAAGGGGGGGTTGAATAAACCTTACCAACTTTTTGATTTAGTCCTTTTAAAAGTTCAGAGTTAGTACTTCACAGCTGTGTCCTTGATGGACAGCTAAGTTAGTTAATCAACAGAGTTAGTTACTCAACAGACTCGACTGAGCTGTTGATAAAATAACTCAACTGTTTTGACTAAAGACTTAACTCGACTGTGATTTGTTTTTAGCGGAAGACTTAACAACCTTGAATTTGGTTAAGTTTGTTTTAATACTTGGTTTTAGCACTTAGAGATTATCAAGTGGATAGCAAATTTATCAGCAGAGTTAAATAAATAAGATGCAGGAATTAAAGTGTTGAAATGTAAATGACACGATAAGTTTTTATAGAGGTTCGAAGATGGGGTAATTCTTCTACTCCTCTCTTCTCCAACTCCTGGAGGAATCCACTAAGTATTGATCAGTATATAGAGTGGTAACAGTCCAGATACAAGTCTTGATCACACAGATGACTTGATCCTTTGGGACTCGATCCCGAGATGCCTTGGTCATGCAATGGCTTCTCGTAAGACTCGCTTTCTTCACAGTGGCGCAACCGCTTTGCTACTACAGCCCACTTGCTCAAGCTCCTTGGATTTGATCACGAAGCCCTCCAAAAACTTGAGAATGGTTCGACCTTGAACCTTCCTACAATCCTCCGTGGAATGTAGACCCCTTGATTCTTCAAAAATTTCCTCTTCAACTGATTGAAGCTATCTTTCCTTCACAGGTGAGTGTTGGATTGATTTTCTTCGTAATGTAGGCTTGAGGATTGATCTTGAATGATTTGAGAATATTTTAGGTTACAGTTCAAATGTTTGCTTGAATGTTCGTGGTTCAGGTAACTTTCTCTCAGAGTTATTCCTCAGCCTTCTATAGTGTTCTTTCAAAAATCTGCCCGTTGAAGAGATAGGCTTATTTTTGAAAGTCACTTGTGGTCGTTGGCTTGTCTTGTTGCAGACCTTGGAATTGCCACTTCCTCGTATGAATTGTTCTTGACTTTTTTTGAGTTCGACATGGTGCAGTGCTTCCCATTGGTTTATTCCTTTTGCACGCTTTTGGGGTGAGCACTTCAAGAAAGGTAGTATGGAGGTATTACTTGTTTAAGTAATTCTCTTGGTTTTCGTGCAACCGGATCTCTTTCAGTTATCTCGACTTGACTGCATTTCCTTGCCTTCCCCGGGTGACTTAGAGTCGACTTCCAATCATTGGATGACTCTTTCCGTCACTTCAACTTGAGACTTGGCTATCTTGAGTTGACTTGATCGATACTCTACTCACCGTATCTCACCGCTCCTTCCAGTCAAGTTCTCGTCTTCTCTTCTTTGCCATACTCAAATGTCTTGCAAATGAGTCTTCCTTCTAGTCTCCAGTTGTCTTCTTGCATGTTTAGGCATAGCTGACTTAACTCAGCTTGACCAGCCCTATTTATTACAATGCAGTTTACAACGAAAATGGGGTGCCAACATCCTATTCTAAGTTTTACATGGCATTCATCAAAATCTACAAAATAATTTCCCAACAATTTCCCCCCTTTTGATGATGCCAAATCTTATACATTCAAAGTGTAAATAGCAAAGATACATACATATAGTGCATTCACAGAGAATGTATGCCTAGAATCAATTCTTTTATTGATCATAACATTCTTGTCCTTTACACAACTGTTTACAAAGTGTATCAGAGCAAACATCTATGTCTACGCAAAAATAGAGAATTTACAAATTTATTACAGAAGACTTACATAAAGTGTATTTACATAGTAAAATACATGAAGGGGTGGACAGCAACACTTCATCTCCTTCGCTGCCTCCTTCTTTCATCTTCTTCAGCTCTGTCATCTTCTCGATCTTCTTCTCTTTTTCTCATCTTGACCGCCTTCTTCTTCTTTTTTTCATTTTCGCGCTTTCCGGCAGCTTCATCTCTTCTTAGTCTCTCTTGTCTCTCCTCCCATAGTTGAGTTTGTCTTTTATTTTCTTCTTCAATTCTTTTCACATACTCAAGATTATTCTTAGCCACTTGCAGATTGGCTACTTCATCAAAACTCCAGCCCAAGATCCCTCCTTTCTTGCCTGGATCTATGTACTCAATGTTTTTGGGCGGGTCTAGGTCTCAAACCTCTCCCTCCACCACACGCTTCTTCCTCTACCTCTTCCTCTCGGGCGTGTATTGTCTTGGGGCCTTTTTTTCCCAAATTGAGTGACTAGCGGAGTGACCAAAGCAGAGTGATCGCTGGTAGTCTGCCGTCGGCTTCTTCACATAGTGTGAGACCCTTTTCCCAAGACAAGTCCTAGGCTTGAGCCATGGACATGTTTGCGAAGTATCCTTGAGATGCGGCGTTTTAAATTCATCAACTGATCTTGTCTCGATTCCGCATCGAGATGGCATAAGTGTCTCTGTCTTTGGAATGCCTCCATGTTGTTTCAAAATATCCATAACTCGGGCATTCATCCTTCCTTCCACTTCCTCCATCCCTCGCTTCAATCGTCTTTTCTTTTGTCGGCCATAGGTAATGCAGGTGTTGGGATCGCGCAGTCATCGGGAGTTTGCTTTGATAATATCACCGTGACAAGACCTTGTTGGGGGTTTGTGCAATCATCAAGGTCACATCTCTCGATCCTTCCCCCTCAACAGACTTCCCTTTCTTTTCTCTTGAAACTTCCTCACTGTCTTTTCCTTCACAAACCGCTCCATCCTTCTCAACTTCGGATCCCTTCGTGACTTTTAGGTATTCCTCTTCCCCTTTTTGGCATCATCAAAGGAGAGAGGGACCCTGGAAACAAACTAGCAAGCGGAAGTCGAGTCTGGCGATAGCCAAGTTCTCGCTTCGAGTCCGCTGCGGAGTATCTTTGCATGAAACTCGGAGCGAGTAGCGTTGGATTGACTTTTGCGGCTTCATCTCGGCCATGAGAAGGCTGAATTTTCGATCCATGTTTTCTTCCATACGCAGGAGCTCATTCTTATTTTTCTCACGCAAATGCTTTATCTCAAAGAAAGTGAGATTCGTGCATATGCTCAATGTGTTCTCTCAATTGTGTCTTCGCATCAGCATTCTCATTTCGCCATACCAACAACTTGTTGAACAATGTTCTGAAATATCTAGCTTGTTCCACACACATTGTTTGCTGTTGTTGCTACCACTCCCGGATTCTGACTATTATGCCTCTCAAGTCAGCAGTAAGGTTGGCATCTCTGTTATCAAGTCTCATGTCCATCGAGGCCTGGTGCCTCTCCATCCGTTCAATTTCAGTAAATAATGCTTTGAACACCTCCCGAACTTGATTGTTCCCTCAAGTTGCGGACGGCCACGCAGGCGTCAAAATCATAGTCACCGAACGATGGTATCTGATGGAATGACAGGATCTGGTTTGTGGAAGCGCTCGAGATCTCTTTCTGACTCTTCAGGGAGGTCGAGTACCTTCAGAGAGAAGGGAAATGATTCTACAAAGGGATCATCACGAGCAACTAGAATTTGTTCAATGATGAGTGGTGCTCGTGAAGTTCCTTGTGGAGTCGAATCTGGGAGCTGCGACTTGGGAGCTGCGCGATGGACTCTGTTTGGGTGGGAAGTGCATTGTGAAGTTGACCCGACTTCTTGTCGAGCCTCGATGTCTCAACAATGGCCGTTGGTCTCACTCGGTTTTTTCCAAGTGAGTTGATTGGTCCTCGGCCTTATCAGAAGCGTCATCGGACGATGATGAGATTTCCATGGGTGGCTCATTATCAAAGTTGAAAGTTTGACGAGTAGTCTTGAGGTCAGACTTACTCGTGGTTGGAACATCCTCAGCTGAGTCTTTTGGATCAGTCATAGGGGATGACTCAGCTTCATCGTCTTCTTCCGATCCTAGAAAGGTTACATCAGGATTATCCTGGGAATCGTGAAGAGCACTTATCTCCTTTTCTGATGGATCAACGATAGCAGGAGGATGTTCTGCATTTTTAGCTTCTCAGACCCCTGGGAAGTCTCAACCTCCCGTTGGCCTTCATTACCTCCTGCAGTCTCAACTGCAGTGAGGCCTTGGACATCCCTTTCGACAGTGTCAGCTGTCTTAGGGTCTTCTGCGGTGGCATCCATTGGAGTCTCAACTCCATGGATTGCACTTTCGTTGCCCAGAGTGTTAACTCCCAAGGCTGTTCCTTCTTGTGCCTCGATCCGCATCGCCCAGCGTCATTAGCCTTCGAGCGGCTTGGCATCTCACCGAGACAGTCTCAATCGTCCGAGCCTCGTTGATGACAACTTGATGTGTACTTTGTGTTTATTCCTTCTCCACTTTGCCTCCTAGATTCATTGTGGAGTCACCGCAAGATCCTCCGACCTTGCTTTGCAGTGGAAGGAGCTTCCCCTCACCGGCACACCACCGGGTGACTTGGAATGGGGTCACTCGTCTCCGACTCCCGCTTGTTTCCACCGAGTATTCACCGTTAGGGCGGTGGTAAGACACCTTCATTAGGGGTTGGCTCGACTTGGGGTCCCCACTATCCCGCCATCGCCATTTCCCTTAGTTCCTTCTTCCGAGTGAGTCTGGGAAGTGGTGGTAGCAACCGATGTGGCAATATGTTGCACCACTCCCATTGGGTCTATCTCCAAACTGTGTTTTGGAGGACTCTCCTGGTCCCTCCATCATTCTTTGCTCATGAAGGATTCTCGATTCTTCCATTGCTTGCTTTGCATTTGCAACTCTTCTCGTGGCGGCAAGAGGGTCCGCATCCTCATCACTTTCGATAGGGCGTCAAAGTGAGGATGTGTATGTTACGTGTGGTGCCGTGAGAGGGCGGATGTTGGCCTTCTCACGTGCCTCTGTGTCCTCATTTGCTTTAGCCCGTTCATTTTCTTTTTCGAATTTCCGATTTTGTATATTTATGCAATTATCCTCGTCAGGGCTTGCAAAGATCGTGTCCACCTCAAGAAATCAAGAGTTCTTCTTTCTCAAAGAATGAACTCGGATTTTCAAACCGCACTGGGATAGGCTCGAATTCCATTTTCTCCACTCACTCGCAGACGATTTTTTTGGATGTTTGGATACAATGGAGAGTGCATGATTACATCGTCTTCATCATCCTCTTCTTAATACCATAAGCCCTTGTTTCCGTGTATTAAGGGTAGCAGACTTCGCCTCGACACCTTCAAAGGCCCCTGATTCATTGTCTCACCTTTGCTTTTGGTGGAGAGACAACCTGGGCAACAGATTTGGTTGTCTCAATCACCGTGCCTTGTTCCTCACTGCTTCATCTCTGATTGGGTGATCGAGTTGCCTCTGCTGATCGGCCTCAGCAGACTTGGCCGTTTCATCAATCACGTCTGGAGACTCTACTTCTCCAGTAGTCTCGGGTATCTTTTCCAGCTGAGTGGTAGACTCAGCCGGCTTCTCAAGCTCGGAACGCTTGAAAATTCTTCTCTTTCTTCTTGTTTGAACTAGAGGGATTTCTGGTTCTGACAAGGTTTCTTCTAAGTCGTGGGCGGAAGGGGCCGGTGCTGTTGTTTTCTTCTGAGGAGCTGGCCGTCTTGGCTTATCAGTTCTCCTCTTTTTGACGACCGGAGAAGGTATTTGAGATTCCTTCTCTGCTTCAAGATTCGCTGTCGCAGGGCGAGAGACACTACATGCGAGGGGGGAGCAGATTTGTTTTTCTTTGCTACGGGGCGCCTTCTCTTCTTTGGTGGAGAGGAGATCCTCATTAATCAGTTGTATCTTCAGTCGGTCACCGATTCCCCCACCCACTCGTGACGCTCTCCCCGGCGTAGGCTCTCTTCTCGCACACCGAGAGGTTTGATCTCGAACATCCTCTTGTTTACATGGAACGCCTTTCCATGTCGAAGAGGGACTCCTTTTACCTCCATTAGCCGGCCAAATCACTGCATCCGTATCCTAGGAACTTCCAAACGTTCCGCCCTCCTTGAAGGATTTGTTCCCAACGTTCGCGAGTCTTCTTCTGTAGAGACAAACTCAGCCTTTATCCTTCACTTTCTTTTCTTCAATGATCGCGGCCATTACGATCAATTTTGCTTTTGGAGATGATTTGGTCAAAATCTTTTAAGCCAAATTTGATGTCTATGCATTTGGCAACGATGTCCAACAATTTGTGGTAGTCCTCCTTCAAATCCTCTTGTTGTTGGTGTAATAGACTATCTTTTCAAAGACAATGGTCTTGGCTACTTCCTTCCAAGCAAAGCCCAAGTCAACATCAGCTTCATTGATTTTTTTGGTGCTCCTTCCAAACGAAGTGTGTTACGCCAAATCCTTGGCGCAATAATGAACTCCTTCCCGTGAACAGAGGATTTGATCCCCTCATCATGAATCTCAGCGTTCACGTAGAACTGTGCGACCTCTTCCACATAGGTCATTGGAAACTCCATCGTCAGAAATGGTTTTAGCCCAGACGTTTCTAGTTTTTCAGCGATCTTCTTTACGATAGCTTCATCGGACCCCTGTTTGACCATACCCTCGAAATCCACAGTAGACCCGGTGTGGATTTGCTTTCCTAGCTTGACAAAATCATGAGTAGAAGCCATTTTTAGTATTTCCCCGAACGAAACTTAGAAGGTGATTTGAAGATTGATAGGGTTTTGAGAGAGAGTTTTTGCCTTTGCTTTTGAGAGAGGGAAATGAATAGTTTTTGGTAATATGTGAGAGAAATGGATGAAAAAGGTTTAAGTATGGTTCATGAAAGGACGTGCGGGTGGTTTTTGAAATGTGATCGAAATCAATGGCTTAGATTTTGCACGCCGATTAGCATTTAATGTCTCGTATTTAATGCGACAGCATTTATATCCAATCATAAGCTTGGTGTGCAGCTTTTGCCTGTACACGTCATAATTATGCTTACGTCATTCTTAAAAACATTCCCGCTTAGTAAAAACGACTGCGTTTTTGTCACTTTGTTCATAAATGACTCAGCTTATCCCTTAGTTGATTTAACTCTTCTTCTCACAAATTTCAGCTTCTCCTAGTGACTTGACAAAATTTTTACGCCTAACTTCCTCAAGAGTCTGATTGTCTTTCCGATACGGATGATTCACTTAGCTGATTTGATAATTCAACTCTTTTTCCCTTTTTGTGTTTCATTTCTTTTCTTTGAGTCGCTGAGTGTCATTATATCTTGTTGGAAGCCAATTAATTAACCCTAACTAATGCTTGAGTTCTTCAAATCTTGACTCACATAATGGTTTTGTGAATATGTCGCCAACTTGTTTATCGGTTGAAATATATTCCAAGGTGATGTCCTTCTTTTCAACATGATCTCTTATGAAGTGATATCGACATCGATAGGACTTGGGCATATACAAAATCAAGCCTCATCAGTTGGGTCGATGACTATGTATTCTCGTTCACCAGAGGTGGCTATTGAATTTTGCTTTTTGCTAAACCAGGAAATTAGCATGTTTCCAAGCATTTGACATGTGCCTCGAGGTGCTCTTCCTCAAACTCTACATCCAAAGATAGTCGAGAATCTGAATAGCCAACTAGTTTGAATCCACCTTCCTTTGGATACCATAAGCCAACTTCTTGGCTTCCTTTCAAATATCTCAAGATCCTCTTGGCTCAGATCATATGGCTTTCTTTTGGAGCAGATTGAAATCTTGCACATACACCTACAAAGAAAGGTGATGTCGCTCGCTTCTTTGTGAGATAGATAGAGCAATGATCCAATAAGTGCTCAGTATCTTGTTTGATCGAAAATAGGAAAAGGCTTGCCATCTGCATCCATGTCCATTTTAATCGATGTATTCATTGGTATTTTTACGAAGATTTCTCTTCCATGCCAAATTTTTTCATTAAATCTCTCGGTGTATTTTGTTTGACTTATGAAGGTTCCATCCTTCAAAAGTTGTTTCACTTGGAGTCCAAGGAAGAATGTCGGGACTCTCTCCCATCATGCTCATTTCAAAAGTAATTTGCTTTGCATGAGGTTTGAAAATTTATCACACAAACGACTCTTTGTTTGTGGATCCAAAAATGATGTCATCCACATATATTTAAACAAGCAAAGCGGTATGCTCTCTTCCCTCTTGAATTAAAGAGTGTTCTATCCACTTTTCCTTTTGTGAATCCATTCCCGGTCCAAGAATTGTGACAATGTGTCATACCATGCTCAAATTTTGGGTGCCTGTTTTTTCCATATAGAGCTTTCTTGAGTTTGTATACCTTATCTCCAAGAGTCTTCGCTCAAATCCTGGAGGTTGTTCAACATACACTTCTTCTTCCAATAAACCATTAAGGAATGCACTCTTTACATCCATCGATATACAATAAAATTCTTGTGAGTCAATGCATAGGCAAGAAACATCCTTATAGCTTCGGTCTTGCTACAAGGGCAAATGTTTCATCAAAATCTATCCCTTCTTCTTGGCAATATCCTTTGGCTACTAATCTTGCTTTGTTTCTTACCATAGAGCCTTCCTCGTTCATCTTGTTTCTGAACACCCATTTAGTGCCAATAACATTTTGATGGGTGGGTCTTTGAACTAATTCCCATACTTTATTTCTTTCAAACTGATTGACTCTTCTTGCATAGCTTGAATCCAATGTGTGTCATCCAATGCTTGTGACACATCTTTAGGCTCTATTTGTGAGATAAAGCATGTGAACATAGCGTCTTGTTGAGTTCGGATCTTGTTTTGACACCTTCTCTTATATCTCCATGACTAGTTACGGTGGATGGTCTCTCGGCCATCTTACATCATGTTGGAGTAAGTTAGGCTGGATTCATCGTCTTGCGGCTATGTTGCTTTGATCACTCTCTCATCATCACTTAGCAGATTTTCCAAAATGTTTTTGAGACTCATAAAAGACTATCTCATCTTCATATGGGTTTATAATTCCGGCTTTTAACAATTGAAATAGGGACTCTTTTACGCATGGTTGGTTGATTCACTTATCACCATAAACTCGACTCTTCAATGTCTTCTTCATTTACATTTGGCTCATCAAACACCACATGAATGGATTCCTCTGTAACCATAGTCCTCTTGTTGAGTACTCAGGCTTTGCTTTATTTTTAGTAGTTTAAATATACTTTCAAACATTAAAAAGTATCCCAAGAAGATACCTTCATCGACTTTTAGCATCAAAAGCCTTCAAATTATCTTTGCCATTGTTATGGATGAAGCATTTACATCCAAATATTCTAAAATATGCAACATTTGGTTTTCTCCTGTCCAAATTTCATAGGAGTCTTTGTCACCGTCTGTTTATCATGCATCTATTTTGAGTGTAGCATGTTGTGTTTATTGCTTGAAAAAATCTTTTAGGTAGCCCGGCTTCAGACTAACATGGTCCTTGATGCTTCTTTGAGAGTTCTATTCCTTCTTTCGCAACTCCATTCTCAATGGAGTCCTTGTCAGCAGATAATTCATGACCAATACCATTTTCAATACAAGATCTGAGTTATTATACCATTGACAAACTCGGTTCCTGCATGATCTTATTTTGATAATGGTTTGACTTTTCTCATTTTGAATCCTCTTCATTAGTTGTGGTAGTTTAATTAGAAATAGAGTTTCTTTCTTCTTACACATGAATATTGTCCATGTATATCTTGAGTAGTCATCTACTACCACCAAGGTGTATTTCTTCCCACTTATGCTAGCTTTGGTTCAACTAGACCAAATAGATCTATATGTAGCGGATCATGCAATATTCTTGTTGAAGATGGACATGTCTTTTCTTTGAATGATGATTTAATTTGTTTTCCCTTCGACATGCATCACATATACTCTCCTTCTTGTATCTTTGAGTCCTGGAAGTCCTTCCACAAGATTGCTTCCATGCAAGCTTGTTAATTGTTTTGAAATTCAGGTGACTCAACTTCTTGTGCCTCCATGGCGACCTGACTTTTTTTGACTTGATTCACCCCGGGATGGATTTCCAAACATTTTTTCTTTGCTAATAGATAATAGTCTTTGGGTGTTGCGGTTGACCAATCCACGACATACATGTTCTTTTTGAGGATTTATGCGCATCCTTGCAACACAACTTCATTTGATTCAAGATCCTTGATTTGGCATATACCCATGTTAAATCCAACATTATAACCCTTGTCACGAGTTGGTGATGCTTAGCAAGTTGAAGTTGAGTCCTTCAACATATGCAACATCCGTGATTTCTAATCCGTTTTTCTTGATGGATCCAATGCCTCTTATTTCTCCCCGAGCTTCATTTCCTCCAAATATGACTTTTGCTCCTTTGACTTCCTTGAATTTTGACATTTTTTCTTTTTGTTTCGTCATGTGTCCTGGAATGACCACTATCCATGTACCAGGTTCCTTGGCACTCGATGTTCCTTGAACCAAAATTGATAAAACATTTATCTAAACAAGGAAATTAAGTTTTAGGTACCCATACTTGTCTTGCGGGTCCCGAGGGGTTAGTATTGTAAGATGATCCAACCAACCTACAAGTGACACCAAATGGTTTGACTCTAAGGGTTTCCATCTATCGAAACCTCCTTCGCCATAATCATAATTAATTTTGGCAAATTGCTTGGGGATTCTAGGTTCATACAAAGGTTTTATCTTGTCTTTTTTGTCCGTATGCTTGTATATGTGTTTTAGCAATTGCCTTCTTTGGGTAGTTGTGATATCTCCGAGTGTGTAGTGCCTAGTGCATATGTGTGTGATGAAAGCTCTTATACCTTTGGAATGGCCTTTCTTTGAGTTCTAGGCCTTTGCCATTTGGGCTTATATTCCATAGGTCTTTGCTGATAGTTCACCTTATTCCAATCAGCTTGGCTTGGGTATTTTCTACCATTCCCTTCATATGTATTCCTTTTATAGAACTTCTGGGGTTTTTGGTAGCTCTGTTTTCTTCTTTACTGAGTATTTCTGTTGGAGTTTCTTTGAGGAACTCGATGGATTTATTCTCGCTTGTCCTCTCAAAGACACTCAACTCGGTCATTTTCCTTTTCTTTTATAACCAAGGCCAGTTTGTTTGTAATTTTGCTTTGGGATAAATGTGTGTGCACCATTTGGAGTTTTGGATTTTTGAGATACTTCATTGCTAGAAGATTCTTTTTCCAAAATCACTTTTGGAGCTTAACGTAGCACAGAGGAATTAAATCCTAAGCCTGTCTTGTCTCCACATTCTCTTTGACTCATAATAAGATCATCCAATGACTTAGATGCCTTAGTGAATGAGGCAATCACATTTTTGAGGTCATTTTCCCTCTTTTCTATAGCAAATATTTCTTTATTAGCTTAGCATTTTCGATCTTTTAAGCTTTCATTCTCATCGGCTATTTGACTTAGAGTACTCACTCCTTAGTCGGCCTATGAGTTTTGGCTTTTGAGTATCTTTGTTTTCCTCATTTAGTAGTGTGTGTGAGGATTTAATGTGTTCAAAATTCATCATTTTGCATAATGAATCATAAAGATCAAATGGGTGATGAAGTGTGTGTGTCACGATCACTATCACTAGAATCCGAGTGTGATGAGTCGAGTGTACCTCATTTTCTTGGTCAAGTTGGTCTTGCTCCTTGGCCATCAAACAGATCAAGGCTTCTTCTTCGAGTCACTTGAGTAGTCGGCCACTACTCTCTCTCTTTGAATCACCGTGTGTCTCTTGACTTGGCAAGTTTTAAAGATCTCTGCAGACCAACATTGCCTTTTTCTTTTCTTGTCTTCTTTCTCCGAAGACCTTTCTTTCTTCTTCATTCCTTTGTTTCCATTTGTTGACTACGGGATATGGGCGATCAATGGCATAGTGACCTGGTTGCCTACGATTCAAAGATAGATTTTCAACCTTTTGATCGACTCTTTCCATTCTTGGATTGTCGACCCTTTGATATTGACTTTTTGATGCTCTGTTCTCTTGGTTGGCCTTGTCTTCCCTTGACTTGGAGGAGCCGAGTGTCTTCTCGGAGGATTCGCCCTTGCCTCTCTTGTAGTTCTTATTGAAGAACTTGTTAAACCTTTTAACCATCAGGGGCTATTTCCTCTTGGTCAATGACTTCTTTAACCTCGCTCTCTTGCCATCCTTAACAATTAGAGCAGCTGTTTTGGGTACAACTGTCTCTTCCTGGTCTTTTCTTCTCAGCTCAAATTCGTAGGCTTTGAGATCTGAGAATAGCTCATGGTTGGATGTCTTGGATAGGTCCATGGAGTGTCTCATGGCCATGACTTTCATATCCCACTCAATTGGGAGACTTCTTAGAATCTTCTTGTAGTTCTTATCAAGAACTTTTAAACCTTTTAACCATCAGGGCTATTTCCTCTTGGTAGACATACACATTTCTTCGTGTATATTCTTTTCCAAGTGCGTATAGCTCGTTGGTAATTTACGTGAACCGAGCATCCAGTTGATCCAAGGTTTCTCATGCGATCATTTTGAAATTCTCAAATTTCTCAGACAACCCACCGATAATTTATTTTCCTTGATTTGCTCTGAGCCTTCACAAATCAATGTTAGCTTGTCCCAGATTTCTTTAGCCGTTTTGCATGATTTGACTTTATTGAACATGGCTTTGTCCAAGGTTTTGTAAAGAATGTCCTTGGCCACATTGTCCAGGTTATATCTTTTTCTGTCATCATTTGTCCATTCAGCTCTTGGTTTTTCAACCATAGCTGGTCTAGAAACAACATCCTTTTCACCTTCAGCTGCAGCTCTCCTTACAGCTGTGTTCACTTTTAAAATTTGCAGTGGCCCATCCTCTATCACTATCCACATCTCATCATGTAATGTTGATAGATGAGCCTGCATGCGAATTTTCCAATCATCAAATTCTTCAATTGTGAACATAGGGATGCGGGTCAAATTTGCTTCCATGATAATAACTTTTAATGATAAAAAGAGTTTTGAAAAACTTAAGTACTAAAACAGACTTTGAAAAATTTGGAGATCTAGTTCAGTAACCAGTGCGGAAGGCTCAATGAACCAACCGCTTTGATACCACTTGTAGGTCCCAAGGGGTGTGAGTGTAAGGTTTAGAAGGGGGGGTTGAATAAACCTTACCAACTTTTTTATTTAGTCCTTTTAAAAGTTAAGTTTGTTTTAATACTTGGTTTTAGCACTTAAAGATTATCAAGTGGATAGCAAATTTATCAGCAGAGTTAAATAAATAAGATGAAGGAATTAAAGTGCTGAAATGTAAATGGCACGATAAGTTTTTATAGAGGTTCGAAGATGGGGTAATTCTTCTACTCCTCTCTTCTCCAACTCCTGGAGGAATCCACTAAGTATTAATCAAGATATCGAGTGGTAATGTCCAGATACAAGTCCCGATCACACACCGACTTGATCCTTTGGGACTCGATGCCGAGATGCCTTGGTCACGCAGGTGGCTTCTCGTGCGACTCGACTCTTCTTCTTCGCAGGCAAGCGCCTTGCTACTACAGCCCACTTGCTCAATCTCCTTGGATTTGATCATGAAGCCCTCCAAAAACTTGAGACTGGTTCGACCTTGAACCTTCCTACAATCCTCCGTGGAATGTAGACCACTTGATTCTTCAAAAATTTCCTCTTCAACTGATTGAAGCTATCTTTCCTTCACAGTGAGTGTTGGATTGATTTTCTTCGTAATGTAGGCTTGAGGATTGATCTTGAATGATTTGAGAATATTTTTGGTTACTGATTCAAATGTTTGCTTGAATGTTCGTGGTTCGAGTAACCTTCTCTCGAGTTATTCCTCGGCCTTTTATAGTGTTCTTTCAAAAAAAATCGCTTTGTTGAAGAGATAGGCTTATTTTTGAAAGTCACTTGTGGTCGCTTGGCTTGTCTTGTTGCGATCCTTGGAATTGCCACTTCCTCGTATGAATTGTTCTTGACTTTTTCGAGTTCGACATGGTGCGATGCTTCCCATTGGTTTATTCCTTTTGCACGCTTTTGGGGTGAGCACTTCAAGAAAGGTAGTATGGAGGTATTACTTGTTTAAGTAATTCTCATGATTTCTCGTACAACGGATCTCTTTGAGTTATCTCGACTTGACGCATTTTCTTGCCTTCCCCAGGTGACTTAGAGTCGCTTTCAATCATCGGATGACTCTTCCGTCACTTCAACTTGAGACTTGGCTATCTTGAGTTGACTTGACGATACTACTACTTTTACTCACTCAGTATCTCACCGCTCCTTCAATCGAGTTCCGTCTTCTCTTCTTTTTGCCATACTCGGTTGTCTTGCAATGAGTCTTCCTTCTAGTCTCCAGTTGTCTTCTTGCATGTTTAGGCATAGCCGACTTAACTCAAATGACCACCCTATTTATTACAATGCAGTTTACAACGAAAATGGGGTGCCAACATCCTATTCTAAGTTTTACATGGCATTCATCAAAATCTACAAAATAATTTCCCAACAATAGCTAATGTTTTTTACCATCGAAAAACTAATACTTGTGCTGAAAATAGTGATACTTTTGATGTTAAATATGATACACTTGTGATACTTCAATCTAATGGTTTTCTAAAATGCGACTGTATTAAAAAAAACATGATACTTTATCCAAAAACATGAATACTTTTATTCATAAAAGTGGTACTTTTAACTCTGTCATATTTATTTTTCTTTTTTCACTGTACAGAATTCATACTTCGTGATTTATTTACAAAAACATGATACTTTATCTCAAAAAATGGATACTTTTACTCATAAAAGTGTTACTTTAGCTCTGTCTTATTTATTTTTCCTTCGTGATTTAAAGTATCATGTTTTTTTTAATATAGTCACAAATTAGAAATGAAGGAAAGAAGAAAAAATAAAAAATAAATATGATATAGTTAAAGTAACATTTTTATAAGTAAAAGTATTCGTTTGTTGAGATAAAGTATCATATTTCTTAATACAGTTACAAACTAGGAACAAAAAAAGAGGAAAAATAAAAAATAAATATGATGCAGTTAAAGTAACACTTTTATAAGTATCCATTTATTGAGATAATGTATCAAGATTTTTTAATAGACTTGGCTTCGGTTCTTATCCTTTACATTTATAGGCATTTTTTATTTTTTTTAATTACCAGGCGTATTTATGAACGAGTTTATATAAATTATTATACTAAAATTGCACAATAAGTACTAGTGGTGTAGTGGTAGAACACCACCTTAAGTCTATTAAGGTCGCGAGTTCAATTCTGTGCTGGAGCAGATTTTTTCTTAAATAAGCGGTGCGGAGTGGTGGGGTGGGGTGGTGGGCTGGGCGTGGGCGGGCGTGCGTTTGGGTCTGGGTGGGGCGCGGGGTGGGGCGTTGGGCTGCGTTGTTGGGCGCGCGGGCGTGGTCGGTCAGGGGATCCGTCTTACGGAATATGATCCGTAAGACGGTCCTACAGGAGACCTACTCTTCTTATAAATTATATATGAATATCCCAAGTATATACATAAAATATTATATTCACATATTTATCAGCTATCATAACCTACTCCCATCCTGTGACAGATCCAGGATTTTTTCACGTGGGGGCACAAAATAAATTCAATTACAAATTACATTAAAAATAATTAATGGAACACACTTTGTTTTTTAACCTAATTAACAACTTTTAAAAATAAATATTTAATAATAAAAAATTATATAATAACAATTGGTGGTGCACATTTTTTTAAAAACCAAAATTAATATACAATTTCTCAAAATAAATACTACGAAAAAAACACACAAAAAACGTTGTGGGGGCACGTGTCTGTTAGTCCAAGTGGCTACGATAATCAAGGGGGGAGGTGAATAGATTATGCCGATTTTTCGCAAATCGCCCTCTTTTTCGAATGAACACGATATTGACAAGAATGTAAATGCGGAAATTAAATAACACTCGATGATTTATAGTAGTTCAACCCACCTAGGGCCTAATCTACTACCGCCCCAGTATATCCGAAGTGGATTTCAAAAAGAAAAAAAAATTTATTAATTACCACAATTAATACAATACCACCTTTGAAGATTACCACAATCTTCTAATCTCCACAATCTTCCTTCAACACCTATGGAGTACCACACTCTTCAACACCTAAGATCACCCAAGTGTGTTCTTACCACAAGAACACTAACAAGGATATCTTGTTTTGGATGATAGAAAAATTCAAGATTACAACTCAATAAATGAAGTATACAAACTTTGAGTGCAAGTGTAATCAAGAACAAAAAGCCTAGACCTCAAGATTGTGCAAGTGCAAGAACTTAGGCTATTACAACAAGAATGTAAAAATGAATGCTTTGAGAATTTTGCAGATTTCTTGTTGTATTGTATGCTTGTATGTTGTATCTTGTGTCTTCAAATCATCCTCTATTTATAGGAGAGTCTTCATAGACATAGGCTCCTCCTTCTTCATTTTTGTCTACAAAAAGAGGATCACAAGATGTAGAAATATTGTACAAAAATCAAAAGCAAATCTTGGCGATAAGAATTTCAAACGGCAATTTTTTTGTCATTAAAAACACATAGGGCGACCAGTTGCCTGTATATATGATTTCGAACGTTTGAAAGAAAATAGTGCGATCCAGACAGGTTGCGGGGGGTCCGGCCAGGTCGAGGGTGCGGCCGGTCGGAGGGGGTCCGACCGGCCCTTCCCTCGACGTCGCCTTCCTCATTTTTCAAGTTCAAGATGCGTTACTTTCGTGTTTTCATCTCTTCGTGCACGGCGACCTTTTGCTCGACCGGTCCGACCTCAAAATTGAAATGTTGTCCGATTTTTGTCGAAAATAAACTTCAAGAAATACTCCAAAAAATTAGTAGAAACATTTTAAATCAATTGGGAGTATTTGGACAACTTTTATAAACAATGTTTTGATGAAAAAAACCAACTAACACAAAATCATTAAAAGTGTTGTCCAATTTTTATCGAATAATAAACTCTAAGAAATACTCCAAAAATTGGTAAAATATTTTAAATCATTTAGGAGTATTTGGACAATATTTATAAACATTGTTTTGGTATAAAAACTCATTTAAACAAAATCATCAAAATCTTGATAAAAACATTTATCTAACAGTACCCCCACAATAAGCAATGTAAATCCGTCTATGCTCCCATCAAAGAAGAAACTGGAAAAACCAAAACAAAAAAATAATAAATGAAAAAAAAACAAAAACAAAAACTTCTCCCTTATGGATGGCGATGGGGTGGGTCAAAACCTGGCTCCGTATTAAATCCGCCCTGTTCGGAGTGGGTTCAAATCCGGTCAAACGTGTCCCAGAGGAGTCTTGGACTCGTTTTAGGAAAACCCGTCGGGTCTGGGGCGGGTAATGGGTCCCTATGAACCTGTCCCGTATACAATTAATAGACTCAAAATATTTATATTTTTTATCTAGTCTACTCAGTCTTTGAGTATTTTGAGTCATACAGTTATATTAATCCTAAATTTTCTTCACAAATATTAGCTGAACTCGGGCAATAAAATGTCAAATATTTTAATATGTAATTTATAATAGACTAGTAGTTAAGCTTGTTGCCAGGTGGCTTGTTGGTCATTTGTAAAAAAGTTAACATGTAATATTATGTGTGAAAATTTAATATGTCCTACAATGCTTTTTCTATATTATGAGAAATGAAACAGAGTCAAATAAGCTTGTTGGGTGGCTTAATGAAATTTAAAA
Organism: Rehmannia glutinosa; assembly: GCA_016081115.2. Classification (NCBI taxonomy): domain Eukaryota; kingdom Viridiplantae; phylum Streptophyta; class Magnoliopsida; order Lamiales; family Orobanchaceae; genus Rehmannia; species Rehmannia glutinosa. The sequence goes on from CM071935.1 coordinate 8,831,568, forward strand.
GAATCAGTACAGAGGCTGAATAATATTGCCTCAGCGCAAATTAAAAAAACTGGCACTACTTCGTGCAAACGTGTGTTTTAAATTTTAGCAGGTCCGACGGATTTCCAACCCGCTGAGTCGCGGGTTCAATGCGGGGCGGGGCGGGTCCCAGTGCAGGGCGAGATGGATCCCGGGTCCATGATTTTCTTCACAAGGCGGGTTCTAGATTTAGCCAAATTTGTCCCAGATTTGCCCCATTGCCTTCCCTATTCTCCCTCCTTCCTCCCATGGTAGGAGGAAAGAAAGAGAAATATACTCTTATTTTTATTGCATAAAGCAAGAAGATTATAGTTTCTTTGAAAGTTTTAAAATTCCTTATCAAGTCATCTTGTTGAGTAAGTCTCAATGAGACCGTCTCATTGATTTAAATTCATGAGACGGATCCAACACATTTCACAAATCAAAGCAAGTTAGATCCAAATTTAAATGGGTCACTTAATATGGGTCATATAAGATCCGTCTCACGAAATTAAATCCGTAAATAATTTCATATAAATTTTTGTCCATCTTGTTTCACTATATTTATTGTGTGGGGAAGTTTCACACTAATCATTTGGGCATGTGTCGGCACATCCATGATTGTACCCAAAATGAATTTAGACAATATTAGTCAATGACAAACAAAAAAAACGTGCTTATGTTAAACGAAACACGTTAAAAATGGATGTCCGATGTTGTGTGTGTGTGGGGGGGGGGTCCTTCCTTCAATTATGGACTTGTGGTACAGTACATGGTTGCTGACGTTAATTACAGTAATTATGACTAATGCCATCTTGTTGTATTGATGCTCTAGTGTACATAACTAGAACAATACCCGTATGTTACACGAAATTTGTCCAAAATTAAAATTTAAGTGTCACAAATTTATTTGTAATAATTATAGGAGATCCAAAATACTAATTAGAAATATTAAAAAAAATCAAAAATTAGAAGAGTATCATACAAATAGTTTACTTCAGATTCTGGAAAATTTCTTTGTAAACTACACTTTTTTGAGTACAATGGGGGAAAATTGGGAAGGGGACACACGCACTCGTATGGGATCGAACCCGGATCATTCACCCTTACAACATATGTCTCAACCACTAGAGCACAAGATTTACAAATTTCTTTGTAAACTACACTATTTGTTCTATTTCCAAGTGTGTCATTTTTGTCACAATAAAGAATTTTCACACCCCTTCTGCTCTGACTCTCGATATGACCACATAAAGTTGACCGTAAGATTGTGATAAAATCATTTATATTTGGGATTTAATTTATCTTTTAGAGTTGAAATTGTGAGAAATTCCTTTATTTTGGTATTTATATTTTATCTTTTAGAGTTGAGATTTGAATCCCGTAGTAACAAAAAATCCGAAAACTAAAAGGTGCGCATAAACCAAATATATTTTTTAAAGATAATATTTTGAAATGTATGTCAAACCTCAATTTCTATTGGTTGTTAGATTCCTTGATGTGTTTCTCAAATTTGTTGAGAAAATTAAAAATAATTTGATAGGATCTTGTAGTATAGTCCCTATCCAGCCTCAGATTGATAATTGAATCATTTGATTCATTTTAATTTTAATTGTTGAGATAGACTCATTTATATCTATGATGAGTTTATTTAATTTGATTATAATTTGGACTGAATAATTATTTAATTGTGGAGGATTTAGTAAGAGTAATTTGAAATGTACGTTGGAGTTAACTTAAATCGGAAATTAAAAGGTGCATATAAACCAAATATATTTTTGAAAGATAATAGTTTCAAATAATAGCGTAGATAAATCTTTGGTATTTAGATTACTTCTTATCTCTTAAAGGTATTATTATCTTTTAAATATATAATATTTTAAATTCAAAAATATATAACCAATTCTCTTTTAATTTGTAGATAGCAATGCCACGTGGATAATTATAAAATAGACATGTGGATTCGGGAGAATGAGGAGTTGATACATATCAAAATTAATTAGGTGATGACATGTGTCAACTTTGTTTTCTCTTTTAGTATATAGGGTTGATTGCAAAAAGGCAAGAAAGAATTTCAAAAAGGCAAGAAAGAATTCACACTATAATTAATTAATTTTTTTTAAATCAAAATGAATTTCATCCATCACACTAATTATAACATCGAGTAGAAAATAGTTGCAAATTTTACAGGATCATCATAAATTAATAAATATATAAAACAAATTCGTAAACCTAAACATGTATAACTGATTCGTATAATTAAACATCGCAAGAAAGAGTTGGGTATAACGTATTAGCAAATAAATTAATATTGCTTTTGTTACATATCATTGGGTAATGGCTAATCTGAATCATCTGAACAAAATTTCGATAAACTTATTTATTGAAAATAAAAAATCATCTATTGCGGACAAATAGAAGCCGACTATTTGAGCAAATTTATTCATAATAAGAAACTAAAAGCATTGAAAAATACTTCATTCATCCTCCATAGGAAGAAAAGGAGGAAGAATATGGAGAAGTAGAACGACAAGAGTTTGAGAGAAGAAAAAAAGAAGTTTTCAAGTTAATACTTTTTTTTTTTAATAATTTGGGAGTACTGATTGGAGGGGAGGGGATAAATTTCAAAGAAACTGAAAGATACCGAGTTCGAACCACGGTCAACACCCTTAGAAAGAGTGAGTAATACCACTTGAGCTACAAGCTCGTGGCAAAGTTAGTACTTTTTAAGTATATAGTTTTTTTTTAATAAATTAAGTATATAGTTAATGACCTATAATTAATTAATTATTGGGCATGCTAGAATTTATGGCCTAAGTATATATATTTATGCCAGGATTATAATAAGTTGACAGAGTTGGGAATTTAAAAATTTTCACGGAAAATGAAATGATTGTGGTAAGAAAACTTGTATATAAGGATTAGGGAATTTTAATATTACAAAATGAGTGCTAATTTTAGATTATTTAAGAAACAGGGAACATCAAGTTTCATACCTTTTAAATATGATAGTGCTAGCAAATACAAATTATGTGTCCTAAATATTTGTACAAACACATTAGTGATTTACTAGCTTTACCATATCGATATATAGAAACTCATACTCGTTTATCAATAATTTTACTTAAAACTAATAAAAAATAATAATTTTACTTTGACAAATTATCGATGGATAAACTAATCAATCTTTGATCTGGTGAAAACAATGAAAAATAAGTACTTTAATTAAATGTAGGGTCCAAACATTGTGCTACATGATCGGTTTGTGATCAGAAATTTTCTTTTCTTTTATATTATCTTCGATTCCATTAAAAAAATTGAATGTAGGGTCCAAGCGATTAAAAAATTATTGCACACGAAAACTATGTAAAAACTCTCTTTTTCTCTAACCTTAGCTGGCCTCAGTGAGCCGCTTTAGTCGTCACATATTCTCTCTTCTTCCCTCATTCACCATGAAATGATGGAGAAAATAATTTCAATATTTCATATGTAGTCTCCTTTTTGGGGTTTTTTTCAGTTTTATGTCTATGAAATAAATTTTACCCCTCGTGGTTGTTTTGTGCCGGAGGTTTAAATAACATATTCCCGGAAAATAACATGTCTCCTTTTCGAGCAAGTCTCTTGCGAGACCGTCTCACGGATCTAAATCCGTGAGATGGAGCCCCAACACCCAAAATTAAAATCAATTAAAAAAGAGAAGAAGAAAAGGAAAAGGAATTGACGTCAATGAAATTGCTTCACTCTTTGAAGGGTCTATTGCACATCATGTTCTTATCTAGTGCAAGGGGGTTGTGTGTAAGCTTCCTCTACTTCAATGTAATTATTGTTAGATAAATGTTTTTATCAAGATTTTGATGATTTTGTTTTAATAAGATTTTATACCAAAACAATGTTTTTATATGTTGTCCAAATACTCCTAAATGATTTAAAATGTTTTTACTAATTTTTGGAGTATTTCTTAGAGTTTTTAATTTGATAAAAATTGGACAACACTTTTGATGGTTTTGTTTAAATTGGTTTTTACACCAAAACTATGTTTATAAATGTTGTCTAAATACTCTCAAATGATTTAAAATGTTTTTACTAATTTTTTGGAGTATTTCTTAAAGTTTATTTTTGAAAAAAATCGGACAACATTTCAAAGGGGAGGTCGACCGGTCGCCCAAAGTGGTCGACCGGTACCAAGATAAGAAACACGAAATGTAACTTACAGGTCTTGAAAAAGAGGGAGGGGGGGACCGGTCGAGGTGAGGTCGACCGGTCGCACTTGGGGCGGCCGCGCACCCCACCTCGGCCGTCGCACCCCCGCAACCCCTACCGGATCGCACTATTTTTTTCAAACGGTCGAAATCTTCAACAGGGCAACCGGCCGCCTCTATGTTATTTTTTGACAAAAAAATTCCAACCGTTGCAATCTGTGACAACAAGATTTGCTTTTCAATTTTGTACAATATTTCTACATCTTGTGATCTTCTTTTTGTAGACAAAAGTGAAGATAGAGGAGCCTATGTTGGGAGCCTATGTTGGTGAAACTTCCCTATAAATAGAGGATGAATTGAAGACACAAAATATAACACATATAAGCAAAATACACAACAAGAAATCTGCAAATTGTTCAAGCTTTCATTTTTACATTCTTGTTGTAATAGCCTAAGTACTTTCACTTGCACATCTTTGAGGTCTAGGCTTTTTGATTCTTGATTACACTTGCACTCAATCTTTGAATTGGTTTCATAGAGTTGTAATCTTGAATTTTGTCCACCATTCAACACAAGACATCCTTGTGAGTATTCTTGTGGTAAGAATACACTTGGGTGATTTAGGTGATAGGTGTTTGAAGAGCGTGGTACTCTTCAAAGGTGGTGAAGGAAGATTGTGGTAATCTCCTTGAAGGTGTTGTAAGAGGATTGTGGTGATCCTCAAGGTGTTGTATTAATTGTTGTAATTAATAAAATCTTTTTCTTTTTGAAATCCATCCCGGAGATACTGGGGTGGTAGAGGATTAGGCCCTAGGTGGGTTGAACCTCTTTAAATCAACGAGTGTTGTTTAATTTCCGTATTTACATTCTCGTCATTTACTTGTTGATTCGAAAAAGAGGGCGAAATCGAAAAATTGGCATAATCTATTCACCCCCCCTCTAGATTATCGTAGCCACTTGGACTAACAAGTGGTATCAAAGTCAAACTCTTTGGCTAAGCTCGTTCCGAGTAAAGAGGAAAGATCCATGGCTACGAATGAAGCTTATCTCACCACCGGCGCCTCCACCAACAAGCCACCACTATTCGACGCCAATAACTACGCATTTTGGAAAGACCGCATGGAGTGCTTTCTACAAGGATGCGGATTTGATATTTGGAATGTGGTCATTGAAGGAGTTGCTCAACCAACAACAAAATTGGAGGATGGTACCACTACTCCCAAGCCATTCAAGGAGTACGATGAAAATGACAAGAAAGCTTTTTCTCTAAATGGTAAGGCCTTAAATATTTTACATTGCTCTCTTACCGCCACCGAATATAATCGCATAAGAGGCATATGATCGGCACATGAAGTTTGGGAAAAATTAGAAACCATTTATGAGGGCACAAAGAAAGTAAAGCAAGCAAGAAAAATAATGCTTGTGAAAGACTTTGAAAATTTCAATATGCATGATGGTGAAAGCATATCAAAAATGGTGGAAAGGCTTGACAACATTGTCAATCCTCTTGTGGCTCTTGGAAAGGTCATCTCCGAAGAAGACAAGGTGACCAAGGTATTAAACGCCCTTCCCGGCTCATGGTCCGAAAAGGTGACGGCAATCACGAAAGCTCAAAATCTTGAGACACTCAAGTTTGATGAGCTCATTGGGAATCTCCTCATTTATGAAGTATATCTCAAGGAGAGGAAAAATTCTCAACCATCCACCTCTAAATCGGGTACGCAAAATATTATTAAAGGCTTAGCATCTTCTTCTAATAATGTTTATTATGCTAGTGATGAGGATGATGAAGAAACGGCGGCTCTTGTTAGAAAATTTGCAAAATTTGTAAACAAAAATAAAGCAAGAAAGCCAAGAGACAATTCTTGCTTCAAATGCGGAAAATCCGGGTACTACATAGCCGATTGCCCAAAATTAGCGGAAGAGGAACAAAAGAAGAAAAAGCCTTTTCCTAAAAAGAAGGCGTTAAATGCGGACGTCAAAACTTGGGATGAATTACTTGAAACAACCGACGAGGAAGGAGAATCCGAACATGGTCTTATGACCATAGACGATGAAAATACCGAGGTACGCTCTAATGCTTCATCTTCTTCCCTAGTTGATGAATTACAATGTGATTTTGATGAATTGCAAAATGAGTTTCAAAATTTGATTGTTAAATACAAGAATTTGAAAAAGGAGCATAAAGAGCTTAAACTAGAAAAGGATAAATTATTTACTTCTTATGACTCTCTTGATAAAGCTCATGTTATTACTCTTACTATGGTCCGTACTCTTAAAACCGAAAAACAAACGCTCACAAATGATATTGAAAATTTGAAAAAGGATGTGCATCAATTCAATTTAAGTACGGATAAAGTCACAAAAATTTTAGATGCACAAAGAGGTGAGCATTCTAAATTAGGACTTGGTTATAAACCTTTTCAAAATGCTTTTAAGAAAAAAGACCAAGGTCCAACCTTTGTACGTGCTAGTAGTCCTCGCATTATTACTTGTTTTTATTGTGGTAAGAATGGACACTATACTAGCAATTGTAAATTGAAGAATAATTTTAGCTATTTTTGGAGACCTAAAGGTCTCAAGGCTAACCCCTATGGACCCCAAAATTATAGGGTACCTAAAAATAATTCCTTTGTAGGTTATAGGGGCTATAACAACAATGGAAGATTCAAAATGGCTCGTGGACAGCGGATGTTCACGCCATATGACCGGAAAGAGAGAACTTTTTACCAACATCAAGCTCCAAGAAGAGGGTATGGTCATGTTCGGCAATGGCAAAGGAACAATTCTTGGAAATGGAGAAATTGGTAACTCTTTTTTCTCTCTTAGTAATGTTCTTTTAGTAGAAGGGATTAAGTTCAATTTGATAAGTGTTAGCCAACTTTGTGACTCAAATTATAATGTTGTTTTTAATAAAGAAAAATGCCTTATTTCCAAAAATGATAAAATTATTTGTGAAGCAATTAGAAAAGGCAATCTTTACAAAATTTGTACAAGTGATTTGGTTAGTCAAAATGTTTCTTGTCTTGTCGCCAATAATGATTTAACTAGCTTATGGCATAGGCGACTTGGACATGTTGGATACAAAAATTTGCAAACTATTTACAAAAACCAACATGTAAAAGGACTACCCAAATTGAATTTTGAAAATCTTGGCTTATGTGACACTTGTCAAAAGAACAAATTAGTTAAGAGTAGTTTTAAGCCCAAAAATGAAATTTCCACTACCAAACCCCTACAAATGCTTCATCTTGATTTGTATGGGGATATTGGTACGGCAAGTCTAAGTGGAAAACATTATACTTTTGTTATAGTTGATGATTTTTCTAGATATACTTGGGCTCTATTTCTTACAAATAAAAGCGATGCCGTTAATGAATTTGTTAAGTTGTGTAGACTCATTGAAAATGAAAAGGAAGATACTATTAAATCCATTCGAAGTGATCGAGGTGGAGAATTTGACGGCGAATTTAGAGTCTTTTGTGAAACCAAGGGATATAGTCATAATTTTTCGGCTCCAAGGACACCTCAACAAAATGGAGTAGCCGAAAGGAAGAATCGGACACTTCAAGAAATGAGTCGGTCCATGCTCAATGAATTTTCACTTCCAAAATATTTTTGGGCGAAGCGTAAGTACCGCTTGCTATGTCATTAATCGAGTTTATATTCGTCCTAAAATGAATAAAACTCCATATGAGCTTTGGAAAGGAAGAACTCCAAATATTTGTTATTTCAAAATATTTGGATGTAAATGTTTTATTTTGAATACTAAGGATCAATTAGACAAACTTGATCCTAAGGCCGATGAAGGAATATTTATGGGGTATTCAATCAAGAGCAAAGCATATCGGGTTTATAATAAGACTAGTGGGGTTGTTGAAGAATCTATCCATGTCAAATTCAATGAAGCTTCGGGTGTTGAAAGGATACCCAATGATGAAAGTGATGAAGAGGATATCGTTGAAATCATTGTTCAAGATGAAACTCAAAATGATCAACCTTCAAGCTCAAGTGTTCCTCAAGAAGATAAAGGTGATACTTCGAATCTTCCCGTAACATTGAAATTTAAGGGAGATCACCCAAAAAATCTTATTATTGGTGATCCCCTTGATAAAGTAATGACTAGAGGAAAATTTGCCGAGAAAGCTCTTATATCTCAAAAAGAGCCTAAAAATGCTAAGGAAGCCATTGAAGATGAGGATTGGTTTTTAGAAATGCAAGAGGAGGAGAGCCTAAAAATGCTAAGGAAGCCATTGAAGATGAGGATTGGTTTTTAGAAATGCAAGAGGAGTTGAATCAATTTGAAAGGAATGATGTATGGGAATTAGTACCTTGTCCTCCATCTCAAACCATTATTGGTACAAAATGGGTATTTCGGAACAAGCTCGATGACCAAGGCAATATTGTTCGAAATAAAGCAAGGTTAGTAGCTCAAGGTTATTGTCAAGAAGAAGGTATTGATTATGATGAAACATTTGCACCCGTAGCACGTTTAGAAGCTATTCGTATTTTACTTGCATATTCTTGTTTTAAAAATTTCAAGCTTTACCAAATGGATGTAAAATCCGCATTTTTAAATGGTATTATTCAAGAAGAAATCTATGTAAAACAACCTCCGGGGTTTGAAAATTTTTCTAGGCCTAATGATGTTTATAGACTTAAAAAGGCCTTGTATGGTTTGAAACAAGCACCCCGTGCATGGTATGATAGACTTAGCTCTTTTCTTTTGCAAAATGGTTTTACAAGAGGTAATGTTGACACTACTCTCTTTGTTTTTGAAAAAGGGCAAGATTGCTTATTAGTGCAAATTTATGTTGATGATATTATTTTTGGTGCCACTAATGAATCCTTGTGCAAGAAATTTTCTAAGTTAATGCAAGGTGAATTTGAAATGAGCATGATGGGGGAGCTCAACTTCTTCCTTGGACTTCAAATTAAGCAATGTCAAGAAGGAATTTATATTTCTCAATCAAAATATACAAAGGAACTTTTGAAGAAATTTGGCATTGAAGAAGGAAGAACCGTCTCTACCCCAATGGCAACAAACGTCAAGATTGACAAAGATGAAAAAGGCAAGTCGGTTGATGAATCCAAATATAGAGGTATGATTGGTAGTTTACTTTATTTAACCGCAAGTAGACCGGACAATCTTCATGTCGTATGCCTATGCGCTCGTTTTCAAAGCAATCCCAAAGAATCTCATTTAAGTGCCGTTAAAAGGATTTTTCGATATTTGAAAGGCACTATTCAATATGGTTTATTTTATCCAAAGAATGAAAATTTTTCTCTTAAAGGTTATAGTGATTCTGGACTATGCGGGAAATATTGATGATCGGAAAAGTACTTCCTGATCATGTCAATTTTTAGCGATTGTCTAGTATCTTGGTTTTCAAAGAAGCAAAATTGTGTTTCACTTTCAACGGCCGGCCGAATATATTTCCGCAAAGATTTTGTTGTACTCAACTTCTTTGGATGAAACAAACTTTAGCGGATTATAAATGTTCTTTTGAAAATGTTCCTATCTTTTGTGATAACATATCCGCTATAAATATTGCTCAAAACCCGGTTCATCATAACCGTACTAAACATATTGAGATTCGACATCATTTTCTAAGGGATTGTGTCTCAAAACGAAAAATTGAGATATCTTTTGTACCATCTCAAGATCAATTAGCGGACATTTTTACTAAACCGCTAACTTCCGAGACTTTTGCATCAATACGATCTCGGTTAGGCATAATGCATATTGAATGAGGTCTATGATTGCATTTTGCACGTTTTTAAAACTTAGGGGCAAAAAATCGGATTTTTGGTTGAAAATTCGGATTTTGGAAATTTTATCAAAACAGTGGGCTGAGGAGGTTAAGGGCAACCGCCCTCAACGCGACCGTCGCCCTCAACCATGACCGGTCGCCCGTCACCAAATTTTGGTTAAATTCGGTTATGTCTTCAGTTTCAGCCATTGTGGCTTATTTTGTCTATTTTTCGTCCACTTCGCCAAATACACTAAAATTTCACTTCAAATGTATTTTCTTGTATATGTTTCATTTTTTGGACTTCATTAAGCTCGATTATCATCATCATTGCTCATCTTTACCGAATAAATGGTAAGAATTTTACTCCATTTGCTCAATTGGGTTGAACCCTTGAGATTTTGACTTATTTGCAAAATTCTTGATGCTAGTTTCATATGAATGTGATGAGCTTACTATTTATGATGTATTGAATGTTGTTTGAACTGAATTGGTGATGAAATTTTTTGGCTTAAATGAATTTCAAAGGCGTTATATACTTCTAGTTTTATTCGACGCACACCAAGTGTTCGACAAAATGTTTCAATGAAAAATTCATCACCTACGTGATTCTCTCGATTTGAAAAGTCATATAAGTTCATAGAGATCATGTTTTATCAATCAAATGAGCTTTTGCAAGTCAATTGATCAACTTTTCCCTTTTATTTGGAATTTAAGCTTCAATTTTCAATAAGCTCGATAAATCGATAAATTTGCGCACTTTGATATGAATATATGATGTTTTTATCGTGCTAACATTCTTTTTGATGATTCCAAAGGGGGAGAAATAGGAAAAATGCTCATACGCTCAAAGAAGCGAAAATAAGCTTGCAAGAAAAGCTATAAGCTAGGGCTCTTGAAAGCCATAAGCTGTGAAAAATGCTTAGTCCATTTGATGTATTGTGGACTTTTATGCTTGACTAATGATGTTTTGTGACAGGGGGAGCTTATAAGCTCATGGAATACTTGTTCTTTATATGCATGTTGATAGGGGGAGCTTGTGCAAAAATGATTTTGAAAAATCTTTGCTCCTATCCTTGTGTGCTTGTACTTATGATGTATCTTGTTTGTAATCGATTGTTGTTTTAAGACCGGAAAATTGGTTTTGTTTTAAAATCGACCTTCTAAAATTGTTTTGGTTTGTAATCATCAAAAAGGGAGAGTTTGTTAGATAAATGTTTTTATCAAGATTTTGATGATTTTGTTTTAATAAGATTTTATACCAAAACAATGTTTTTATATGTTGTCCAAATACTCCTAAATGATTTAAAATGTTTTTACTAATTTTTGGAGTATTTCTTAGAGTTTTTAATTTGATAAAAATTGGACAACACTTTTGATGGTTTTGTTTAAATTGGTTTTTACACCAAAACTATGTTTATAAATGTTGTCTAAATACTCCCAAATGATTTTAAATATTTTTACTAATTTTTTGGAGTATTTCTTGAAGTTTATTTTTGAAAAAAATCGGACAACATTTCAAAGGGGAGTTCGACCGGTCGCCCAAAGTGGTCGACGGGTACCAAGATAAGAAACACGAAACAAAACTTACAGTCTTGAAAAAGAGGGAGGGGGACCGGTCAGGTGAGGTCGACCGGTCGCACTTTGGGGACGACGGTCGCACCCCACCTCGACCGGCGCACCCCCCGCAACCCCTACCTGGATCGCACTATTTTTTTCAAACGGTCGAAATCTTCAACAGGGCAACCGGTCGCCTCTATGTTATTTTTTGACAAAAAAATTCCAACCGTTGCAATGTAACTGTGATGAAGAAGATTTGCTTTTCAATTTTGTACAATATTTCTACATCTTGTGATCTTCTTTTTGTAGACAAAAGTGAAGATAGAGGAGCCTATGTTGGTGAAGCTTCCCTATAAATAGAGGATGAATTGAAGACACAAAATATAACACATACAAGCAAAATACACAACAAGAAATCTGCAAATTGTTCAAGCTTTCATTTTTACATTCTTATTGTAATAGCCTAAGTACTTTCACTTGCACATCTTTGAGGTCTAGGCTTTTTGATTCTTGATTACACTTGCACTCAATCTTTGTATTGGTTTCATAGAGTTGTAATCTTGAATTTTGTCCATCATTCAACACAAGACATCCTTGTGAGTATTCTTGTGGTAAGAATACACTTGAGTGATTTAGGTGATAAGTGTTTGAAGAGTGTGGTACTCTTCAAAGGTGGTGAAGGAAGATTGTGGTAATCTCCTTGAAGGTGTTGTAAGAGGATTGTGGTGATCCTCAAGGTATTGTATTAATTGTGGTAATTAATAAAATCTTTTTCTTTTTGAAATCCATCCCGGAGATACTGGGGTGGTAGAGGATTAGGCCCTAGGTGGGTTGAACCTCTTTAAATCAACGAGTGTTGTTTAATTTCCGTATTTACATTCTCGTCATTTACTTGTTGATTCGAAAAAGAGGGCGAAATCGAAAAATTGGCATAATCTATTCACCCCCCTCTAGATTATCGTAGCCACTTGGACTAACAATTATTTTGTTGCATGAATGCCCATCCTAAGTTCCCTGCACCATTCATCAAGATTCGTTTTCTTGTTTCACTTATGGATTAACCATCTATCTTAAGCATCACATGCAAACTGTGTAGTGTTGTAAGGTGAATCAAGTGGCCACTTGCTCTACTGACACATGAAATTTCTTCCCTAAGATCATGTCGTTTTGGTGCGCTTCTCATTGAAGGCCATCCCTTGTTTAATTAAATAAATTTGTATCTGGGTAATGCATTTTGGCCATCTAATCTTCCACATCTCTGCACAATAAAAACATTGCAATCATGTAAAGGAGCATTATTAATTTCAATATCTATGCTTATAATAATTTTCTATTACATAAAATTAAAACTTTTCAACTGAAAAGTAAGTATAATTCGACATGAAATAATTGATGATACTTTTATCAACTGAAAAATAGGTATAATTCGACATGAAATAATTGATGATACTTTTCAAAGTAAAAATAATATTTTTTGAATAAAAAGTTAATACTTTTAAACAAGATTATATATAACGTTAGATTTATTAGTGTAATTTACAAGTAAATAATACCAGTTTTGTTACTTCGAAGATATATACTTTTTAAAGCAAAAGTGATATTTTTTCTAATAAAAAGTGATACTCTTAAACAAGGCTACATATAACTTTGTAAATGAACAATATTAGTTTTTTTACTTCTAATATGTATACTTTTCGGAGTAAAAGTGATAATTTTTTAATAAAAAGTGATACTCTTGCACAAGTTACATATAACTGTGTAAGTAAATAATGTCAGTTACTTTGAAAACATATACATTTCATAGTAAAAGTAATACTTTTCACGAAAAAACTAATACTTTTAAAGGGTTAGTAAATGATAATTTTAAAATAAAAAGTTATATTTTCCAAGTAAAAAGTATTAGTTTTAAAGGAAATAGTATATAAATTTAAATTATAGTAAATAATACTTTTACGATAAAATGTAATGCTTTTCGAGTAAAAAATTATACTTGAAAGTAAACATTAATACTTTTAAAGAAATTAATAAGTAATATTTTTTATAAATAAAAGGTAATAGTTTTTGAGGAACTAATATATAATTTTAAAGATATTAGTTAAATTGGATTAAATTTTAAGGATATTTTTTGTAATTCATATATTTGAAAGAAAATGTCTGATTTCATATCCTGATGTTCTCGCACCTACTTAATCCTGATTTTCTTAATTATGGCTCTAATTTTCCTCTCAGAAATGCCCAAACGGTTGCTAATTCAATCTCCATATCTTTCCATGAGGGTTGACTTATTGGGTAAGAAGCTTTGTTCCAGCCTTTTATCCCCATTTAACGGTTTCGAAATAAACCACAAACTCAAACAGAGTAGCAAATTTACAGAATTGCCACCGATTAAATTTCAAAATTGCTACAACGGACTTGGGTATGGATCCGTCTCACGGATTTGGATCCGTGAGACGATCTCACACAAGTTTTTGCCATGTAAAAACTCTATTTTTCTCTAACCTTAGCTGGCGTCAATGAGCCGCTTCAGTCGTCACCTATTCTCTCTTCTTCCCTCATTCACCATGAAATGATGGAGAAAATAATTTCAATACTTCATATGTAGTCTCCTTTTTGGGTTTTTCAGTTTTATGTCTATGAAATAAATTTTACCCCTCGTGGTTGTTTTGTGCCGAAGATTTAAATAACATATGCTCGGAAGATTAGTGACAGATGTGAGTACATGATTTTTCAAATATTATTAATAATTTTCTGATTCTGCTGATCAGTTAAATTTGTATAAATTTAAAATAAGTTTTTACTTTATCTCTATACTAATTTATGATTAATTTTGTAGGTCTTCTACTTTTGATCTTTATAATTAGTTGTAAGATTCTTCTGTCAAATGAAATTGATTGATTGAAAAAAAAATGTAGGGTGCATTTCAATATGTCATTTTGCCCTTCAACTATTTGGCACTCTCACGCTAGGAAAATAGGTAGTTGATAGGTACTTTATCCCCTCTAGCTAAGAAAATATAATTTATTGTTCTATTTATATATCTTTTTTATACATGTAAAAGAAATTCAAATTTAAGTACAAAACCTTTACATTTTTATTTTCTCGTAATAATATTAAACAACTGATTTGAATTAGACCAACAATGGAAAAACATAGATGAATGTTAAAGTAGTTGTTTAATAAATTAATTTCTGGATACCTTTTTCTAAACAACCCCAAACTAAATGTATTGATTTTTTAACAACTGGTTATGTTAATTTCAGAATGTAAATTATTTATTAAAAACTATTATTATTATATAGTAAACTAAATTTATTTATATCATTTTATACTTGGTGTAGCCTATTTAGTTACTTTATAGTATTAAGTGAAAATAAAATATTATAGTTTCAATATCTTAAATTCAACATGTTCCGAATATACATTTTAAAAAAAAGTAAAATTAAGAAACACATTATATTTTCTAATTAGATAGTTTTAGGAGTTTTAGGAGCCTTGTTCTTTCTCTTTAACAGTTTTAGGAGCACCGTGACACAAGATTATAGTTGAACATGGCACACCAAAATTCACCCTTAAATGTTAACTAATTTAACAATCTTTCTTAATTATCAAACAAATGTTATTTAGAAAGCACTCCTAAATTCATGATGAAAATAACAAAATCAAATATGCTTTCACAAATCATAACATCAACTAACATGGCTCGAAGTAACTCAAAAAAAAAAAACAATAATAAATAACTTATTAGTCCCGATAATTTTCACTTCTTTACATTCCAAGGGGAAAAAATCATAACATTTTGCTCAATATCATTTTCAGAAAACTAATAATTCAAATACTATCTTAATATTCGAGGTCCAGAAACTTATATGCCGATGAACTACACTGATGTAGTGGGTAGCCCACAGATCGTCAGCCCAAAAGCCCAAGTCCAAGCCCAATCTCTAAATCCTCATGGGTTGCTCCTGATTTCAATCCCTAAACCCTACAATCCTCTATATATTAACACCCAAAATCCCCTTTTCTACACACTTCAAAACCCTAAATCAAAAATGTCGAAGCGAGGTATGTTTTCTATTTACATTTCTGCAGCATTAAGTTTAATCGCAAATACCCCAAAGAAAAGTTTGGGATTTACTTGAGATTTGTGCTTCCAGGGCGCGGAGGATCAGCCGGAAACAAGTTCCGGATGTCTCTGGGGCTGCCGGTGGCTGCGACGGTGAACTGCGCCGACAACACCGGCGCGAAAAATCTTTACATCATCTCCGTAAAGGGTATCAAGGGAAGGCTGAATAGGTTGCCGTCGGCGTGTGTGGGCGATATGGTGATGGCGACGGTGAAGAAGGGGAAGCCTGATTTGAGGAAGAAGGTCATGCCAGCTGTCATTGTGAGGCAGCGAAAGCCGTGGAGAAGAAAGGATGGGGTTTACATGTACTTTGAAGGTAATTTTTTTTTACCAGTGCTGCCTAAAATGTAATTGATAATTTGGTATCTGTGTTAGTTTTGCTGGATGCAAGTATGATAATGTTTCTATTTCTTAATTAATGTTGTCTTTGTGTGTTGTTTTGTATTTGCTTCTTGGCTTGTTTAGTGGGTGCATTTTGGGTGTTTCGTTTGCAAATTTGCTTCATGGCTTGTTTAGTTGGTGCATTTTGAGTGTTTCGTTTGCAATTTTGCTTCTTGGCTTGTTTAGTGGGTGCATTTTGAGAGTTTCGTTTGCAAATTTGATTCTTGGCTTGTTTAGTGGGTACATTTTGAGTGTTTCATTTGCAAACTCTAAAAAGAAATGATTTTCAGCTTGTAGATGAAAAACACTTTTCTATAAAATTTATAATCAGTTTGACCTTTTTATTTATTCTCTAGTGATTAAGTTTCTAATATTATGATGCTGGTTAGGGGGTGTCTTGATGCGTTTTATATCCTATTAACATAGGTTATATCCGCAAGATGAAATGATGCTTCCTTAAACCAGCTACATAAATGAAACAATCGAATAATTTATCGAGTGGGATCTCCCATGTCGTGTCGAATCTCACTTTTCGCGATTCGGTACAACAAATTTTTTATATTTTGATGTTGCCTCGTAATTTTTTCATATTACCAGGCGTTAGTCATGTATCCATCTGTATGTAAATACAATGGTGATGATACAGTTACATGTCTGGGACATTAAAAGTATCCTTCGTTACAGGTGTCATAATTGCTTTGAAGCTTACACCTGCTCCATTAGGACCCAACATCTTTTTATCTTGTCAAGAGCTATTGTTTTGTTTCTATGTGTTATATTTAGCTAAGTGAATAATCATGCGTAAGATTTCCGTTGTAATGAGTTGCGGGAAATAATATGCCTAATATTGAAGTTATATCCTGGTGAAATAACAGTTTCTTCTTGTATATTTGGTGTTTAAAATGGTTAAAGTGATGTCAATTTTCCTCTTGCTTTGGCAGATAATGCTGGTGTTATTGTAAACCCAAAGGGGGAAATGAAAGGTACGTTTACGTATTTGATATTTAGTATTTTTTTTTCCATTTTTACATCTGGTGTCTTAACTACTGTTTTGTTTCCCTATATTTATAATTATGCTACTAATAATACAATTATTGTAATTATTTTTGGCTTCAGGTTCTGCTATTACTGGTCCAATTGGAAAGGAATGTGCTGATTTATGGCCAAGGATAGCTAGTGCAGCTAATGCCATTGTTTGAGAAACTGGCAAAAGAGTGACTTTTGATTTATTGCACAGTGATTTAAGGTTTCATGAAATGGAAATTTAATTTCATTGTGTGCATTAACATCAAAGGTTTTGGCAGGCATCATATAGATTTATTCTTACACAGAATAAAGACAATTGGCCTACGTTCTATTAATAGAATTCCTTTTGTATCACTAAGCTGGTTGGACGTAACCCTAAAACATTCGTTTTTGGCAAATCAGATTCATATATATGACAAATACAGTAAAGAAATTATCATAAACAATAATAATCTAATTATGTGCATGAATTTTTGAGTTTAATAGATGAAAAATAGATGCTACAAGCAAGTTGTTTTCAGGCTTCTTATATATATAGTTTATGGCTCCTTACGTATTGCCACATGTCAGTCGGCAAATGTTATTATCACATTGTTTGTTCGCATGTAATTTATCCAATATAATGGCATAGAAAGTAGAATTGGATCGTGGAATATGAAATTTCAATCCATAAGTGATAAGATAAAAGCGTAGGCACAAAGAAGTGAAAGCCATTTTGTGTAGGCCCAAAGAAGTCGTGAATCCATCAAATGGTTTTCGCAAAAGTCACAACTCAAAGAAGTCTTGAAAAAATGGTTGTCGCACAACTGTTCAACGCATATGGGTTACGTAAGATGAAATTAACACTCTCATTCAGTTAATTCTAATTTTAATGTGGATGTGATGGCAGCAAAAAGTTTGCATGCAAATTTAATGTTGGAAATTTTGTTGGTTACAAATAAAAGTTGTATTTATCAATCTATATTAATATATCACATATTCTTTTAGTGTCTTTCAAAACCAAAAGGGGATTTTTTTGAATAATTTATTTTCCAAAAAATAAAGGAAGATTTAATTTTGAATTTCATAATATTGTATTTGTTGGCCCATTTATTTGATCCATTATACACTAATTGCTCTTGGCCCATTTATTTGGTCCGTTATACACTAATTGCTCTAGCCCATTTAAGCATCCCAACAAGCAACAAAGCCCAAGTGTATAACCCGCCTATGAACCTGGGTCACGGACTCGGACTCAGACTGAAACTGCGGGATATGAATCTTATGTCCGCAGATGCTTTGGCCTTGTATGGTTATGTTTCCAGGGACCATTTCTGATTTCTAGTGTTGGAAATTGAATTTTGAGAATTTATTGGTTTTCGTGTGAAAATTGGACATATGTTTGGATTAGTAAACGAAAATGAGTTTTATGTATGTTTGGAAATGGATTGTGTTTGGTTGAGTAGTTTTGAAGTATTATTTTATGTATATAATAATTTGAAAAGTTGATAGTGATTGAATATTTTAATTGGATATATAATATTATATTTGTAAGATTGTAGTGTGGTAGGTCCCATTAAGTATAAATAATTAAAAAAATAATATTTTAAGTGAGTTGGTAATGGTGGGTCCCATATGTATAATTGGATGAAAGATGAGAATAGTGATTGATGAGTGATGTATGATAGTGTATAGGGTTGGGAATTGAAATTATAGGTTTGAGATGTAGTTTTATGTGAAAAATGGAATATAAAAATGATGATTTCCATTGGAAAATTTATAAACAAACATGATTCCAGTTTTATGAATAGTTGAAAATTGGAAATAGGTTGTTAGAAACATAAACAAACAAGGCCTTTACTTCTTATATTGGCTATCCGATCTCTTGGCCCTGATCTGAATCGTTCGTTGACTCTATTAAAAGGCCCCAGCCCAAACCCCCCTAATTCATTATCAGTGTTTTCTTTCTCTCGATTCTTCTGAGCTCTTATGTGATCTCTCTCTCTCTACAAATCTCACAACCTCGTTAGATTTCTGTATGATTTTGGGGTGATTGTGTTAGATCTGAGTATTCTTACGCTAGTTCACCATCTTTGTGGACAATATTTCTATTTCTCTGTGAGATTAGGATTTGTTGGGATTGTGGGTTTTTTTCTAAGGTAACACTTGGGATCTTTGAGGTTTGTTGGCTTCGCTAAGTGGATGCCATTTCTAGTTCTCTGGTGACTAGAGCTGTCAATTCCAGTCCGGTCCGACGGGTCGGCCTGAACCAGCCCAATTTTCTAGTGGACTGGGCTCTATTTTTCAAGGCCCAAAAAAGTCGGACCTCAAAAGCCCGGCCCGGCGGGCTAGCCCGAAAAGCCCAACTTTTTAAGTGTAATTTTCATTTTTAGGCTGGATGGCTTCCCAATTTTTGTGGCCCGGGGTACTTTTTAGCCCAACCCGACCCAGTCCGATTTTTTTTTTGAAAAGCTCGGTGGGCTCGGGCCGGGCCGGCCTGGCCCGATCTTTTGACAGCTCTACTGGTGACATCTTGGTGGTTTTGGGAAAAACTGGTCCTGAGCCGATTTTTTTCTATAATCAGTTTTAGGGTTTTATCCCTCGTGTTTTTTGTTATATTTTTCTTATTCCTTGATATTTCTTGTAATTTACTTCAGTTCTAAGTGTCCAGAGTAAATCTATATTAATAGGCTATCGAGTCTGTAATTTATAATTCAGTGCTCAGTATATCGATCTATTTCAGGCGGATAGATACCCAACACATAACAATCGACTTTCAATGACGTTTTCACAAACAAATACAATCATAAAACGATTTTTTCCACAAAAAAGAATTCCATCATCAATTATAATCAATGTCTTTACTCCTCATCCAACCACACTCCACAAATTCACACGAATTTTCTTCTATTATCCAAAACAAATTTTTACCACTATTCACTCACGAACGGAAATGGATGGAACGAAAGAACAAGCACATTCTTAGGCCGCGATTGGATATGAAATGAAATCTATTTTCGTTCCGTTATAGAATTTTTTTTAATAAAAAATACAATTGTTTATGAAAATTTTCAGAAAATATATTATTCTCCTATTTTCACCTTTTCTCATTTTTTTTTACCAATCACATCTACACATTTTTTCACAAAAAACTAATCATTATTACACATTCTCCCACAAATTTCATTATTCAGTCACTCACACATTTCTAACTATCAATCATATCCAATCATTATTTTACTATTTTTAAATCAAATCAACTATAATCATTACTTTTTCATCTCACATCCAATCACATTATTAAAATTCATCTTTTTTCTTCCAAATATTTTTTTACCACTATTATCTAGTAAAAGGAAATTTTTTAAAATAAAAGCATATCCAATCGCGCCCTTAGCATCTCTTTATATATCTCTTCAGTCTCCTTTCTGATATTGTATGTTTTTGTTATATCAATCCGTAAATTTCCCTTCAACACACATACTTGCAACAATATCTCAAACATGGCATAAACTTGTATACTAATCTTTTCACTTTATTGATCTTATATAAAGGTTTAAGTATCCTCCCCATATTTAAGTAGATTCAGACATACAATTCCCAAATTTTACATTTAGGTACCGTCAACCAGCAGACAAGCACATTACCTTGTCCGTCTTATTTTTCCGCACAGCCCACCACAACCTTTGATATTCCACGAAATCAGCAACAGCTGTAGCTTTACTCCATCTTCTTTTCAACCGCGCCTTTTCGCATATTGGCACAATACTCAAACAAACTGCCGTCATAACAGCGTCTCATCGCCTCTTTCGACAGGAAACCATCCTGATCCTTGGCTAGAATATATAGAACAATCCACTCCCCTTTATTCGCAATCCTGCAAGCTCAGTATTCAAAACAATATAAATCGAAAACATAAAGAACTGAACTATAAAGGGGTGGTTATATCTCAATTACACGTACCATCCAAAGATGTCGAAAGCATCTCTGTTGCCTTCAGTCATGTTCCACAGTTCTCTAAACGTAAGCTTATCTGGAAATGTTCGACCATATTTGCTAAATATGTTCTCGAAATTCACAGGGAGGTATCTGAAAATTTTGAATTGGTTGTTATGATACCGCGTATACTTAACAGTTTAGTGCTGTTATGGATATGTAATTGTGTACCTTCCTTCGGTATCGTACGTTCCGGAATCACTTCCATGCTTGGCCTTGTGTATGTTGTAAAGGTATATAGGGAATAAAGGATTAGGAAACCAACCCTGTCACAATGAAATGATTACAGAAATTAACGTCAGAAGATCTCATTGCACCCAATAATTAAGGATAATTGTAATAGATCCGTTTAAGGATAATTTAGAAGAAGTCTAGTTTATATTTCAAAATTACAAATACCCCTTAAGGTGTTAAGAACATCCCTTGAGCTCTGTATTTTACCTAACAAATACCCCTTTCCAATGGTGCAATTTATAAAATAAGAACAAATATCAATGGGGTATTTGTAATTTTGAAAGGTAATTGGTTTTTTTCTTTTAATTAGGTAATTGGGTTTTTTCCAGTGTAGGGGAAACTTTCCTAATTATTCCTAATGTTAATGTCAATATCCTCATGCTGAACATAATACAAATAGAAGATGCAAGAAAAATAATCCTACCAGAGATACTAATATTTTTATCCTTGTATACCGAATGAGTGACAGATAATTATGTTTCACCAATATTATAGTGATCTCCGATGATAAAGATTGCATATCAACATAAAAGAAACAATGACTTACTGGAAGTGTAGGATAACTCAATCCCACATTAATTCCAACAGCCAATATAAGTGAGAAAATAATATTGAACCCGATTTGGCGAAGTCCTGCAAAATTGAACAGAAGAATGAAATTGAATGAAGGGAGTAGGAATCAATGTCCCATTTGCAGGACTAAGTATGTTGAACAGCACGCAGGCCCTAATGCTCTAGTGGTTTGAATTTGAAATGCACCTGAAGAATATTACTACCAACAACTTTACTGTTTGATATGGAAATGATTATATCAATACATAAATCCAACATGAAAAAAGGGCAGAAAACAAAAGGAGATTCAAAGCAAATATGAAGCCAAATTACAATGTTTTGAGTAAAATCGTCTATTTTTCGACAAGCCCAGTATCCTATACAAGGGACAAAATAACTCAGGCATGGCTAGATTATTACCAGCATAAGTCTCCCATGGATAAATGATTCCATTATCATCTTGATCAAAGAAAGCACAATGCTGCTGCAGCACACTCAAATTATTATGCACATGGCCTGGTGTTCCATTGGGATGCTCCATATCAGGAGCAACCAATCCTCTTGCCATATCTGAAATTTCAAATTAGCAAAAAAACCAAACAAGATTCAACTATGGAACATTTATCCAATACTGATCTTTCACAAAAATAACAAAATGAAAAGATTTAAAAATGTGTAACAGACGCAAGATTGCACTGTGTATTTTGAATATTTTTCGATTACACAAGACCCGTGTGCGAAGACTGAACAGAAAATCTCAATCACTACATCGATAATTAAGACTACATAAAAAAAAAAAACTTGAAACACAAACAAATTTTCAATACCCGAATTCCAAAACAAAAAAGAAAGGGTTTATGTTCAAAACTCCATCTAATCGTTCGAACAACAAACTCACAGGGCTTTGGAATTTTAGTTTCCAAGTCTGTACGGACCGGCCGCTCCGTAGTCACCGGCGCAAGCTCCGCCTCCGACGACAATGCTGGATTCATCTCCATTGCGATGCTCAGTTTAATTTCTGAATCGAACCCTTATGGTATATAATGAAAACGATGAAACGCTAAACAGCAAGTACCTGCAGAGCGGTGGGGTGGAGAAAAATGCGCTTTTTAGAGAGCATGGCAAACATGCAAGAGACGTGACACGTACACTGTTACGTGTCGCGATGAAACAATTCTCTTGTTACTTGATAAATAAAATGGGAAATAATCTTTCATCTCCTCCACACAAGAAGCGGCTGAAAATAATTTTGGTTCTTGATTATGTCAAATGTTACTTCGATCAGACTTGATTGTTTTAAAAGTTGTGGTCCTAATTTTGTTAACAAAGCTTTTTGGCCAACGTGCTATGTTATTGTTACTTGTTAGCAGGCCGAAAAATATAATTTACATATTTGCACGTATAGAGTGGATCTGGAGCGGAACTACCTTATGTCCTAGGGGGGCTTGGCACTCTCCCCTTTCCCCAATTTTTTTTCGTTTTACACTTATATGTGTGTGTATAAATATATGTATATGTATATGTATCAATATATGTGTATGTAGTATTTTAGTGTTTTTGTTTTCAGCCCAAATTATTAATCAATAAAATTTGTTGTAAAATACACAAGCCCATGGTTATTACCTTTAAGTTTGAATAAACTATTGTGTAGATCTTGATATATATATCATAATACTTAAAATTGTGGAGTAAGCACAGTGGCGGATCCAGGATTTTTGAAATGGGAGTAAGATAAATTTAAAAAAAATGTGCATATAAATATTATTTGATATTTAAAGTCGTTATAGAACAAAACGTTGTTTAAAATTTTAAAAAAGTTGATCATGTAACCGTACATAAAAAATTAATACACATATATAAAAGAAATAATTAGAGTAATTAAGAAAACAAGAGACAACAAAACACAATTTTGGTAATATTATTGATATTATTACTATTTTTTGTTTTTGAATATTTTTAGTTTTGTAGGTTTTGGCTTGTTATGGTTTATTTATTCAAGTTGTTAAGCCAATATTTTAATTTTGAAATTTTATTGTGGGCATTTGTATTGTTTTATTTGAATTTTATTTTTTCTTTTTGTAAAACAGGGATACAAATTATTATTAATTTTTTTTACTAAAAATATTGTTGGGTTTTTTTGCTTTGAACTGTACCCCCAAGTTTACACATAGCTCTGCCGCTGAGTATGCATCTTGATTAGAATTTATTGATGTATTTAGAAATATTTAATTTAATTATGAATATTGATACAATTTTTTGATGCAATGATAACATATTTAAATATATTTATCACACACACACACACACACACATATATATATATATAAATGTTGGATAATTTCATTCTAATTGTTAGCGCTCAAGTATCTCTAGCCAAATCCTATGATATTAATACAACTTGTACTCATCTCAAACCATAGTAAGAAATCATATCTATTATTTCCTCCGTCCCAATAAGATAGGCAAGTAAAGTATTTCACACAGATTAAGAAAAAATCCAATAAATATAATTGGGATCATAATCTTTATCCATATTCTTCCTGATTTGCCCTTGCATTAAATGGGTGTATATCATTGTTGGTCTCTATTGGGTGCAATTAGGTTGCATCTATATTTGAGATAATAGGGAGTCCTATTTAGATGAGATTTATCTAGAAACCTCTCCCATCGGGACTCTAACTGATACATGGGATTGAGATATATATTGATATCTCTCCCTACAATCAGACTAGGTCAATATATCGTCCCCTACATAGAAAGAATAATATATCTCCTAAAATTTCTCTCTACGATTTTCTTCTTGGAGTATCACCAAAGTCTCCAAGGGTTTAAGGTGTGCACATCCAAGTAAATAATTCTAGTAATTATTTACACCAACGAGAAAGGCGGTTCGTTATTCTGTTCGTGGTTCAACCAATCTATTGGGTTTGTTCGTTGCTTGCGATTCAATCAAGAGGAGGCTTATAGATGGCTTTATCATGGATCAAACGGAGGCTTGTAGACGGGCTTATTCCTGGCTATGTGGATCGACAGTTTCGCTGCAAATAGGTATACTCGATCCACCCTATATGTGCAAATATGTAATTTATGTTTCGACCCATATTTGCTAACAGTGGTATCAGAGCCATTAGGGCTCGATCTCGCCTATGTGATGTGCTTGAGTTTGATGATTCATCTGATTTGATTTTTTATTTGAAAAATTCTAATCTGTACTTTCTGTTTTTATATATGCAATATTGGTGTCAAATTATAGATCTCGGAAAGACGATTAATTTGATATATTATGCATGTGAAACGGATAAGTATTGAGATGAAGTTTGACTATTTATTTGCTCTCTTAATTTTTCGCTAATATTTTCAAATCTCTCCATGGGTGGATTGTAGGTATTGGTTGACTTAGCATGTGGTTTTGAGATTGAGCAAATGTGTATGACTATTATCGGGTTGTGCAGCTATAGAGCGCACAAGAGGAGGCTAAAAAGAGTCACCTCAAGCTCAACAGTTGGTGTGAGCAACTTGATGTGCCGATATAGTCTTACTTGGATAAATGCACTTGTAAGATATTTGTTGAGTGAGAAGACTTGTCTATCTTTTCTTTGCGATGCATGGCATTAGATAGTATTTCTTTTAGATCTTCTAATGATATCGTGGTACGTGAGGTTAGGAGGACGACTGTATTAGCTCGAGGAGGCCTTATTGTCTAACTCGCTAAGGTCAATCTCCCTCTGCATTATTTTTCTTTTCAAGCGGGATAAGCCTGGTGGAAGAATGATGACTATTTTTTTCCTTTAAAGCTAAGTCCACTAAATTGAGTGCAGACTTATGAGTGTGAGGCACAAAATTAACGCATTATATTTTCTTTCATTGCTA
This sequence comes from Rehmannia glutinosa, assembly GCA_016081115.2. Taxonomy (NCBI): domain Eukaryota; kingdom Viridiplantae; phylum Streptophyta; class Magnoliopsida; order Lamiales; family Orobanchaceae; genus Rehmannia; species Rehmannia glutinosa. Next base: position 8,857,238 of record CM071935.1, read on the forward strand.
TTTACGCTATAAGTTAGTACATTCTCACTCTCATCAGTTAGAAACGCCAAATTGCTTTGAGCGATTCTTAACAGATGAAGATGTACTAATAGGGAGCGGGAATAGTGTGTCTAGTTAGTTTGGACACACAGTTGAAGGAATAAACTTGCAAGTTGAATGATGGTTCCAAATACTTTCCAGCTATGTGAGCTTGCGAAGAAGGGACAATCACTTCGAAATGGTTAGATTTATGATAGCGCAAATTGATTTTTGTATCTTGTTGCTGCCTATATCATAAAATTTGTGTCTCCAAATAATTCTTCAACCTCGTATGAGCTTTAGTTTGGTAACAAGCCCAAATTAGTGGGTTTGTGCCTATGTAAGTTCGAGAAAATGTGTTCTCACGTGGAGAATCAAGTCGCACAATTTAGATTTCCCCTCAAAGGGATTTATTGAGCATTTGTGAAGTCAAAAGAGATCTTAAAACTATGTGAGTTGCAAGATCCTTAGGAGGAGCTCGTTTCTCTAGCGAGGATGTTGTATTTTATACTCATCTAGTAATCGCTGGGATAGTGGGAGCGACACTAAGTCAGTGGGAGCTAGTGTCTCACACGCAAAGGATTCTCAAATTCCATGAGTAAAAGGAGTGAATATAAAATATTCCCCATCATCTATATGAGATTGAGTGGGTATCCTTCACAATTACTTTTGTGGATGTTGATGAGTCGATAGAATATGTGACTTTACCTGATGCCCTAAGTGGATAGTTGTTGCGAAGGAAAAGATGAGTGGAATGACTAAGAATAATTCTGTCTAGATGCAAGACCATTTGAAATATGTGGTTTCGGAAGGTCAAGTGCAATATAGATGGGTTGATTAACATGTGTGTAGCTCGACTAAGGACAAAATGTTTACGCCTGTTAGAAGAGCGTAAATTTTTTGAGATGTTCTCCCTAAGTGGTGAGATTGCCTCAATTCGCCTGATATGTTATCTATTATTGCCACTTTCGTATGGGTCAGTCCCGGATGATTGATGTTGACATAGTTCAGTGAAAGTTGAATCAGGAGATCTATGTGGATCACTCGATGAATTCAACAAGGGGAGTAAGAACGCATTGATTGCTGATCAAGAAGCTCCAGTTGTGACTTGAGTCATCATTGATTTCATCGAGCTATCATTTTGATACGCCTACGATGGTCAATTAATTCACTGAACATATGTAAGAGTTGTATCTCATTGTATATGGCAAAAATGTGATGACTGGAAAGAACATGGAGTTATCGCCACTCAGTGTTGGCTGATTTTACACTCCATGGTCAAAGACCATATTCTTAGTCAAGAAACGATATCTTCGGAAGATGAAAAGAAATGCTAGCTAATTTAAGTAAACATTGTCGAATGTTTGATGTGCGCTATGTGCGTACTCAGTAAGTCTTGTACTTAGCAGTGTGATTGGTGAGTGGACATCGAAGTGATCCATGCGCTATTATGATGCCGACATATGGATATTTAGATATCTTAAAAGATTGGTCTATGATTTGCTAGAGGCAAATTTGGCATCATGAAATGATGCGCATTGCGCGCACATTCATGATGTATTTTGTTGTCTTGTGATAGTAAAACTGCTTTGGTGTATGGTTTGGGCGCCGGACATGGATGGTAGACCAAACATATTTACTCGAGGCTTTACTTCACTTGAGAGTTTTTGCGCATAGTTAATATTATTCTCAGGCATACTTACGAGCGGTGTGGGCGATCATCCCTTTTACGAGCCTTTGTTTGGAGATATGCTCCAAAGGCATGTGAGTCATTAGGGATTAAGTAAGAATTGATTATGTGGCCTTTGAGAACATATTGTGATTAATGAGATATGTTGGATTCTCATTATGTGTTTGGTACTGAATTTGTGAGTTGTCACCAGGCTTTATTGGCCCTCTCACACGGGCAATCGCCCCGGCGCTAAGAGAGCGAGCAAGATGAGACTTAAAAGATTGTGTCGCATAAGGAGGTTTGCGAATGATCGTCTTCACACTAGAGCAGTGAGGAAGGTTATTAAGTATAATTAACAGTCGCCTTAACTAGAGGTTAAGATAAGATCCGAGTTGATCGATTATGAAGTATGTCCAAACTTCATAAAAGCCTGTTTGTAGCCAAATGTGCGAGCTATCATATGACACTTTGGGAGTGACTACGAGTAATACGCAGGTCGGGCACTTGAATAGTGACTGGACTAAGATTTGTATGATGTCTAGAGCGTGACATGCCTAAATTGAGTGGGAGCTCCATCATAGCATGTATTCATACTACATGTGCTTTGAGGCGACCGCCTATGGAAAAGTGACTGAATGGGTCTCTGCTTCGTCACTGTGTGAGCCCATATTATTTTCTTGTACCCTTTGGGACTTTGGACCATGTCATGAGGTGTAAGCTTGATGACGCTACTTTAGCATGTATCTAATGGCCATGTGTGATTCGGTCTGTCGGAGCATGTCTAGGAAAGCTGTCAAGACCAAGCTAATTGGCATGTGGGGCTAAAGGAAGAATTAAGTTGGTAACGCACTTATGTTCTATGATTAATAGCCCAGGCGACTATGTCGAAATGTGTTTGACTAGTCATGAATATAGAAACATATTTGAGTGAGTCGAGAATGCTCTACTTGTATTTGAGGGATCTAGAGATGCTTGACTGAGTGCGACCACTTGGTTTGGGGTACATAGCGAGTTATTGAGTTGTAGGGTTATGTTAGTTTGGTGATGACTTAATATAACTCTTCTCACCTTTGCTTTCTCGCTTGGTCGCACACCTTATTCCCTGTATGAAAGAAGAGACGTGAGATGAGAACTATGAGGATGTGATTCGAATGAGTCGAGTCAAATATGTATGAGTGGGAGATATTGGGTGCAATTAGGTTGCATCCATATTTGAGATAATAGGGAGTCCTATTTAGATGAGGTTTATCTAGAAACCTCTCCCATCGGGACTCTAACTGATACATGGGATTGAGATATATATTGATATTTCTCCCTACAATCAGACTAGGTCAATATATCGTCCCTTACATAGAAAGAATTATATCTCTCCTAAAATTTCTCTCTACGGTTTTCTTCTTGGAGTACCAAAGTCTCCAAGGGTTTAAGGTGTGCACATCCAAGTAAATAATTCTAGTAATTATTTACACCAACGAGAAAGGTGGTTCGTGATTCTGTTCGTGGTTCAACCAATCTATTGGGTTTGTTCGTTGCTCACGATTCAATCAAGAGGAGGCTTATAGATGGTTTTATCATGGATCAAACGGAGGCTTGTAGATGGGCTTATTCCTGGCTATGTGGATCGACAGTTCCGCTGCAAATAGGTATACTCGATCCACCCTATATGTGCAAATATGTAATTTATGTTTTGACCCATATTTGCTAACAGTCTCAAACAAAGTGAAATAAATAGGGGTAGTTTAGTCTATTGTTGTGTAATTTTAATACTCTCAACAAGGAAATAAGCCTATAATTTGGGACGGACGAAAAAGAAAAAAATGTGGCCTATCTTATTGGGATGGAGGGAGTACTTGTATGATCCCAAACCTAGAAAAAGTTACTCGTATCATCCCATTAGGATCCGAACATGTGTGAGTACCTGCGTCTACTGATCCTTGTCACCCTAAGTTGGCCCCCCTCAGTCGTAAATCATGGGGCTGCCCTTGGAGTGGATCAAGTATACCTATTTGAAGCGGAACTGTCGATCCACATAGCCAGGATTGAGTCCCTCTACAAGCCTCTATTTGATCTTGGATTAAACTAGTCTCTAAGCCTTCTTTTATTGAACCAAGAAACACGAACATACCCCGTGCATTGGTTGAACCACAAGCAAGATCATGATCCGCCTTTCTCGTTGGTGTAAATAACTACTAGAGTTATTTACTTGGTTGTGCACACCTTAAACCTTTGGACAACTTTGGTGATGCTCCAAGAAGAAAACCTTAGAGAGAAATTTTAGGAGAGAGATTTCTGATATTCCATATGAGACGTATAATGTCTCTACTACTAATAACATAGGGAAATAATATAAAACGATATATCTCAATCCCTATTATAATTGGATTTTTCTATATTAGATGCAATCCCAATATGCATGCTAATCAATTAGGGTCCTCAGTATCTTTCTTAGAATAAAAGATTTGGATGTAATCTCCAATATCTCCCACTCATACATATCTGATCCAACTCATTCGAATCACATTATTATATTCTCATCTCACATCTCTTCTTCATATAGGGAATAAGGCGTGCGACCAAGCAAGAAAGTATAAGAGAGGAGAGTTATATTAAGTCATCACCAAACTAACATAACCCTACAACTCAATAACTCGCTATGTACCCCAAACCAAGTGGTCACACCCAGTCAAGCATCTCTAGATCCCTCAATGAAATAAATAGAGCACGCTCGACTCACTCAAATATGTTTCTATACTCATGACTAGTCAAACACATTTTGACATAGTCGCCCAGGCTATGAATCATAAAATATAAGCGTGTTACCAACTTAATTCTTCCTCGGCCACACATGCCAATTAGCATGGTCTTCACAGCTTTCCTAGACATGCTCCGACAGACCGAATCACACAGTCATTAGATACATGCTAAAGTAGCGTCATCAAGCTTACACCTCATGGCATGGTCCAAAGTCCCATAGGGTACAAGAAAATAATATAGAATCACACAGTGACGAAGCAGGGACCCATTCAGTCACTTTCCTATAGGCGGTCACCTCAAAGCACGTGTAGTATGAATACATGCTATGATGGAGCTCCCACTCAATTTAGACATGTCACGCTCTAGACATCATACAAATCTTAGTCCAGTCAATATTCAAGTGTCTGACTTGCGTACTACTCGTAGTTACTCCCAAAGTATCATACGATAGTTCGCACATTCTGCTACAAACAAACTTTTATGAAGTTTGGACATACTTCATAATCGATCAACTTGGATCTCATCTTAACCTCTAGTTAAGGCGACTGTTAATTATACTTATTTACCTTCCTCACTGCTCTAGCGCGAAGGCGATCATTCACAAACCTCCTTATGCAACAATCTTTTAAACCTCGTCATGCTCGCTCTCTTAGCGCCAGGGCGATTGCCCGTGTGAGAGGGATAATCAAAGTCTGGTGACAACTCACAAATTCAGTACCAAACAACATAATGAGAATCTAACATATCTCATTAATCACAATATGTTCTCATAGTCCACACGATCAATTCTACTTAATCCCTAATGGCTCACATGCCTTTGGAGCATATCTCCAAAAAAAGGCTGATAAAAGGGATGAGCACCCACACCGCTCATAGAAGTACGCATGAGAACAATATTAATTATGCGAAGTGAAGTAAAACTTCAAGTAAATATGTTTGGTCTACCATCCATGTTTGACGCCCAAACCATACACCAAACTGGTTTTACTATCACAAAGACAACAATATACATCATGGATGTGCGTGCAATGCACATCATTTCAAGATGCCAAATTTGCTTCTAGCAAATCATAGGAAATCTGTTAAGATATCTAAGTATTCACATATCGGCATCACAATAGCGCATGGATCACTTTGATATCCTCTCACCAATCACACTATTAAGTACATGACTTACTGAATACGCATATAGCGCATATCAAACATTCGACCGTGCTTACAAAAGCTAGCTAGTATTTATTTTTTTCTTCCAAAGATATCATTTCTTGACGAAGAATATGATCTTTGACCATAGAGTGTTAAAACAACCAACACTGAGTGGCAATAACTCCATGTTCTTTCCAGTCATCACATTTTTGCCAAATACAATGAGATACAACTCTTATATATGTTCAGTAAGTTAATTGACCATCATATGCCTATCAAAATGATAGCTCGATGAAATCAATGATGACTCAAGTCACAGCTAGAGATTCTTGATCAGCAATAATGCGCTCTTACTCCACTTCTTGAATTCATTGGGCGATCCACATAGATCTCATTATTCAACTTTCATTGAACTATGTCAACATCAATTATCCAGGATAAACCTAGACAAAAGTGGCAATAATAGATAACAATCAGGTGAATTGAGGCAATCTCACCACTTAGGGAGAACATCTCAAAAGATTTACGATATTCTAACAGGCGTAAATATTTCGTCGAGCTACACACATGTTAATCAACCCATCTATATTGCATTTGACCTTCCAAAACCACATATTTCAAATGGTCTTGCATCCAGACAGAAGATTAACAAGCTCTTAGAATTTATTCTTAGTCATTCAACTCATCTTTTCCTTCACAACAACTATCCACTTAGGGCATCAAGTGAAGTCACATATTATATCGACTCATCAACATCCACAAATGTAATTGTGAATGATACCCACTCAATCTCATATAGATGGTGGGGAATATTTCATATTCACTCCTTTTAATCGTGGAATTTGAGAATCCTTTGCGTGTGAGACACTAGCTCCCACTGGCTTAGTGTCGCTCCCACTATCTTAGTGATTACTATATGAGTATAAAATATTACATCCTCTCTAAAGATCTTACAACTTGCATAGTTTTAAGATCTCTTTAGACTTCATATATGCTTAGGAAAACCCTTTGAGAAAACCTAAATCGTGAGACTTGATTCTCCATGTGAGAACGCATTTCTTGGACTTACATGGGCATACCCACTAATTTGTGCTTGTTACCAAACTAAAGCTTATATAAGGTTGAGGAATCACTTGGAGACACATGTTTTATGATGTAGGCAACAATAACATACACAAATCAATTTGCGCCATCATAAGTCTAGCCATTTTGAAGTGATTGTCCCTTCTTTGCAAGCTCTTATAGTTGCAAAGTGTTTAGAACTATCATTCAACTTGCAACTTTATTTCCTTCAACTATGTGTCCAAACTAATTAGGCACGTTATTTCTGCTCCCTGTTAGTACATCTCCATCTGCTAAGAATCACTCAAAAGAATTTGGCGCTTCTAACTGATGAGAGTGGGGATGTACTAACTTATATCATAGATAGCAATAAAAGAAAATATAATGCATTAATTTGTGCCACAAACTAATAAGTCTGCACTTAATTTAGTGGACTTAACTTTAAAGGAAAAGTAATCATCATTCATTCTTCCAGCAAGCTTATCCTGTTGGAAAATATTTATGCAGAGGGAGATTGACATTAACGAGTTAGACAATAAAGCCTCCTCGAGCTAATACGGTCATCCTCCTAACCTCATGTACCACAATATCAATACAAGACCTAAAAGAAATACTATGTAAAGCCAAGCATCACAAAGAAAAGATAGACAAGTCTTCTTACTCAACAAATATCTTACAAGTGCATTTATATGAGTAAGATTACATCGACACATCAAGTTGCTCAAACCAACTGTTGAGCTTGAGGTGACTCTTTTTAGCCTCCTCTTGTGCTCTCTATAGCTGCAAAACCCGATAATAGTTATATACATTTGCTCAATCTCAAACCACATGCTAAGTCAACCAATATTTACAATCCACCCATGGAGAGATTTGGAAATATTAGCGAAAAAATAAGAGAACAATTAAATAGTCAAACTTCATCTCAGTACAATTACAAGGGAAGTTGTTAATCTCATAAGTACATTTAATATTTGTTATCACTTAATAACCTCATTCAATAAGGTGACACGTCTTGTCACTTTATGTATCAGTTCATAGTTCTAGTTTTAGCTTTTGCTCTCGTGAAGCTACATTATATTTGTTCCTACTTTCACCCGCGTTGGTTTATGTCGGTCAGCATAAGCGACAAGTGCGCTTACTTGTGTATTTCTCAACTTTTTATAATCAACCTCTAGATAGGCGATTTTCATTAATAAAAACACAAGTTACTAATATCATTAATTTAACTTAAATAGTGAGTTTGGATAACTAGAGTTGTTACTTGTGAGTAAGCTCATATTCCAAAAAATAGAGCTTAAACCCTTTTATTAAATTCTTAAATTTTGCAGCTTAAATAAATTAAAGCGCAAACTTAATTTCTTAATCTATAGGTATACCTTCGACATCTCAACTGCGATTATAAAGCGCAAATACTTTCATTAATCCACAAAAATATTATCCGCGTCTAAGTCGCGATAATATTGGATACCTTGTCTATCTTCATGCTAAATTGGCTAAACTAAAATTGGTGAATTCGGTCTAAAAATATTTCATTAAGTTGCACAAACAGTTATGTACTGATCTAAAACTTTTATTCAGTATCCAAGTAATATTTATTGTTTTTCTTCAATTCAATGAGATCGAAAATTTGCCACCAAGGTTAGTAATCATCTCCCACCGAATTGAAGATCACAACAAAACTATTGATCTATGAATAAAATTATCAATGTCCAAACATAAATCATGCATGCAACCATGCGATATGAATAATTATGAAAAATAAAATAGCCCTCATGGGCGACATTGACATACAGTGGATCATGTGGAGATAATTTAGACCAATGGTTGTAAAACATAAAATATTCTCGTAAAATTGATTTTACATAGCCTCTAAAATTGGCTCAATAAATACATGCCTCGAAAAAAAAATAAGAAAATACATATTTTCAAGGCCTACTACATTAATTTAGAAAAAGTAAAAATAAATGAGGATACCGAATTACCACCATTGTCAAAAATTAACTACCACAAATAATATTAATATAAAACAGTAAACATTCACATACATGAGGATTCGTATGCCAATGTCCATTCATTTCCAACACATAATAATTCATATCACATGACAAAAAAAACATTGCATACACATAACCAATTAATAAAGCATGCACTCATAAATTAAATATCACATAGAATATATTTGTTTGTACCTCAATGCACAAAAATATATATATTTTTTAGCACTAAATTGCGCAAATATTTAACATGCATTAAATACTATAACAAAATAATAATGCACAAAAAACATTGCAACTCTTTAATGTGCAAAACTAAGTTAGACCAATCCCCTTAATATTTTTTTATTAAATAAATGGTTGCCCACATGCGCAGTCATCCGTCACATAGTAGTTAATATGCCTGCATGACATCCAAATAGCGCCACGTCAAACCTTTGTCCGTGTGGCTATGAATCCTTTTTTTTTCAACATCATGCGAGCGCCGAGAAAAAACAATATCCGAAATTCGGTAGAAAAATGCCCCACAAAAAGGCTACTGCGAAACCTAATATACATTTTCTTTTTTTATAAAGAACATGCGCTAACAGTCTGTACGCCAATTTAACACTCTCACATGATGAATAAAAAATTGCACACGCGCTCACATGCGGTTGAGCACTTGAACATGTATGAATCAAATTTCAGCAGGGCATGAAAATCAAAAAGAAAAAGGATTTTATTAATTACCAAAATTAATACAACACCTTACAACATCACCTTGAAGAGCACCACACTCTTCTTCAACACCACCTTTGAGATTACCACAATCTCTCTTGAAGATTACCACAATCTCCAACGGCACCTTGTGAAGATTACCATAATCTTTAACCTTGAAGAACACCAAATTCTTCAACACCTCAAGAGCACCACACTCTTGAAACACCTATCACCTAGATCACCCAAATGTATTCTTTCCACAAGAATACTCACAAGGATGTCTTGTGTTGAATGATGACCAAAATCAAGATTACAACTCAATAATGAATATTACAATTTGAGTACAAGTGTAATTAAGAAAAAAAAGCCTAGACCTCAAGATTGTGCAAGTGCAAGAACTTAGGATATTACAACAAGAATAATGAAAACGAAGACTTAGAGAAATTTGCTGATTTTCTTGTTGTATTGTTTGCTTGTGTTGTTGTGTTGTTTGCTTCAAATCTTCCTCTATTTATAGGAGAGTCTTCACAAACATAGGCTCCTCCTTCTTCACTTTTGTCTACAAAAAGAGGATCACAAGATGTAGATATATTGTACAAAAATCAAAAGCAAATCTTGCTGATAAGGATGTTCAACGGTTAGAATCGCTTTCAGAAATAACACAGCGCGACCGGTCGCTGTATAGAAAAATTTCGAGCGTTGGCAGAAAATAGAGCGATCCAGACACAGGTTGCAGGGGGGTCCGACCCCCTGCACATTTTTTGTGTTCCAGTGTTCTCTGTTTTCATTTTCGCGTTCCTCAGGTACCGGTCGACCTCAAAATTGAAATGTTGTCAAATTTTTGTCAAAAATAAACTTCAAGAAATACTCTAAAAAATTAGTAAAAATATTTTAAATCAATTGGGAGTATTTGGACAACATTTAAAACATTGTTTTGGTGTAAAAATCAATTAACACAAAATCATCAAAAGTATTGTCCAATTTTTATCGAATAATAAACTCTAAGAAATACTCCAAAAATTAGTAAAAACATTTTAAATCATTTAGGAGTATTTGGACAACATTTACAAATATTGTTTTGGTATAAAAACCCATTTAAACAAAATCATCAAAATCTTGATAAAAAAACATTTTTCTAACAATTGATCTTCTTTCCGAGATCTACAATTTGACACCAATATTGCATGCATAAAAATGGAAAGTACAGATTCAAATTTTTTAAATAAAAAATCAAATTACATGTATCATCAAACTCAATCACATCACATAGGCGAGATCGAGCCTTAATGACTATGATACCACTGTTAGCAAATATGGATCGAAAAATATAATTTACATTTGCACGTAAAGAGTGGATCGAGTATACCTATTTGAAGCGGAACTGTCGATCCAAATAGCCAGGATTGAGCTCGTCTACGAGCCTCTATTTGATCTTGGATTAAACCAGTCTCCAAGCCTTCTTTTATTGAACCAAGAAACATGAGCATACCCTGTGCATCGGTTGAACCACAAGCAAGATCACGATCCATCTTTCTCGTTGGTGTAAATAACTACTAGAGTTATTTACTTGGTTGTGCACACCTTAAACCATTGAAGAACTTTGGTGATGCTACAAGAAGAAAATCGTAGAGATAAATTTTAGGAGACAGATTTCTGATATTCCATAGGAGACGTCTAATGTCTCTACAACTAATAATATAGGGAGAGATTATAAAATGATATATCTCAATCCCTATTATAATTGGATTTTTCCATATTAGATGCAATCCCAAAATGCATGCTAATCAATTAGGATCCCCAATATCTTTCCTAGAATAAAAGATATGGATGTAATCTCCAATAGTTATTTGAGCATTTGCTAGAGTTATATTACCAAAATCTTAAATATATAGTTCAATTATTCTTTTTCGGAATGTCCCAAATATATAATATATTTTTCATATTTAATAGTACTTATTTTATTCTTTTACTGTTATAACCCTGTTTAATGTACATTTTATGATTTATACTATTCATTAAAGGGTTAATATCCTGTCAGATCGTCTAACGGGTCTAATCTGTTAGACGGATCCAAATACAAGTCCGTGGTTAATCCGCCTATTGACCCGTTGGATGCTGCTAACACTTCTTAGGAGAGATACTAATACTATTTGGGAGGACTACTAATACTTTTCAGGAGAAACACTAAAATATATTTAATCAAAAAATCTAATACTTTTCAGTAAAATTATTAATACGTTTTAGGGGGAATACAAATTTCCTTGTGGGAAAAAATCAATACTTTTCATTAGGATTACAAAAAAAACTGCTCAACGGGTTACTAATACTTTTTCAGGGGATTACTAATATTTACTTTTCAAGGGAAAGACTAATACTTTTGAGGGTTTCCTAATATTACGTCACTGCCTAATACTTTTCAAGGATACATTTAATATATTTTAGGTGGATTACTAATACTTTTGAAGCAAAAAACCCAATATTTTTCATAATGGCTACTAAAAATATTGTTCAAGGGGATTACTAATAATTTTCAGATGTACTACTAATACTTTTAGGGGAAAATAATACTTTTAACATCCCACAATATTACAAAAATGCCATCAGTGCATGAAATTACTAAATAATAAAAAAAAAAAACGGCCCGAGTTGGATCTGTCTAACAGAAAAGACCTGTCAGACGGTCTAACCCAAGTTTTTGTCTTCATTAAATAAGGTCAAATCAAGTAAATATTTTGCATATTTGTAATTTCCAATATTTTTCTTACATTGTGTGAAAAGTCAAACTGAATTATATAATTGGAACGGATGAAGTAGTTATTTTCGTGTCCATTTAGTAAAAATGTAAGAAGAACATTAGAAACCATAAATTTGTACTTGGATGAACTTTTAGAAACGGTTTGTTCTAAAACTTAATTGAAAAAATAACTACCAACCATAATTAAATTTAGGAATAAACTTACGCATCTAAAAGTCTATAGAATGAATTTTCAAACATGTATGGAGATTTATTCATGAAAAGCATTGAATGATTTTTTTTATAGTAATTTACGGCTATAGATTTTTTGTTTCACTTTCTTCTTCCACTTGTTGGATAAATGACATGTGTTTATAAGATAAATATGTGTCGTTGATTATTTTAATGCATGAATACATGTTATTGTTAGTCCAAGTGGCTACGATAATCTAGAGGGGGGGTGAATAGATTATGCCGATTTTTCGCAAATCGCCCTCTTTTTCAAGTGAACAAGTAATTAACAAGAATGTAAATGCGGAAATTAAACAACACTCGATGATTTATAGTAGTTCAACCCACCTAGGGCCTAATCTACTACCACCCCAGTATCTCCGGGATGGATTTCAAAAAGAAAAAAAGATTTTATTAATTACCACAATTAATACAACACCTTGAGGATCACCACAATCCTCTTACAACACCTTCAAGGAGATTACCACAATCTTCCTTCACCACCTTTGAAGAATACCACACTCTTCAAACACCTATCACCTAGATCACCCAAGTGTATTCTTACCACAAGAATACTCACAAGGATGTCTTGTGTTGAATGATGGACAAAATTCAAGATTACAACTCTATGAAACCAATACAAAGATTGAGTGCAAGTTTAATCAAGAATCAAAAAGCCTAGACCTCAAAGATGTGCAAGTGAAAGTACTTAGGCTATTACAACAAGAATGTAAAAAATAAAGCTTGAACAATTTGCAGATTTCTTGTTGTGTATTTTGCTTGTGTGTGTTGTTGTATTTTGTGTCTTCAATTCATCCTCTATTAATAGGGAAGATTCACCAACATAGGCTCCCAACATAGGCTCATCTATCTTCACTTTTGTCTACAAAAAGAAGATCACAAGATGTAGAAATATTGTACAAAAATCAAAAGTAAATCTTGCTGTCAAGGAGTTCAACGGTAAAAATTTTGCTGTCAAAAGATTACACAGCGCGACCGGTTGCCCTGTATAAGATTTCGAACGTTTTGAAAAAGATAGTGCGATCTAGGTACGGGTCGGAGGGGGGGTCGATCGGTCGACGGGGGTGCGACCGGTCGCCCCCTAGGTGGACCGGTCCCCCTCCTCTTTTTTTGTACAGAAATTGTTTCTGTTTCAAGTTCGTGTTCTTCAGGTACAGGTCGACGCTTTGGGCGACCGGTCGACCTTCAATTTGAAATGTTGTCCGATTTTTGTCAAAAATAAACTTCAAGAAATACTCCAAAAAATTAGTAAAAACATTTTAAATCAATTGGTAGTATTTTGACAACATTTACAAATATTATTTTGGTGTAAAAACCAATATAAACAAAATCATCAAAAGTGTTGTCCAATTTTAATCAAATTAAAAACTCTAAGAAATACTCCAAAAATTAGTAAAAACATTTTAAATCATTTAGGAGTATTTGGACAACATATAAAAACATTGTTTTGGTATAAAAACTCATTTAAACAAAATCATCAAAATCTTGATAAAAACATTTATCTAACAAACTCCCCCTTTTTGATGATTACAAACCAAAACAATTTTTAGAAGGTCGATTTTAAAACAAAACAAATTTTCCGGTCTAAAACAACAATCCATTACAAGCAAGATTTATCATAAGTACAAGCATACAAGGATAGAAGCAAAGATTTTTCAAAAACATTTTTGCACAAGCTACCCCTATCAACATGCATATAAAGAACAAGCATAAAAGTCCACAATATATCAAATGGACTAAGCAATATATCAAAAACATTTGAGCGTATGAGCGTTTTTCCTGTTTCTCCCCCTTTGGAATCATCAAAAAGAATGTTAGCACGATAAAAACATCATATATTCAAATCAAAGTGCGCAAATTTATCGATTTATCGAGCTTTTTGAAAATTGAAGCTTAAATTCCAAATAAAAGGGAAAAGTTGATCAATTGACTTGCAAAAGCTCATTTGATTGATAAAACATGATCTCTATATACTTATAAGATTTTTCAAACCGAGAGAATCATGTAGGTGATGAATTTTTCATTGAAACATTTTGTCGAACACTTGGCGTGCGTCGAATAAAACTAGAAGTGTATAACGCCTTTGAAATTCATTTAAGCCAAAAATTTTCATCACCAATTCAGTTCAAACAACATTCAATACAATATAAATATTAAGCTCATCACATTCATATGAAACTAGCATCAAGAATTTTGCAAATAAGTCAAAATCTCAAGGGTTCAACCCAATTGAGCAAATGGAGTAGAATTCTTACCATTTATTCGGCAAAGATGAGCAATGATGATGATAATCGAGCTTAATGAAGTCCAAAATATAAAACATATGCAAGAAAACAAATTTGAAGTGAAATTTGTGTGATTTTGGCAAAGGGGACGAAAAATGGCCAAAATAAGTTAAAATGAAGAATGCTGAAGACAGAACGGTTTTAATCCAATTTTAGGCTTAGGGCGACCGGTCGAGGTTGAGGGCGATCGGTCGACGTTGAGGGCGACCGGTTGCCCTCAACCCTTTCAGCCCACTGTCTGTCAGTTTTTCCAAAATCCGAATTTTCAACCAAAAATCCGATTTTTCGCCCCTAAGTTTTAAAAACATGCAAAATGCAAACGTAAGCCTCATTCAATATGCATTATGCCTAACCGAGCTCGTATCGATGCAAAAGTCTCGGAAGATAGCGGTTTTGTAAAAATGTCCGCTAATTGATCTTGAGATGGTACAAAAGATATCTCAATTTTTTGTTTTGAAACACAATCCCTTAGAAAATGATGTCGAATCTCAATATGTTTAGTACGGTTATGATGAACCGGGTTTTAAGCAATGTTTATAGCGGATATATTATCACAAAAGATAGGAACACTTTCAAAAGAACATTTATAATCCGCTAAGGTTTGTTTCATCCAAAGAAGTTGTGTACAACAAAATGCCGCGGAAATATATTCGGCCGCCGTTGAAAGTGAAACACAATTTTGTTTCTTTGAAAACCAAGATACTAGACAATCGCTTAAAAATTGACATGATCCTAAGTACTTTTTCGATCATCAATATTTCCAGCATAATCCGAATCACTATAACCTTTAAGAGAAAATTTTTCATTCTTTGGATAGAATAAACCATATTGAATAGTGCCTTTCAAATATCAAAAAATCCTTTTAACGGCACTCATATGAGATTCTTTGGGATTGCTTTGAAAACGAGCACATAGGCATACGACATGAAGAATATCCGGTCTACTTGCGGTTAAATAAAGTAAACTACCAATCATACCTCGATGCTTGGATTCATCAACCGACTTGCCTTTTTCATCTTTGTCAATTTTGACGTTTGTTGCCATTGGGGTAGAGATGGTTCTTCCTTCTTCAATGCCAAATTTCTTCAAAAGCTCCTTTGTATATTTTGATTGAGAAATATAAATTCCTTCTTGGCATTGCTTAATTTGAAGTCCAAGGAAGAAGTTGAGCTCCCCCATCATGCTCATTTCAAATTCACCTTGCATTAACTTAGAAAATTTCTTGCACAAGGATTCATTAGTAGCACCAAAAATAATATCATCAACATAAATTTGCACTAATAAGCAATCTTGCCCTTTTTCAAAAACAAAGAGAGTAGTGTCAACTTTACCTCTTGTAAAACCATTTTGCAAAAGAAAAGAGCTAAGTCTATCATACCATGCACGGGGTGCTTGTTTCAAACCATATAAGGCCTTTTAAGTCTATAAACATCATTAGGCCTAGAAAAATTTTCAAACCCCGGAGGTTGTTTTACATAGACTTCTTCTTGAATAATACCATTTAAAAATGCAGATTTTACATCCATTTGGTAAAGCTTGAAATTTTTAAAACAAGAATAGGCAAGTAAAATACGAATAGCTTCTAAACGTGCTACGGGTGCAAATGTTTCATCATAATCAATACCTTCTTCTTGACAATAACCTTGAGCTACTAACCATGCTTTGTTTCGAACAATATTGCCTTGGTCATCGAGCTTGTTCCGAAATACCCATTTTGTACCAATAATGGTTTGAGATAGAGGACAAGGTACTAATTCCCATACATCATTCCTTTCAAATTGATTCAACTCCTCTTGCATTTCTAAAAACCAATCCTCATCTTCAATGGCTTCCTTAGCATTTTTAGGCTCTTTTTGAGATATAAGAGCTTTCTCGGAAAATTTTCCTCGAGTCATTACTTTATCAAGGGGATCACCAATAATAAGATCTTTTGGGTGATCTCCCTTAAATTTCAATGCTACGGGAAGATTCGAAGTATCACCTTTATCTTCTTGAGGAACACTTGAGCTTGAAGGTTGATCATTTTGAGTTTCATCTTGAACAATGGGTTCAACAATATCCTCTTCATCACTTTCATCATTGGGTATCCTTTCAACACCCGAAACTTCATTGAATTTGACATGGATGGATTCTTCAACAACCCCACTAGTCTTATTGTAAACCCGATATGCTTTGCTCTTGGTTGAATACCCCATAAATATTCCTTCATCGGCCTTAGGATCAAGTTTGTCTAATTGATCCTTAGTATTCAAAATAAAACATTTACATCCAAATATTTTGAAATAACTAATATTTGGAGTTCTTCCTTTCCAAAGTTCATATGGAGTTTTATTCATTTTAGGACGAATATAAACTCGATTAATGACATAGCAAGCGGTACTTACGGCTTCGGCCCAAAAATATTTTGGAAGTGAAAATTCATTGAGCATGGACAGACTCATTTCTTGAAGTGTCCGATTCTTCCTTTCGGCAACTCCATTTTGTTGAGGTGTCCTTGGAGCCGAAAAATTATGAGCATATCCTTTGGTTTCACAAAAGACTCGGAATTCACCATCAAATTCTCCACATCGATCACTTCGAATAGACTTACTAGTGTCTTCCTTTTCATTCTCAATAAGTCTACACAACTTAACAAACTCATTAACGGCATCGCTTTTATTGGTAAGAAAAAGAGCCCAAGTATATCTAGAAAAATCATCAACTATAACAAAAGTGTAATGTTTTCCACTTAGACTTGCCGTACCAATATCCCCATACAAATCAAGATGAAGCATTTGTAGGGGTTTGGTAGTGGAAATTTCATTTTTGGGCTTAAAACTACTCTTAACTAATTTGTTCTTTTGACAAGTGTCACATAAGCCAAGATTTTCAAAATTCAATTTGGGTAGTCCTTTTACATGTTGGTTTTTGTATATAGTTTGCAAATTTTTGTATCCAACATGTCCAAGTCGCCTATGCCATAAACTAGTTAAATCATTATTGGCGACAAGACAAGAAACATTTTGACTAACCAAACCACTTGTACAAATTTTGTAAAGATTGCCTTTTCTAATTGCTTCACAAATAATTTTATCATTTTTGGAAATAAGGCATTTTTCTTTATTAAAAACAACATTATAATTTGAGTTACAAAGTTGGCTAACACTTATCAAATTGAACTTAATCCCTTCTACTAAAAGAACATTACTAAGAGAGAAAGAAGAGTTACCAATTTCTCCATTTCCAAGAATTCTTCTTTTGCCATTGTCGAACATGACCATAGCCTCTTCTTGGAGCTTGATGTTGGTAAAAAGTTCTCTCTTTCCGGTCATATGGCGTGAACATCCGCTGTCCACGAGCCATTTTGAATCTTCCATTGTTGTTATAGCCCCTATAACCTACAAAGGAATTATTTTTAGGTACCCTATAATTTTGGGGTCCATGGGGGTTAGCCTTGAGACCTCTCCAATAATAGCTAAGCTTATTCTTCAATTTACAATTGCTAGCATAGTGTCCATTCTTACCACAATAAAAACAAGTAATAATACGAGGACTACTAGCACGTACAAAGGTTGGACCTTGGTCTTTTTTCTTAAAAGCATTTTGAAAAGGTTTGTAACCAAGTCCTAATTTAGAATGCTCACCTCTTTGTGCATCTAAAATTTTTGTGACTTTATCCGTACTTAAATTGAATCGATGCACATCTTTTTTCAAATTTTCAATATCATTTGTGAGCGTTTGTTTTTCGGTTTCAAGAGTACGAACCATAGTAAGAGTAATAGCATGAGCCTTATCCAGAGAGTCATAAGAAGTAAATAATTTATCCTTTTCTAGTTTAAGCTCTTTATGCTCCTTTTTCAAATTCTTGTATTTAACAATCAAATTTTGAAACTCATTTTGCAATTCATCAAAATCACATTGTAATTCATCAACTAGGGAAGAAGATGAAGCATTAGAGCGTACCTCGGTATTTTCATCGTCTATGGCCATAAGACCAAGTTCGGATTCTCCTTCTTCGTCGGTTGTTTCAAGTAATTCATCCCAAGTTTTGACGTCCGCATTTAACGCCTTCTTTTTCGGAAAAGGCTTTTTCTTCTTTTTTGTTCCTCCTCTTCCGCTAATTTTGGGCAATCGGCTATGTAGTGCCCGGATTTTCCGCATTTGAAACAAGAATTGTCTCTTGGCTTTCTTGCTTTATTTTTGTTTACAAATTTTGCAAATTTTCTAACAAGAGTCGTCGTTTCTTCATCATCCTCATCACCAGCATAGTAAACATTATTAGAAGAAGATGTTAAGCCTTTAATAATATTTTGCGTACCCAGTTTAGAGGTGGATGGTTGAGAATTTTTTCTCTCCTTGAGATATACTTCATAAATAAGGAGGTTCCCAATGAGCTCATCAAACTTGAGTGTCTCAAGATTTTGAGCTTCCGTGATTGCCGTCACCTTTTCGGACCATGAGCCGGGAAGGGCATTTAAGACTTTGGTCACCTTATCTTCTTCGGAGATGACCTTTCCAAGAGCCACAAGAGGATTGACAATGTTGTCAAGCCTTTCCACCATTTTTGATATGCTTTCACCATCATGCATATTGAAATTTTCAAAGTCTTTCACAAGCATTGTTTTTCTTGCTTGCTTCACTTTCTTTGTGCACTCATAGATGGTTTCTAATTTTTCCCAAACTTCATGTGCCGACCGTATGCCTCTTATGCAATTATATTCGGTGGCGGTAAGAGAGCAATGTACAATGTTTAAGGCCTTACCGTTTAACGAGAAAGCCTTCTTGTCATTTTCATCATATTCCTTGAACGGCTTGGGAGTCGTGGTACCATCCTCCAATTTTGTTGTTGGTTGAGCAACTCCTTCAATAACCACATTCCAAATATCAAATCCGCACCCATGTAGAAAGCACTCCATGCGGTCTTTCCAAAATGCGTAGTTGTTGGCGTCGAATAGTGGTGGCTTGTTGGTGGATGCGCCGGTGGTGAGATAAGCTTCATTCGTAGCCATGGATCTTTCCTCTTTACTCGGAACGAGCTAGCCAAAGAGTTTGGCTCTGATACCACTTGTTAGTCCAAGTGGCTACGATAATCTAGAGGGGGGTGAATAGATTATGCCGATTTTTCGCAAATCACCCTCTTTTTCAAGTGAACAAGTAATTAACAAGAATGTAAATGCGGAAATTAAACAACACTCGGTGATTTATAGTAGTTCAACCCACCTAGGGCCTAATCTACTACTACCCCAGTATCTCCGGGATGGATTTCAAAAAGAAAAAAAGATTTTATTAATTACCACAATTAATACAACACCTTGAGGATCACCATAATCCTCTTACAACACCTTCAAGGAGATTACCACAATCTTCCTTCACCACCTTTGAAGAGTACCACACTCTTCAAACACCTATCACCTAGATCACCCAAGTGTATTCTTACCACAAGAATACTCACAAGGATGTCTTGTGTTGAATGATGGACAAAATTCAAGATTACAACTCTATGAAACCAATACAAAGATTGAGTGCAAGTGTAATCAAGAATCAAAAAGCCTAGACCTCAAAGATGTGCAAGTAAAAGTACTTAGGCTATTACAACAAGAATGTAAAAAATGAAAGCTTGAACAATTTGCAGATTTCTTGTTGTGTATTTTGCTTGTGTGTGTTGTTGTATTTTGTGTCTTCAATTCATCCTCTATTTATAGGGAAGATTCACCAACATAGGCTCCCAACATAGGCTCCTCTATCTTCACTTTTGTCTACAAAAAGAAGATCACAAGATGTAGAAATATTGTACAAAAATCAAAAGTAAATCTTGCTGTCAAGAAGTTCAACGGTACAAATTCTACTGTCAAAAGATTACACAGCGCGACTGGTTGCCCTGTATAAGATTTCGAATGTTTTGAAAAAGATAGTGCGATCCAGGTACGGGTCAGAGGGGGGATCGACCGGTCGACGAGGGGGTGCGATTGGTCGCTCTGGGGTGCGACCGGTCGCCCCCTAGGTGGACCGGTCCCCCTCCTCTTTTTTTTGTACAGAAATTGTTTCTATTTCAAGTTCGTGTTCTTCAGGTACAGGTCGACGCTTTGGGTGACCGGTCGACCTTCAATTTGAAATGTTGTCCAATTTTTGTCAAAAATAAACTTCAAGAAATACTCCAAAAAATTAGTAAAAACATTTTAAATCAATTGGGAGTATTTGGACAACATTTACAAACATTGTTTTGGTGTAAAAACCAATATAAACAAAATCATCAAAAGTGTTGTCCAATTTTAATCAAATTAAAAACTCTAAGAAATACTCCAAAAATTAGTAAAAATATTTTAAATCATTTAGGAGTATTTGGACAACATATAAAAACATTGTTTTGGTATAAAAACTCATTTAAACAAAATCATCAAAATCTTGATAAAAACATTTATCTAGCAGTTATTCATCTAAATGGGGAGGCCCCAATTTCTCCTATAGAGCTCACGAGGCCATCACCTAGGTATATAAATGTTCCTCTTCTTTATTTGTAAGTTATTTGACTCATAATTACTCTTACGCATTAATTTATTATTCGTTTATTGTCTTAATTGTTAGGGATAATGCCCTTAAAGCAATTACAAATTATTTTTTATTATTAATAAATGCGACATTTATTTTCGAACTCTTGTGCATCTTGTATGTATTTTCTTGAACATCATGAAAATCCCTAGTTTATTTAATGTAACCATAATCTTAGTACATAAGTATTATATACAAGAGGATTAAGATTATGGATAATAAACTAAACACAAAAACTTGTACGAGACGGTCTCATGGATATAATCCATGAGACGGATCCTATATTTAGATAGAATTTCAACCCAAACCTATATCATGAAAAGAATCCATATTTTTGTTTGCTTTAGGACCCGTTTCATGAACTTAGATCCATGAGACAGTCTCACATAAGACCGCCTCAAATTAAGTCCATGATGGAATTAATTAAAGTATGGGGTCTTTAATTAAAACATCACTAATGCGACCCAAAACATTTTGAATGTGATTGTGTTATTCGAACTGTCGATGTGGCGATATCTTAGTAGGGGCATTTACATATGATTTGATCATATAGGATTTGGACCGATTTAATTTGAATTTTTCATACAAATTCCATTGTAGAAATGGAAAATCTATCGAATTAAATCACAAGATGATCATATATGGATAAATCTTAATCCTGAGTGATTATAGACTCCTATTTATTTTTGTGTGATTATTAATTTGCTCGTTTAAAGTTTGTCCTACGATATTCCCAACACTTGCATTTTTCACAGATATGGAATCAATTCCTTCTCGAGAAGTAGAAAGATGATTCTCTCATTTGTTAATTCTGGAACTGAATGGTTTGAGATCTCTAATTTATAATCCAATTATAAATTAATCATTCGCTAGTGAATTAATAGTAAATGAGTATAAGAAGTAATTGAAGAAGTTTAACGGATACTACCTATCCTCAATTACGAATTGTCTATCGAAGATTAATCTATATGCAATGATTATATCAATGGACTGCTCAAATTTGTAGAGTAAGATATTCTATAATTATAAGAGTGCAATTCCAAATTTATAGTGGAGTAATATCGGAATTAATAAGTCGAATAAATTAATTAAAGAGTTTAATTATTTATTCGATTTATTGTAGCTTATAATTATAGAGTAAACGAGTTAGAAATAATATTTTATGTTCCTATGGGTTTATGGAAAATAGTTTTCCAAAATATTCGGCTAATATATTAATATCAGTTAATTCTGGGAATTTCAGATATTCTACAATTTTGACTAGTATTGAGAATTAAATAAATATAAGATATTTATGATATTAATATAATTATTAAGTTAATAATTATATTGGATAATTATTAATTGGAGTTTGAGTATATCTAGAATTATGAATTCTAGATTAGATAGAAAATTGAGTTGTAGTGGGAAACTGATTAACTAGGCCTATAAATAAAAAGTCACATCTCACAATTGAAAAGATTGAATTTTCGACCCCATATATGCTGATCAATTATTCGGCCCCAACATCCAGTAACTAAAAAGTTTAGGCTGTGATTGGTTGAACTTTCATTCCATCCATTTTCATTTTCTGATAGAATAGTGGTGAATTTTTTTTAAAAGTGAAAGTTGGATGTATAGAGAAAAAATGATGATTATGTTGATGTGATAGAAATTCTTTTATAGATGTTAATTATGAGGCCCCAAATTTTAACAACGTGAGATACGGTGTTATGTAGTTATTATTTATTCGGCTATGTATCACAAACCTATTATTAATGAAATGCGACTCTACTTTTATTTATTTCTTCCAAAGTCAATTACGCATTTCGCATTTTTGGAGCTTAGCAATTTTATATTCTCCTCTAGTATTAATGTTTGATCGAATGACTACGACTTTAGAAATATTAGACCCTTGAAAATTTAGGAGCACATTTCGATCCTTATCCAAATATTTCATCTTATTCTATAATTTATCCCAACCAACTTCCAATTTATTTTTCGATTACATATTTCTTATTTCACATCTTTATTTTAAATTTCTAAATATTTAATTATGGATATTTATACATTTTATTTTTTCCCTCAATTTTATAAAGAAAAGAAACCAAATATTTTTTTTCTTTTTTTTTTTCCTAATTTTCTTCTATCACTATTGTATCATTTTGTATCTCCCAACTAAATTATTATTGGACAAAAAAATAAATAAAATTTTGATAATTTTATTTCTATTTTATTTTATTTTATGTCTTCCAAGCCTACAACTAAACATCTTCCTACAAATCCCACTAATCACTTAGTCAAACAAATGAATTTTAAATTTCCCTCTAAAACCTAGCTTTTGGCTTCATGTCCATAATAAAGAAAGCTAGTTATTTTTTTTACCCTAAACCCCTAATTATTCCCATTAACTATCATTAATCTCCCAATCAAAAAAAAATCCTCTCCCTTCTCTCTAAACATTCTCCTACTTCTCTCTACAAATTTATTCATATCTTCAAACAATCTTCATATCTTCAAACACACATTCTTCAAATCTTCAAACAACCTTCATATCTTCAAAACACACATTCTTCAAATCTTCAAACAATCTTCATATCTTCAAAACACACATTCTTCAAATCTTCAAACAATCTTCATATCTTCAAAACACACATTCTTCAAATCTTCAAACAATCTTCATATCTTCAAACATTTCTTCATATCTTCAAACACATCTCCCTCATATCTTCAAACACTTCTTCATATATTCAAACACACTTTCTTCATATCTTCAAGAATAATTTCTTCATATCCTCAAACACTTTCTTCTTTCTTCAAACACTTAACAAAAATACAATAACTCTCCTTACTTCTTTATTCTCGAAACTATCACTACTACAATGTAAGGAATTTTCTTCTTCAATCCATTTTGATATTTCTAGCTCATCCTCTTCACTTCTTAACCTAAGTTTGATTTTTGGTTTGAGGTACACTTAGAAGACAACTTGAAGATAATAGAGACTTGGAACCATCTTGACTAGACCTCAAGAAATTGTGAAGGAATTTGGACTAGAAGGTAAGAAATGGGATTTTTAGTACATTTTCTTCTTCTCTTCTATTTTCCAAAATTTTGATACTCCATTTTCATTTTGGACTTTTAGGGGCTGACCTTAAGAGTTGTTTTAAGAGTGAGCAAAGAGACCCATTTTGAGACCTCTACTAGTCTCATTTCATCTACTACACAAGGTAAGTGTAATTTTACCAATATTCTTCACCTCTTTCTTCTTTCCTTAAATTTTTAACCTCATTTCCTAACTCCTACATTTTTTTGGTATTACTTGACCTAGGGGGCTGACCTAAGTCACTTCTCCTTCAAGAGTGATTTATTTCATCTTTCACCAACAAGTTCATTTTTAAGGTGGGTGGAAAAATCCTTTCAACTTCTAGGTGTTTTACTTAAAATTGCATGTAGTATTTTAATTTTGAGCACTTGAGATATATATATATATATATTATGTATTGCATGCTATTTTCTTGTATCAAGATGGAAAAATTCTCAAGTCTTGCTCAAAAATGCGATTTATCGAAAAATAGGGCATACATGTATACTTTATTGTTATACTTGATGAAATTTTGTATGAGAAGGATATGTATGTGTATGAGTCTTGAAATCTATATTTTGAATGATTTATAACCTGGACAAGTCGAGCATAATTGATTAAATTTTAACTTCTGGACTTAAAATGCAAAAATGGAAAGTTGGTGGACTTAATTGCAAGAAAATAAAACTTAAGGGACCCCTCTGAAATTTTCAATTTTTGGGACTGAACTCAGGTTCAAAAATTATGTTTTGACATTTTAATAATGTTTTAAGAGTTTTTAGATAAATAAAATCAACCCTTAAATGCCCAAGGACTAGATTGTAAAATTTTAGAAGTTTAAGGGCTATTTTGCAATTTTCAAAACTGTACCAGACCCTAATTTTAAAATTTGAAATTTTAACTCTTAAGGGACTGGAAATAACATATTTTAAGTGTATTCCAAAAATCCAAGTGTTTAGAGCTTGGAAAGTAATTTTATAAAACTTGAGGGACCAAATTGTAAAAGATTAAAATAGATGACCAAAATGAAATTTCCAGGACTTATGCAGTCCATGCACCTGGAAATACTAATTTAACTATAACATAATGATATTTTGGACCCAAGGTTCAAATTTCATAACAATCGAACCCCTAAAAGCCTTAAAGACAATTATTTCAAAATGGGACAAAAATGAGATTTTCAACAGTTAAGGGGCCTATACTTATTTCTTTTTAAAATTTTTTTTGTCCCAATATCCCACTGACCTTAGTGACATTTTCCAACTGGAATCATGCGAATGACCTATCGATCAAGACCTGCATAACTTCACATTAAAATCCCTTTTGGGTTGTGAGTTCCAATTATTTTAAACTTAGGGACCGAAATGATAATTTTTAATAAATTTGGGGCTAATGTGAGAATTTAATAAAAATTCGACCTCAAAATTTTAAAAACCTAAATCTCTGAACAATTTAGAGAATTTAGGAACTGACCTCATATTTTTTCAAGGTCGGGACATTTATTTATTCAATTTTTAACCCCAAAAGAATTGGTTTTTACAAAACGGGGCTAATTGTAAATTTTCTTTTTACAAGGACCTAACTCGAATTATTTTTATTTTAAAGAAACAGCCCTGGACCCTCTGACTTTAATTATTAATTAAAATATTTTATTTTCTCAAAAATCCCCTGAATTATCGGATCGTCTTGACCGATTAATACGCGATCGTGGGACGACTTCCTCGTCTTGCGATTTCGAATCTATAACGGACCTATGTTCCACTTAATCTTTCAAGATATCGAAGATTGCTTATCCTCCCGATAATCATCTTCATCCAAATAACTCCACCAATGCCATAATTGCCTTGCGCAAATTTTCGAAAACTTTCCTAAAATGCTTCCCTGAATCAATAATACTTGACTGCCTGGATGACTACCTGAACTTGTATTTAATTTCCTGTCTAAGTCAACTTGGTATGTCGAGCTCACAGTCGGAATGGATACGTCGGGGATGGAACCGGGCATCTCGGCTGCTATTCCACTCTCTAATCCCGCAACTGAGGGACGGAGTTTGTCCAAGGGAAGCGGGTCATAGTACTTGAGGTATAATCATTATTATGACGAATCTGAGCCTTGCAAGCTCCAATGTGGATTTTGTCTTTGCCTATGTAGCGATAAGGTGACAGGTCTTGGACCATCTTGAACGGGGAGTTACAAGGAAGAACGAAGGAATCGCTGTCTGATCCACATGATTCCGGAGTTAAACGGACCCGATTGGTTGGCGCTACAAATCCGTACGCAACCGCTACTTGTATTGCATTGGTTGGCGCTACAAATCCGTACGCAACCTTTACTCGTTTGCATAGGATTGGCGTTACATTCAGTACGCAATCCTACCTGTCTCGCCTGAATCATAATGCTTGTGTGACCACGAACTATTTCTTAAACTGTATAAGTATATTACTTAATATATATTTATCACGACGCTTGTGGACTATGTGTGAAAACATGCATCATATCTCACGCGTTTTCATACAACCGTTTTCTCGCATTAACGATATACATCGCCACACTCTCACACGATCACCCCATCCACTGAGATTTCTGTCTCATCCCCTCCTATTTTCTAACCTTTAGATGAGGAGTACGTTGAAGACGTCGAACCTACCACGGACTAAATCCCGTGCTCTGCCTGTCTTACTAGTTCCTATAATCATTGATGTCGAGCGATATTTTCTTTGTTTTTGTTATTGTTGAACTCCTTCATTCTGTTTTAGTTTGGACTGTAAGTTTAAATTCAGATATTTTGATGGATTGTAATTGGATATTGTTGGACCTTGAGATGTAATTCGTACTTGTGTGTATTTTATTCCGCTGCATTAGACTCTATTTCACTTGGAGTTTCGTATCATTGGTTTAGACTATTGAATTATTTCTGTTTAAGTGATTGATCGCCGTCGCGTCGCATTTGGGGCGTGACAGTTATGGTATCAGAGCTCGGCTAGTAAGATAGAAACTTACACCGAGCTGACCCAGGATAGGTTCATCTGACCTTGGATTGGGTACCGCTACTAGATGACCTAAGTTAAATCTTGGATGAATATTTGAACTCTTTTGGGCTGTTATAGTGTTAAGATATCCGGATATTCCTCCATTTGGACATTAGGTGATTTAGAAAATCCGTGATTTAGATATTATAATGCCTGATATGGTGAGACTCGAAGAATATGAGGATATCTCTTGATAAGTATATGATTTGGATGTGATATATTATGGGATCTAGTCACCTAATGATATTACTTTGGGAAAATGATAGTAGGGGAATCACTAAGTATAATGATCAATGATAATACCCTTGTGTTATTCATTCTCAAGTACTTGCACAAGCTTAAGTAAGGGAATTTGACTTGTGGTTTAGGTATCACGGATAAGATGCATTAAGGATGTGACTATTATACGATCTCGACTAGATGTTACCACTAAATATCCCCTCCCGAGGATAGACGAACTGTTTGATCAACTTCAAGGAGCGATGGTGTACTCGAAGTTTAATTTACAACAAGGATATTACCAGCTGAAGATCCATGAAGAAGATATTTCCAAAACGGCATTTCAAACCAGATATGGACACTACGAGTTTGTAGTGATGCCTTTCGGTCTGACAAACGCACTTGCAGCATTTATGGGTCTGATGCATCAAGTCTTTCAACCTTATTTGGATCTATTCATAGTGATATTCATTGATGACATACTCGTATACTCTAAGTCTAGATAAGAGCATGAACGTCATCTGAAAATTGTTTTGGAGACACTACAAGAGCACAAGTTGTATGCCAAATTCAGCAAGTGTGAATTTTGGCTTAGTGAAGTCGCATTCTTTGGACACATAGTATCGGCACTGGGATCGCCGTAGACCCTTCGAAGGTACAGATAGTGGCTGAATGGAAACAACCCGAGTCTGTAACAGAAATTAGAAGTGTTTTAGGACTAGCTGGATATTATCAAAGATTTATCTAGGATTCCCCAAGATAGCCGGACCACTCACTCGACTAACCCAGAAGCAAGTCAAGTTTGAGTAGAATGACAAGTGTGAGGCTAGTTTCAAGAGCTGAAGAAACGACTTACTACAGCTCCAGTCTTAGCCCTTCCAAAGGGAACATAAAACTTTGTCGTCTATAGTGATGCATCAAAGGAAGGACTTGGAGCAGTACTCATGCAGGAAGGAAAGGTCATTGCTTATGCATCACGGAAACTCAAGCCGTATGAAGCCAATTACACAACGCATGACTTGGAATTGGCAGCAATAGTGTTCGCGTTAAAGAAATGGAGGCACTATCTCCACGGAGCAACATTCATGGTTTACACGGATCATAAGAGCCTGAAGTATCTATTCTCTCAGAAGGATCTCAATTTGAGGCAACGAAGATGGATGGAGTTAATAGAGGACTATCACTTTGATATCCAATACCATCCTAGGAAAGCTAACGTAGTAGCTGACGCCTTGAGCAGAAAGGCGAGTTTAGCCAGACTAATGATTCGAGAGTGGAAATCATTAGAAGAGTTGAGCACTTGGAATCCGACGAGGACCAATACTCATTTCTTGTGCTAACATTTCGGTTAAACCCGATCTACTGAACGAGATCAAGGTAGCACATGGGACAGATGTGCAACTTCAGAAACTAAAAGAGAAGATACTTAAAGGAGAGAGATCAGAATTCTCGATACATGAAAATGAGATCATCAGATTTTGAAATCGAGTTTGTGTGCCGAGTGACGAGCAGATTAGGAGCAAAATTCTAGCAGAGGCACACCGTTCGAAATACGCTATACACCCTGGAGGAAACAAGATGTATAAGGACTTGAAATGGTATTACTGGTGGGTAAGCATGAAGAACCAGAGCGGAGTTCGTTGCGAGATGTTTGACATGTCAACGAGTAAAGGCAGAACACCAATAACCATCTGGTTTATTACAACCATTGAGAATTCCGAGTGAAAATGGGAACACATAACGATGGACTTCATGACGGATCTACCAAGGACTAGAGGAGGCCATGATGCTATATGGGTAGTCGTAGACCGACTCACGTGTAGGTCCCAAGGGGTGTTAGTAAGGTTTAGAAGGGGGGTTGAATAAACCTTACCAACTTTTTGAATTTAGTCTTTTTAAATAAGTTCAGAGTTAATTTCACAGCTATGTCCTTGATGGACGGCTAAGTTAGTTAGCCACTCAACAGACTCGACTGAGCTGTTGATAGAATAACTCAGCTGTTTAGTCTTATACTTAACCCGACTGTGATGAGATTTTCAGTGGAAGACTTAACACCCTTGAATTTGGTTTAAGTTTGTTTTAACACTAGATTTTAACCCATTGTTAATTATCAGTTGGATAGCAAATTATCAGCAAACATAAAATGATATGCAGAAATTAAATGCTGAAATGTAAATGACTCAATAAATTTTATAGAGGTTCGAAGATGGGGTAATTCATCTAATCCTCTCTTCTCCAACTCCTGGAGGAATACACTAAGTATTGATCAGAGTACAAAGTGGTTATCAGTCCAGATACAAATCTTGATCACACAGCTAACTTGATCCTTTGGGACTCAGCCTGGAGATGCCTTGGTCACACAGATGGCTTCTCGTACGACTCAGCTTCTTCACAGGGCAGCTTCCTTGCTACTACAACTCACTTGCTCAAGCTTCTTGGATTTGATCACGAAGCCCTCCAATAACTTGAGACTGGTTTGACCTTGAACCTTTCTACAATCCTCCTTGGAATGTAGACCCCTTTTGATTCTTCAAAAGTTTCCTCTTCAACAGTATGAAGTTGTCTTTCCTTCACAACTAGGTGTTGGATTGATTTCCTTCGAAGTTTAGGCTTGAGGATTTACTTGAATAACTTGAGAATATTTTTGCAGGTTACAGCTCGAATGATAACTTGAATGTTCGTAGTTCAGGTAACCTTTTCTCAAAGTGATTCCTCACCCTTTTATAGTGAACTTTCAAAAATCTGCCCGTTGAAGAGATACGCTGATTTTAAAAGTCACTTATGTTCGTTGGCTTGTCTTGTTGCAGTCCTTGATCTTGACATTTCCTCGTATTAAATGAACATTCAGTTTTTCAGAGTCTGACACAAGGTGCAGTACTTCCCATTGGTTTATTCCTTTTGCACGCTTATGGGACTGAGCACTTTAAGACATGGCAGCATGGAAGTATTACTTGTTTAGGTAATATTCTTGACTTACGTAACGGATTCTTTTCAGTTGTCTTGACTTGACTGCCTTTCCTTAACTTCCCCAGGTGACTTCGAGTCAGTTCCCAATCATTGGATGACTCATCTGTCACTTCAACTTGAGACTTGGCTATCTTGAGTTGACTTGACTAACGCTTCATACAGCTGTATCATAGCTGCTACTCCTTCAGTCGAGTTCTTGTCTTCTTTTCCTAGCCACACTCAGCTGCCTCGCAGCGGAGTCTTCATTCAAGTTTTCAGTTGACTTCTTGTATATCCAGGCAAAGCTGACTTGACTCAGCTCGTACAACCCTATCTATTACAATACAAATTACAAGGAAAATGGGGTGCCAACTTTCTAGTCTAAGTTTTACATGGCATTCATCAAAATCTAATAAGTAAATTTCCCAACAATTTCCCCCTTTTTGATGATGCCAAAACTTAAAACATACATTCAAAATGTAAATAGCAAAGATACATACAGACAATGTAGAAACAGAGAATGTATGCATATAATTCAATCCTTTTATTGATCATAACATTCTTGTCCTTTACACAGCTGTTTACAAAGTGTATCTGAGCAATTATGACATTCTATATCTACGCAAAAATGTAGAAATTCTAGATTCTTATTTCAATGTATAGAAGACTTACATACATATGCATTTACAATAGCAAAATATATGAAGGGGTGGACAACAACACTTCATCGCCTTCACCGCGCTTTTTTCCTCTTGACTCACCGGGCTGCCTTCCTCGATCTCTTTCTCTTCTTTTCTTCTTCAGCTGCTTTCTTTATCTCATAAGCTCTTCTGGCAGCTTCATCTTTTCTTTTCCTTTCTTGTCTCTCTTCTCACAGCTGAGTTTGTCTTCTATTTTCTTCTTCGATTCTCTTTACATATTCAGCATTGTTCTTGGCCACTTGCAAATTGGCTACCTCATCATGCCCAGCCCAATAGATCTAGAGGTCTAGGTTTGAAACCTCTTCCTCCATTGCTTCTACCTCTTCCTCTGGGTGTGTATTGTACTGGGGCCTTTTTCTTTCCAAAGAGAGTGACCAAAGTAGAGCGATCGCTAGAGTCTCTTGCTGTCGGCCTTCTTCGCATAGCTTGAGCCCTTTTTCCCAATACAAGTCCAAGGCTTGGGCCATGGTCATGTTCTCGAAGTATCCCTCGGATGCGAGCGTCTTGAATTCATCAACAGATCTAGGCTCGGTTCTGATGTCTGAAATGGCATCAGTGTCTCTTCCTGCCGGAATGCCTCCGTACTGTTTCAGTATGTCCATCGCACGGGCATCCATTTTTCTTTCAACCTCCTTCATCTCTGCTTCTACAATTTTTCTCTTCTCAGACATGGGCACAGCAAAGTGTTGGAGCGGCAGAGTCACTGGAAGTTTTCTGGTTATGTCAGCTGTGACGGGTCCTTGTTGAGCGGTTCTAGCAACCATTATCGAACCTTCCCCCTCAACTGATTTTCCCTTTTCTTTCTTCTGATCCTCAGCTGTCTTCTTCTTCACAGTTGCTTCCTTCTCAACCGCAAACCCTTCCAACTTCTTCTTTAGGTATTCCTCTTCCCCTTTTTGGCATCATCAAAGGAGAGAGAACCCCTGAAACATGCCGAAGCATGAAGTCTAGGCGATCGATAGCCGAGTTCTATTTGGATTCTCATGCGGAGTATCTTTGCTCGAAATTCGAGCGGGTGGCTTTTGATTCTACTTTGTCACCAACTTCATTTCAGCCATAAGAAGGATGAATTTTTCATTCATGTTTTCTTCCACGCGCAGAAGTTCTTTTCGATGAAATTCGCGCAGCAGTTCCATTTCTGTGGTATGAGAGGTATGCATTCTATCAATATTTTCTTGCATCTTCTTCTTCATGTCAGCGTTATCAGCACTCCAGATTAGCATCTTATTGTACAATGCTTTGAAGTATCGAACCTGTTCTACGCGCATTGTCTGCTGTTGTTGCCACCATTCCTGGATCCTGATTATTATTCCACGCAGATCGGCAGTAAGATTAACATCTCTGTTATCCAGTCGCATATCCAATGAGGCCTGGTGCCTTTCCATCTTCTCTATCTCCACAAATATTGCCTTGAAGACTTCTCGAACCTCAGTTGTCACCTCTGTCTCAGCTGGCGGCCAAGCAACATCAAAGTCAAAGTCTGCTGGGATAATGGTATCCGTTGGAATGACGGGATCAGGTTTATGGAAACGTCGTTGATCTCTAGTTGATTCTTCATCAAGATTAGGCAGCTCCAGTGAGAAGGGAACGTGTCTTCAAACGCATCATCACGGACATAGGGAATCTGTTCAATGGTAACTCGTGGCCATGATGTGTCTGGTTGAGTCGATTCTGCTTCAGCTTTGGGAGCCTGCGCAGTTGACTGTGATTCAGCTGGGGTCTGTTGTGGTATGGACCCAGCTGGCTAAGCATCAGCTATCTCAACAGCTTCGTCGGTCTCAGCTGATTTTTCCTTTTGAGTTGTCTGGTCCTCGCCCGTGTCAGTGGCGTCATCAGAAGATGATAAGATTTCAAGTGGTGGCTCATCATCGAAAGCAAATGTTTGACGAGTAGCCTTGAGATCTGACTTACTCGTGCTTGGGAGAACATCCTCAGCTGAGTCTTTTGGATTCGCAATGGGGGATGACTCAGCTTCATCTTCACCTTCAGATCCCAGAAAGGTTACATCAGGGTTATCTTGGGAGTCGTGAAGGCACTTATCTCCTTCTCAGATGCATCAATGACATGAGGAATGTTCTATGTTTCTGTTTCTTTACTTTAGGAAGTCTTAACCTCCCGTAGGCCTTCACTACCTCCTGCAATCTCAACTGCAGCGAGGCCTTGAACAATCCCATCGACAGTCTCAGCTGTCTTAGGGTCTTCAGAGGTGGCATCCACTGGAGTCTCAACTCCATGGATTGCACTTTCATTGCCCAGAGTGTTAACTCCCGGGGCAGATCCATCATGTGCCTCGACTGCATTAGCAGCGTCCTCAGCCTGAAGAGCAATTGGCACTTCAGCTGAGACAGCCTCAACTGTCTGAGCTTCGTTAGTGACAACTTGATGTGTTTCTGTTTGTTTTTCCTTCTTCACCTCGCCTCCTATATTCATTGTGGAGTCATCTG
Organism: Rehmannia glutinosa; assembly: GCA_016081115.2. Classification (NCBI taxonomy): domain Eukaryota; kingdom Viridiplantae; phylum Streptophyta; class Magnoliopsida; order Lamiales; family Orobanchaceae; genus Rehmannia; species Rehmannia glutinosa. The sequence goes on from CM071935.1 coordinate 8,890,780, forward strand.
CAGCAACCTCCGACCTAGCTGCAGTGGAGAGAGTTTCCCCCTCAACTGGCACACCAGCTGAGTGACTTGGATTGGGGTCACTCTTCTCCAAACTCCTAGCTATTTCCTATGAGTGTTCAGCCATTGGGGCAGGTGATAAAACACCTTCAGTAGGGATTGGCTCGACTTGGGTCCCCAAGTTCCCAGTTTCATCGCCATTTCCCTTAGAACCTTCCTCAGAGTGAGCTGGGGAAGTGGTCGCAGCAACAACAGTTGCAATCTGCTACACCACTCCCATATGGTCAATTTCACCGTGATTTGGAAGACTCTCCAGTCCTTCCATCACCGTTTGCTCATGCATCATTCTCGGATTCCCGCATGGCTTGCTGCGTTTCTAGCTCTTCTGTCGTAGCAGCAGGGGTCCAAATCTTCATCACTCTCTGAAAGTATGTCGAGATGTGGATGAGTATGATCAGTGGTTCCGGTTAGAGGACAAACACTGGATTTCGCACGAGCTTCTACTTCCTCTTTGCCCTAAATAGCCTTTGTTCGTTCTCCTTTCGAATTTGCGGCATGTTGATGCGATTATCCTCATCAAGGGCTTGCAAAGATCAGATCAACTTCAAGGAACCGAAGAGTTCCTCTTCCTCCTTAATAAACTCTGGGTGTTCAAACTGCACCCTAGAGTGACTCAACTTCCACTTCATCCATTCTCGCAGACGATTTTGGATGTCTGGATATGGTGGAGATAGCATGATCACATCATCATCATAATCTTCGTGTTGTCCTTCTGTCTCAGGAATGGAAGGTAGCATAGCTTGCTGTTCTTCACCCTCGCAGCATCTGTCGTGGGCGGAGACACAGCCCGGTCTACTGGATACTTAGTTGTCTCAGTTGTTACTTGTTCCTCAGTTGTTCTGTCCACAGCTGGGTCTTCGACTTGCCTCTGTTGATCTGTCCAGCTGTTTCAGCGATCTTTTCCAGCTGAGTGGCAGACTCAACTGTTTTCTCAAGTTCTGAATGCTTGAAGAGTCTTCTTCTTTTGGTCCTTACCAGAGGAATTTCTGGTTCGGATTCGGTTTCCTCAGACTCCTGGGCGGCGGGGGTCGGTGCCACTTTCTTGGTTTGAGGAGCTGGCTTTCTTGGCTTGCCAATCCTCTTTTTCTTGACAACTGGAGAAGGTATTTGAGGTTCCTTCTCAGCTGCGGCTGCAGGGGAAGGAGACACGGCTGCAGAGGCAGTGCAGTTGTTTTCTTTGCCTCAGGGGCAGTCTTTTTCTTTGCAGCTGCAGGGGCAGCTTTCTTGTTCGGAGGGGAGGAGACAGTTGTATCTTCAGGGTCAGCAGATTCTCCCTCACTTGTATCCGCCCTCTTGGCGTAAGCTCTCTTCTGTGCTCTGGAGAGATTTGATCGGAACATCTTTTTGTTAACATGGAACGCCTTTCCATGTCGGAGAGGAACACCTTTCACCTCCATTAACCGGCCAATAACAAGGCCATACCCCAAGGATCCTCCAAAGGACCCATCGCCCTTGAAGGACTTGTCCCCAACATTTTGGCAGAGTCTGATGTAGACGAGTTCTGCCCAGTTGACTTTCTTTTCTTCCATGATCGCAGCCATGACGATCAGCTTGTTTTTGGATAGCTGGTTATGGCTTCCAAACTTCATGTCTACGCATTTTGCGACGATATCCATCAGCTTGTGGTAATCGTCCTTCAACAGCTTCTTCTCAGCTGTGTAAACCACCTTAGCAGCACATTCCGATCTGGCCACTTCCTTCCACGCAGCAGCCAGGTTTACATCAGCCTCATAGATCTCCGGCACTCCTTCCACCGGTAGCAAACAGTGTTCCGCTATATCCTAGCAGTGATTGTGAACTCTTTGCCGTGAACAGAGGACTTGATTCCCTCATCGTGAACTTCAGCGTTTATGTAGAACTGAGCGACTTCTTCAACATAAGTCATCTCAAACTCCATCGTGAGAAAGGGTTTCAGCCCAGACTTCTCCACTTTCTCAGCTATCTTCTTCACAAGGGTTTCATCGGACCCCTGTTTGATCATACCTTCAAAGTCCACAGTAGAGCCAGTGTGGATTTGTTTTCCCAACTTAACAAAATCGTAAGTAGATGCCATTACTTGAAGATTTACCAGACGAAACTTTAGAAATTCACTTTGGAGATCTGTAGGGTTTTGAGAGAAAAGTTTCTTTCTTGCTTTGAGAGAGATGAACAGTTTGTGTAAAGTGAGAGAGAAAAATGGACGAAATGGTATATATGTGGGTTATGAAAGGACGTGCATACGGTTTTTGAAATTTGATCAAGATCAATGGCTCAGATTTAGCACGCCGATTTAGCATTTAATTTCTCGCATTTAATGCGGCAACATTTATATCCAATCATATGCTTTGACGTGCAGCTTTTGACTGTACCTGTCATTATTATGCTGACGTCATCCTTAAAACATTCCCGCTTATTAAAAACGACTGCGTTTTTGTCACTTAGCTCATAAATGACTCAACTTATTCCTCCTCTCTCTTTTTACATAGGTACTCAGCTGTCAGCTAACTCGACGCAGCTGATTCTCCGATAAGGCTGATTCACTTAGTTGATTCATGAGCTCAGCTCTATTTTCATCTTTTCTTGTTTCATCTCTTTTCCTTGAGTCTTCTGAGTGTTAACTCAGCTCAATTAACCCTAGCTCATGCTTAAGCTCTTCAAATCTTGATTCACATAATGGCTTTGTGAATATCTCAGCTAACTGTTTATCCGTTGAGATGTATTCCAAGGTGATGTCCTTCTTTTCAACATGATCTCTTATAAAATGATATCTGACATCAATGTGCTTTGTTCTTGAGTGCAACACAGGATTTTGAGTTATTGCAATAACACTTGTGTTATGACACATAATTGGAATTTCTTTTTCTTCAACATCATTGTCTCTTAGCTGTTGTCTCATCCATAAGACTTGGGCACAACAACTGCCCGCAGCTATGTACTCAGCTTAAGTTGTGGATGTGGCTATTGAATTTTGCTTCTTGCCAAACCAGGAAACCAATCTATTTCCAAGCATTTGACATGTACCTGAAGTACTTTTCCTGTCAACTCTACATCCAGCATAGTCAATGTCTGAGTAACCAATTAGCTTAAATCCTCCTTCCTTTGGATACCATAAGCCGACTTCCTGGCATCCTTTCAAATATCTTAGGATTCTCTTAGCTGCAGTCATATGGCTTTCTTTTGGTGCAGATTGAAATCTTGCACATACACCTACAAAGAAAGGTGATGTCCGCCCGCTTTTTGTTAAATAGAGCAATGATCCAATAAGTGCTCAGATCTTGTTTGATCCGCAGTCTTGCCATCTGCATCTATATCCATCTTGACTGATGTATTCATTGGTATTTTCACAGAAGACTTTTCTTCCATACCAAATTTCTTCATTAAATCTCTGGTATACTTTGTTTGACTTATGAAGGTTCCATCCTTCAGCTGTTTAACTTGAAGTCCTAGAAAGAATGTCAGCTCTCCCATCATGCTCATTTCAAATTTGTCGTGCATGAGGTTTGAGAATTTATCACACAGCTCTTTATTTGTGGATCCAAAAATAATGTCATCCACATATATTTGACAAGCAGTATACTCTCTCCATCTTGAATTCTGAAGAGTGTTCTATCCACTTTGTCTTTGGCGAATCCATTATCTGTTAGAAATTGAGATAATGTATCATACCATGCTCTAGGTGCCTGTTTCAATCCATATAAAGCTTTCTTGAGCTTGTACACTTTATCTCCAAGAGTCTTCTGCTCAAATCCTGGAGGTTGTTCAACATAGACTTCTTCTTCCAATAGTCCATTCAAGAATGCACTTTTTACATCCATTTGGTATACAGTGAAGTTCTTGTGTGCAGCATAGGCAAGAAACATCCTTATTGCTTCTAATCTTGCAATAGGAGCAAATGTTTCATCAAAATCTATACCTTCCTCTTGACAATACCCTTTGGCTACCAATCTTGCTTTGTTTCTTACCACATAACATTCTTCATTCATCTTGTTTCTGAAAACCCATTTTGTGCCAATAACATTTTGATGAGTTGGTCTTTGAACCAATTCCCACACTTTGTTCCTTTCAAACTGATTCAGCTCTTCTTGCATGGCTTGAATTCAATGTGTGTCATCCAATGCTTGGGACACTGTTAGGAATTTTATTGTTTAGATTTTGATGAATGCCATGTAAAACTTAGAATAGAAAGTTGGCACCCCAATTCTTGCTGTAAAATGTATTGTAACAAATAGAGCTGGCCAAACTGAATTAAGTCAGCTACGCCCTAACATGCAAGAAGACAAACAAGACCGGAAGGAAGACTTTCTGTGAAACACAATGAATATGGCAAAGAAGAGTAGACGGGAACTCTCTTCAAGAAGCGGTGAGTGGAGCATCACCAAGTCAACTCAAGAAAAGCCAAGTCTCAAGTTGAAGTGACAAGAGTCATCCATGATTGGAAGTCGACTCTAAGTCACCTGGGAAAGCAAGGAAATGCGGTCAAGTCGAGATAATTGTACAAGAACCGTTGCCTGAGAAATCAAGAGATTTACTTAAACAAGTAATATCTCCATACCACCTTTCTTGGAGTGCTCGGTCGAGAAGCGTGCAAAAGGAATGAACCAATGGGAAGCACTACATCGTGTCAGAACTCTGAAAAGGTGAAAGAACAATTCATACGAGGAAATGGCAATTCCAAGGTGAAAGTCGTGTCAGAACTCTGAAAAGGTGAAAGAACAATTCATACCAAATCGAAAACTTGGTAAGGTTTATTCAACCCCCCCTTCTAAACCTTACACTTACACCCCTTGGGACCTACAAGTGGTATCGGAGCGGTTGGTTCATTGAACCCTCCGCACCGGTGTTCTTGAACTAGATCTCCAAACTTTTCAAAGTCCGCTTTAGTATTTAAATTTTCAAAACTCTTTTCTATCATTAAAAGTTATTATCATGGAAGCAAATTTGACACGCATCCCTATGTTCACTATTGAAGAATTTGATGATTGGAAAATACGTATCCAGGCTCATCTATCAGCATTACATGATGAGATGTGGATAGTGATAGAAGATGGGCCTCTGCAAATATTAAAGGTGAACACGGTACATGCGAAGAGTTGCAAATTTGAAGGAGAAGAAAATGTTTGCTCCCGGACTACCATGGTTGAAAAACCAAGAACTGAGTGGACAAATGATGACAAAAAAGATACAACCTGGACAATGTAGCCAAGGACATCCTTTACAAAACCTTGACAAAGCCATGTTCAATAAAGTCAAATCATGCAAAACGGCTAAGGAAATGGGACAAGTGACATTGATTTGTGAAGGCTCGAGCAAATCAAAGAAAACAAATTATCAAGTAGGTCATACGAAATTTGAAAACTTCAAAATGATCTCGGAGAAAACCTAGATCAACTGGATGCTCGGTTCACGAAATCACAAATGAGTTGTCTCACACTTGGAAAGGAATATACACAGAAGAAATGTGTATGAAGATCCTAAAAAGTCTTCCAAATGAATGGGAAATGAAGGTCATGGCACTGAGACATTCCATGGACCTATCAAAGACATCCAACCATGAACTATTCTCGGACCTCAAAGCCTACGAGTTTGAGCCGAGAAGAAAAAGACCAGGAAGAGACAGTTGTACCCAAAACAAATTTGCTCTAATTGTTAAAGATGGGAAGAGAGCCGAGGTCAAAGAAGTCATTGACCCGTAAGAAATAGCCCGATGGTTAAAAGATTCAACAAGTTCTTTAATAAGAACTACAAGAGGGAAAGGGTGAATCTTCCGTAAGACACTCGGCTCCCTCCAAATCAAGGTAAGACAGACCAACCAAGAGAATGGATCATCAAAAAGTTGAGTATCAAAGGGTGACAACTCAAGAATGGAAAGAGTCGATCAAAAATCAATATCTATGTTGGAACTCAGACAACCAGGTCACTATGCCATTGATCGCTCATATCCTGTAGTCAACAAGTGCAGGGATGAAGAAGAAAGAAAGGTCTTCAGAGAAAGAAGACAAGAAAAGAAAAAGGCAATGATGGTCAGCAGAGATCGGCCGAGACAAACCAAGTCAAGAGAGACAATGATTCGAGAGCAAAGAAGTCGGTGAAGTCTCTCAAGTGACTCAAAGAAGAAGCCCGATCCGCTTGATGGCCAAGGAACAAGATCAACCCGACCAAGAAGATGAGGTACAATCTAACTCATCAAACTCGCACACTGATGATAGTGATCGTGACACACACACTTCATCACCCACTCGATCTTTATGATTCATTAGGCAAAATGATGAAAGATTTTGAACACATTAAATCCTCACACACACTATTGAATGAGGAAAACAAACCTACTCAAAAGTTAAAACTCAAAGTCGACTAAGGAGTGAATACTCTAAGTCAAATAGGCCGATGAGAATAAAAGTTTAAAGGCTGAAAATGCTAAATTAATGGCGTAAATTGCTTTGCTATAGAAAAGAGGGAGAATGACCTCAAGAATGTTATTGCCTCATTCACTAAGGCATCTAAATTATTGGATGATCTTATTATGAGTCAAAGAGAATGTGGAGACAAGACAAAGCTTAGGATTTAATTCCTCTGTGCTATGTCGGACCTCAAGAGTAATTTTGGGAAAAGAATCTTCAAGTCATGAAGAATCAAAAATCCAAAACTCTAAATGTTGCACACACTTTCACTCCAAAGCACAATAATAAGCAAACCGGCCTTGGTTACAAAGGAAAAGGAAAACAGCCCGATTAAGTGTCTTTGAAAGGACACTGAGAAGAGATTCACCGAGTCCTCAAGAAACTCCAAACAAAAATACTCAGAAAGAAGAAGCGAGCTACCAAAAATCCCAGAAAACCCATAAAAGAAATACATATGATGGGAATGGTAGAAAATATCCAAGCCAAGTGATTGGAATAATGTGAATCGTCAAAGACAGACTTATGGAATATAAGCCCAGATGGCAAAGGCCTAGAACTCAAAGAAAGGCCATTCCAAAAGTATAAGAGCTTTCATCAAAGACACACATATGCACCTAGGCACTACACTCAAAAATACCACCATTACCCAAGGAAGGCAATTGCTAAAACACATATGCAGGCATACGGACAAAAGAGACAGTTGTATGAACCTAGAATCCCCAAGCAATTTGCCAGGATTAATTATGATTATGGCACTCGATAGATGGCAACCCCTTAGAGTCAAATCATTTGGCTATAGGTTGGTTGGATCATCTTACAATTCTAACCCCTCAGACCTGATAAGTATGGGTACCTAAAACTTAATTTCCTTGATTGCGGGTTCAAGGAACAATTTGAGTGCCAAGGAACCTGGTACATGGATAGTGGTTGTTCCGGACATATGACAGAAATAAGAGAAATCACAAAATTCAAGGAAGTTAAAGGAGCAAAAGTCATATTTGGAGGAAATGAAGCTCCTGGCAAAATAAGAGGCATTGGATCCATCAAGAGGAATGGATTAGAAATCACGGATGTTGCATATGTTGAAGGACTCAACTTCAACTTATTGAGTATCGATCGGCTCTGTGACAAGGGCTACAATGTTGGATTCAACATGGGTATATGCCAAATCAAAGATATTGAATCAAATGAAGTGGTCTTTGCAAGGATGTAGACAAAAAAATATGTATGTAGTGGATTGGTCAACCGCAACACCCAAAGACATGTCTACTAGCAAAAAAGAGTACAAATGAATCAAGTTGGTGGGCACAAAAAAGTCGAGTCACCTGAATTTCAAAACAATTAACAAGCGGCAAGAAGTCATCTTGTAGAAGGACTTCCGACTCGATACAAGAAGGAGAGTATATGTGATGCATGTCGGAAGGAAAACAAATCAAGTCGTCATTCAAAGAAAAGACATGCCCATCCTCAACAAGAATATTGCATCCGCTTCATATGGATCTATTTGGCCCATGGAACCTGCCAGCCAAAGATAAGTGGAAAGAAATACACCTTGGTGGTAGTAGATGACTACTCAAGATATACATGGACAATATTCATGTGTAAGAAGAAAGAAACTCTACAAAAACTACCACAATGATGAAAAGGATTCAAAATGAGAAGAGTCAAACCATTATCAAAATAAGATCGGATAGAGGAACCGAGTTTGTCAATGGAATAATAACTCGATCTTGTATTGAGAATGGTATTGGTCATGAACTATCGCACAAGGACTCCACAAAGTAGAATGGAGTTGCGAAAAGAAGGAACAGAACCCTCAAAGAAGCGTGAAGGACCATGTTAGTGAAGCAGGGTTACCAAAAGATTTTGGGTCAAGCAATCAACACAAATTGCTACACCCAAAACAGATGTATGATAAACAGACAAAAAAGACTCCCTATGAGATCCGGATGGAAGAAAACCAAGTGTTGCATATTTGTAATATTTGGATGTAAATGCTTCATCCACAACAATGGCAAAGACAACCTAAAGGCTTTTGATGCTAAAGTCGATGAGGTATCTTCTTAGATACTCACCGAAAGCAAAGCCTACAGGATACTCAACAAAAGAACTATGGTTACGAAGAATCCATTCATGTAGTATTCGATGAGCCAAATGTAAATGGAGAAGACATTGAAGAGTCACCGATAAGCAATCATCCAACCATACTGTAAGAGTCCCTATTTGCTCAAGTCAAGCCGGAATTATCAATTCGAAGAAGGTGAGATAGTCAATCTCAAAAACAATGGAAAATTTGCGGCTAAGTGATTACGAGAGAGAGCCGACCCGCGAAGAACACAACGCAAGTCGATCAATCCAGGCTAACTTACTCCAACCTCGATGTAAGATGGCCGAGAGACCATCCACCGTAACTTGTCATTGGAGATATAAGAGAAGGTGTCAAGACAAGATCCAACTCAACAAGAAGCAATGTTCACATGCTTCATCTCGCAAATAGAGCCCAAAGATGTGTCACAAGCATTGGACGACACACATTGGATTCAAGCTATGCAAGAAGAGTCAATCGAGTTTGAAAGAAATAAAGTATGGGAATTAGTGCAAAGACCCATACATCAAAATGTTATTGGAACCAAATGGTAAGAAACAAAGCAAGACTAGTAGCCAAAGGATATTGCCAAGAAGAATGGATAGATTTTGATGAAACATTTGCCCTCGTAGCAAGATTGGAAGCTATAAGGATGTTTCTTGCCTATGCAGACTCACAAGAATTTCATTGTATATCGATGGATGTAAAAAGTGCATTCCTAAACGGTTTATTGGAAGAAGAAGTGTATGTTGAACAACCTCCAGGATTTGAGCGAGAAGACTCTTGGAGACAAGGTATACAAACTCAAGAAAGCCCTGTATGGATTGAAACAGGCACCCGAGCATGGTATGATACCCTGTCACAATTCCTAATCGAAAATGGATTCACAAAAGGAAAAGTAGATAGAACACTTTTCTAATTCAAGACAAGAAGAGTATACTTTGCTTGTTCAAATATATGTGGATGACATCATTTTTGGATCCACTAACAAAGAGATGTGTGAAAAATTTTCAAACCTCATGCAAAGTAAGTTTGAAATGAGCATGATGGGAGAGGTGACATTCTTCCTTGGACTCCAAGTGAAACACCAAGGATGGAACCTTCATAAGTCAAACAAAATACACCAGAGATTTAATGAAGAAGTTTGGTGTGGAGGAGAAGTCTTCGTAAAAATACCAATGAACACATCACCAAAATGGACATGGATGCGGATGGTAAGTCAGAGATCAAACAAGATACTGAGCACTTATTGGATCATCGCTCTATCTCACAAAGAAGCGGGCCGACATCACCTTTCTTTGTAGGTGTATGTGCAAGATTTCAATCTGCTCCAAAAGAGAGCCATATGACAAAGAAATAAGAAAATATTGAGATACTTGAAAGGAAGCCAAGAAGTAGGCCTATGGTATCCAAAGGAAGGTGGATTCAAGCTAATTGGCTATTCGGTTCGACTATCTTTGGATGCAGAGTGGACAAAGAGCACTTCAGGCACATGTCAAATGCTAGGAAAGACTAATTTCCTGGTTTAGCAAGAAAAAACTCAATAGCCACCTCTACACCGAGGCGGAATACATAGGCAGGCAAACAAGGCGCCCAAGTCCTATGGATGAGACAAAGAAATGAGAGACTATGAAGTTGAGGAAAAAGAAATTCCAATCATGTGTGATAACACAAGTGCAATTGCAATCACTCAAAATCCCGTGTTGCACTCAAGAACAAAACATATTGATGTCGATATCATTTCATAAGAGATCATGTTGAAAAGAAGGACATCATCCTGGAATATATCTCAACCGATAAACAACTAGTGACATCTTCACAAAACCATTATGTGAGTCAAGATTTGAAGAACTCAAACATGAGTTGGGATTAATTGAACTAAGCCGAGACACGAAAGAACCAAAGAAAAGAAATGGAACAGAAAAGGAGGTGAAAAAGAGTGAAAAAGAAATCACTTCAAGAATCACCAGACGGAAGAAAGACACTACACCGAAGTCACCGATAGCCGAGTCGCTAAGAGAACTGTGAGAAGTAGAGTTAAATCGGCTAAGAGATAAGTCAATAACTTATGAGCAAAGTGACAAAAACGCAATCGTTTGACTAAGCGGGAATGTTTTAAGGAATACGTCGAATAATGATGATGTGTACGGACATAAAGTTGCACACCAAGCTTATGATTGGATATAAATGTTTGCCGCATTAAATACGAGACATGAAATGCTCAATAGGCGTGTGAAATCCAAGCCATTGATTTCGATCACAATTCAAAACCACCCGCACGCCCTTTCATAAACCATATTTAAACCATTTTCGTCCGTTTCTCTCTCACACTTCTAAAAACTGTTCATCTCTTTCTCTCAAAAGCAAAGGCAAAATACTCTCGAAACCCTATCAATCTTCAAATCATTTTCTCGAGTTTTTCCTTGAAATAATCCTGAGAAATGGCACCAACTTATGACTTTACCAAGTTAGGAAAGCAAATCCACACCTACTCTACGGTGGATTTTGATGGAATGATGAAACAGGGGTCCGACGACACCCTAGTGAAGAAAATCGCCGAGAAGTTGGAAACGTCCCGGGCTAAAACCGTTTCTAACGTTAGAATATCCGATGACCTATGTGGAGGAGGTCACACAATTCTACGTGAATGCCGAGATTCACGATGAAGGAATCAAGTCATCTGCTTTCAAAGAAAGCGGTGACTATCACCGCCAAGATTTGGGTGAACATTGCTCACTACCGCCAAAGGAGCATCCGGGATTAAAGAAGGCGATGTAAACTTGGTGCGACGCTGAAAGAAATAGCCAAGTCCGACTTTGCTTTGATAAAATAATATACACAAAGAAACAAGAGAGATCACCAAGGAGGATTATCACAAGTTGTTGGACATAGTTGCCAAATGTATCGACATCAAATTTGGCGACTTTGACCAATCACAAAGGCAAAGCGATTGTAATGGCCAATCATCGAAGAAAAGAAGATAAATCAATAGTTTGTCTACAGCACTCTGCCCGAACGTGGGGAACAAGTCCTTCAAAGAAGATGGCTCATTTGGAGGATCCCTAGGATATGGCCTAGTGATTGGCCGGCTATTGGAGGTGAAAGGAGTCCTCTTAGACATGGGAAGGCTTTCCATGTTAACAAGAGGATGTTCGAGCAAACCTCTCTCGGCGCTCGAGAAGCGAGCTTACGCCAAGAGAGCGACACCGTGAGGGGAATCACCGACCCAAGAAGATACTGATTGTTTCCTCTCCGGCCAAGAAGAAGAAAGGCTGCCCTGCGGTACTAAGAAGATCACGCCCCCGCAAAGAAAGAAAACCAAACATGCTCCCCCTGCGCAGCAAAGAGTCACTGCCCGGCCCGTGTCTCCTGCCCTGCAGCGATCGAGAAGGACTCACAAATACCTTCTCCGATCGTCAAAAGGAGGAGAACGACAAGCCAAGACGGCGGCTCCTCGAAACAAACACCAAGACCCCCGCCGCACAAGACTCGAAGACAACATCTCGAACCCGAGAAATTCCCTGTACGAACCAGGAGATGAAGACGAATTATCAAGCGCTCCGAGTGGAGAAACCAACCGAGTCGACCACTCGGCTAGAGCAGATATCGAGACTGCTGGAGAAGTAGAATCTCCGGATGTAATTGATGAAACATCCAAGTCTGTTTGAAGGCGTCGGCGAGAGGCAACCAAGACACAAACAGTAGCTCACACAAATGAAGCACAAGAACACGCGAGCGGATAGTGATGTAATGATCCTATCTCCACCTTACCCGGACATCCAAAATCGTCTGCGTGAGTGGAGGAAATGGAAGTTGAGTAAGTCAAGGAACAGTTCCAACGGCCCGAGTTCATAGAAGAAGAAGAGGAACGCTAAAATTTCCTTGATTAACTCTTGTGCTCCCGGCTGATGAAGACAATCGCACGGACATCCTGCAGATCTACAAGGACAAGGAGAGAGAAAAGCAAGTGAAGAAGCCGAAGCACGTGAGAAGGCAAGCATCCGCCCTATCTCCGGCACCACGTAACACACACATCCTCTTCTTGATGTCTTCTCGATGGTGATGAGGATCGGAGAATACTTTCGCCACGAAGAGTTGCAAATGCACGCAGCAAGCATTGCACGAATCAAGAATCCTTCACGAGCAAAGACTAATGGAGGGACCAGGAGAGTCCTCGAACACGGTTGAAATCGATCCAATGGGAGTGGTTCAAAAATAGCCACCGTTGTTGTCCGCTACCACTTCCCTAGATTCACTCGAAAAGAAAGCGATAAGGGAGTGGCGATGAAACCGGGATAGTGGGGACCCCGGTCGAGCCAACCCCTATTGAAGGTGTGCTACCACCCGCCCCAACTTGAACAATCAATCGAAACAGCCGGGAGTTTGGAGACGAGTGACCACATTACAAATCACTCACCGGTGCGCCCGGTGAAAACTCCCTCCACCGTAGCAAGGTCGGAGGATGCCGCAGATGACTCCACAACGAATCAAGGAGGCGAAGTAGAGAAAATACAAACACAAGAGGAACAAAGTTTGCCATCAACGAAGCTCGAGGCTTGAGACTGTCTCGGTGAGGTGCCAATTGCTCTGAAGGCTAATGACGCTGCGATGCGGTCGAGGCACGAGAAGGAACAACCTTGGGAGTTAACACTGGCGATGAAAGTGCAATCCATGGGGTTGAGACTCCAATGGATGCCATCGTAGAAGACCCTAAGACAGTGACACTCTTGTCGAAAGGGAGGACCAAGCCTCGCAGCTGAGAGAGAGACCGGAGGTAATGAAGGCCCACGGGAGGTTGAGACTTCCCGGGTAAAGAAGTTGATGTAGAGAACATCCCTCCCGCCATCATCGACCCATCGAGAAGGAGATAAGCGCACTTCATGATTCCCGGACAACCCCGATGTCACTTTTCTCGGGATCGGGCGCTGGCGAAGAAGAAAAGCGAGTCATCCCCATGACAAATCCAAAAGACTCAAATTGTCGATGTTCCAAGCACGAGCAAGTCGATCCCAAGACTACTCGTCAAACTTTTAACTTTGATGATGAGCCACCAATGGAAATCTCATCATCGTCCGATGACGCTCGATAAGGCCGAGGACCGATCATCAAATGGAAAAATCACCGAGACCAACGGGTGTTAAGACACGAGGCTCGCAAGCGGGTCTACTTCACAAAAACCCGGTTGAACAAGAGACCATCTGCGCGGCTCCTCAAGTCTGCGGCGGATCGATTCCCAAAAGAACTTCACGCGCACCGCTCATCATCGAACAGATCCCAATTGGCGGTGATGAATCTTTTGTAGAATCTTTCCCTTTTTCACTTTGGAGATACGAGAACTCCACGAAGAGTCGGAAAAAGCGAACAAGCACGCTATCACAAACCACTCTGTTCTTCCATCGGACACCATTGTTCCATTATGATTTTGATGATGCATGGCCATCACCGCAATGTAAGAATCACCAAGTTCGAGAAGTGTTCAAGGCACTATTTGCTTTGAGGTTGAACGGATGGAGAGGCATCGAGCCTCTTTGGACATGCGATCGACAACAGAGATGCCACCCTTACGGTGATTTAAGAGGCATAACAATTCGGATAAGGGAATGGTGGCAACAAGAAGAAACAATGCGTGTGGAACAATTGAGATACTTGAGGACATTGTTCAACAAGTCTGCCGTGTGGAGAGTCGAAAATGCCGATGCAAAAATGAAGGTGAGAGAACACATTGAGCATATGCATGAAGCTCACACTGCCGAGATCAAGGCATTTGCGTGAGCAAAATACAAATGATCTACAAAATTTGGAAGAACACATGACAAGAAAATTCAGCCTTCTCATGGCCGAGATGAAGCGATTTCAAGAGAATCCAACGCTACTCGACCTGAATTCGTCTTTGCATACAACGCAGCTGACTCGGCGAGAACTCAACCATCGAAGACTCGACTTCATGCTTGCCAAAGATGTTCCCCTGGGGTTCCTCTATCCTTTGATGATGCCAAAAGGGGAAGAGGAATACCTCAAAGCGCTAAAATCAAGGCCGAGAAGAAAGGAGCGGTGAGAAGGGAAAATCACCGAGGAAGTCTTGAAAGAAGAAAGGAAAGCTTGTTGAGGGGAAGGATGAACGGATGTGACATTGATGATTGCACAAGCCCCCAACAAGGTCCCATCACACAATGACATTATAAGCGGCAAACTCCGCAGTGACTCTGCCACTCCAACACTCTGCTATATCCATGGCCGATAAGAGAAAAACTATTGAAGCGGGGATGAAGGAAGTGGAAGGAAGAATGGATGCCGAGTGATGAACATCTTGAAAGAACATGGAGGCATTCCGAAGAACAGAGACACTTATGCCATCTCGGATGTCGGGACAGAGCCACGATCGGTCGATGAATTTAAAACGCTCGAACTGGGGATACTTTGCAAATATGTCTATGGCTCAAGCTTGGGACTTGTCTTGGGAAAAGGGCCTCACGTTATGTGAAGAAAGGCGACAGACGGCGGACTACCTAGCGATCGCTCTGCTTTGGTCACTCCGCCGTCACTCACCGAAAGAAGAAGACCCCAAGACAAAGATACGCCCGGTAGAGGAAGAAGCGAGAGTGGAGGAAGAAGCTTGGACTGGGCCTCTGCCCCAAAACATTGAATACGTGGATCCGGGAAAGAAAGGAGGGATCTACTTTGGGTCTGGGCTTGACCAAGTAGCGAATTTGCGAGTGGCTAAAACTAACGCCGAGTATGCAAAAAGACTAGAAGAAAAAACAAGAGACAAACTCAGCTATGGGAGGAGAGACAGAAAGAATAAGAAGAGATGAAGGCCCCGGGAAGGCATATGAGAAGAAAAAAAGAAGGCGGTGACGACGAGAAAAAGAGAAGAAGAGAAGAAGATGTTGATCAAGATGAAAGAAGGAGACAATGAAGGAGATGAAGTGTTCTTTGTCCAACCCTTCGTGTATTTTATCATGTAAATACATACAATGTAAGTCTTCTTCGTAATAAAGTTATAAATTCTTTATTTTCGGTGTAGACAAATATGTGCTCGATACACCTTGTAAACATTGTGTAAAAAGAACAGAATGATATGATCAATAAAATGATCTATTCTGCGCATACATTCTATGTCAATACACTATCTATATGTATCTTTCTTTGTTTGCATTTTTGAATGGTTTAAGTTTTGGCATCATCAAAAAGGGGAAATTGTTAGGAATTTTATTGTTTAGATTTTGATGAATGCCATGTAAAACTTAGAATAGAAAGTTGGCACCCCAATTCTTGCTGTAAAATGTATTGTAACAAATAGAGTGCCAAGCCGAATTAAGTCGGCCTACGCCTAACATGCAAGAAGACAATTTGAAGACTGGAAGGAAGACTTTCTTTGTGAAACAATTTGAATATGGCAAAGAAGAGTAGACGGGAACTCTATCAAGAAGCGGTGAGATGCAAATGAGTGGAGCATCGATCAAGTCAACTCAAGAAAAGCCAAGTCTCAAGTTGAAGTGACAAGAGTCATCCATGATTGGAAGGCGACTAAGTCACCTGGGAAAGCAAGGAAATGCGGTCAAGTCGAGATAATCTGTACAAGAACCGTTGCACGAAAATCAAGAGCTTTACTTAAACAAGTAATATTTCCATACCACCTTTCTTGGAGTGCTCGATCCCGAAGCGTGCAAAAGGAATGAACCAATGGGAAGCACTACATCGTGTCGAACTCCGAAAAGGTGAAAGAACAATTCATACGAGGAAATGGCAATTCCAAGGATCGCAACAAGACAAGCCAACGATCGCAAGTGACTTTCAAAAATAAGCCTATCTCTTCAACGGGCAAATTTTTGAAAGTTCACTATAAAAGGCCGAGGAGTTTGTTTGAGAAGAAGGATGACACACACGTGAGATATACAAGCATATTAGAAAAATCAAAACATTCTCAATCCTCAAGCCTACATTACGAAGTACATCAATCCAACACTCACTGTGAAGGAAAGAGAACTTCAATCGGTTGAAGAGGAAACTTTTGAAGAAAAGGGGTCTACATTCCAGGAAGGATTGTAGAAAGGTTCAAGGTTGAACCAAGTCTTAAGCTTTTGGAGGGCTTCGTGATCAAATCCAAAGAGCTTGAGCAAGTGAGTCAGTAGTAACAAGGCAAATGCCCCTGTGAAGAAGCCGAGTCGTACAAGAAGCCGGTGAGTGATCAAGGCGTCTCGGTCGAGTCCCTAAGGATCAAGTCGGTTTGTTGTGATCAAGACTTGTATATGGATCTTACCACTTTGTAAACCGATCATTACCTAGTGGATTCCTCCAGGAGTTGGAGAAGAGAGGAGTAGAAGAATTACCCCATCTTCGAACCTCTATAAAAACTTCATTGTGTCATTTACATTTCAAAGACTTAAATTCTCGCACTTTTAATCGCTTATATCTCACGATAAATTTGCTATCCATTTGATAATTTATAAGTACTAAATCAAGCTCTAAAATCTTGCTTAATCAAACTTAAGGAGTTAAGTCTTCCAAAAACAAAACCACGCTTAAGTCAAATTATAGCCAACAATGAGTTATTCCATCAACAAAGACACCAGTGAGTCATTTGAGAGATTAACTCTACTAAGTGACTAATTCGATTGTCCATCAAGGACACAATTGTGTAGAATCAACTCTGTAGATTTAAAAGGACTAAATCGAAAACTTGGTAAGGTTTATTCAACCCCCCTTCTAAACCTTACACTTACACCCCTTGGGACCTACAGACACATATTTAGGTTCTATTTGGGATATAAAACAAGTGAACATTGCTTCTTGTTGAGCTATTGATCTGGTTCTTACACCATCTCTTACATCTCCAATGACTAGCTCTGGTGGATGGTCTCTTAGCCATATCACATCAGGTTGGAGTAAGTTAGGGGTTCGATCGTCTTTGCAAACCGTGTTGTCTTGAAAGTGCGATTCTCTCATCATCACTTAGCTGTAGATTCTCCAGTTGTCTTTGTGATTCAGCTACATCATCTTCATCTCGGTTTCTTGCTCCAGCTTCAGCTTCAACATAGGGACTCTTCTGCATAGTTGGCTGATTCAGCTTATCAGCTAACTCTTCAATGTATTCTCTATTTACATTAGGTTCGTCAAAAACCACATGGATAGACTCTTCTCAGACCATAGTCCTTTTGTTCAAGACTCTATAGGCTTAGGCTTTGCTTTCACCAGTATCCCAAGAAAATACCTTCATCGACTTTAGCATCAAAAGCCTTTAAATTGTCTTTGCCATTATTATGGATGAAGCATTTACATCCAAATATTTTAAAATATGCAACGTTTGGCTTCCTCTATGTCCAAATCTCATAGGGAGTCTTTGTCAGCTGTCTATTTATCATGCATCTATTTTGAGTATAACATGCAGTGTTTATGGCTTGACCAAAAATCTTTTAAGCGATCTGCTTGACTAACATGGTCCTTGCGAGCCTTCCTTGAGAGTTCTTTCCTTCTTTCGCAACTCCATTCTCACGGGGAGTCCTTGCTGCAGATAATTCATGAGCAATACCATTTTCAACACAATACTGAGTTATTATTCCATTAACAAACTCAGTTCCTCTATCAGATCTTATCTTTATAATGGTTTGACTCTTCTCATTTTGAATTCTTTTCATCAACTGTGGTAACTTCTGCAAGGTTTCTTTCTTTTTGCACATGAAGATTGTCCATGTATATCTTGAATAATCATCTACTACCACCAAGGTATATTTCTTTCCACTTATGCTAGCTGGCTCAACTGGACCAAATAAATCCATATGTAGCAGATGCAATATTCTTGTTGAAGATGGACTTGACTTCTCTTTGAATGATGATTTGATCTGCTTTCCCATCTGGCATACATCACAAACATTTTCCTTCTTGTATACTGAGTCTGGCAATCCTTCTACAAGATTACTGCTTGCAAGCTTGTTGATTGTCTTGAAATTCAGGTGACTCGGCTTCTTGTGCCACAGCCAACTTGATTCGGTTATACTTTTTGCTAACAAACAAGTGCTTGGTGTGACAGTCGACCAATCTACCACATACATGTTCTTTTGTCTGGATCCTTGCAACACTACCTCATTTGATTCAGTGTCTTTGATTTGGCACACTCCCATATTGAATCCAACATTATAGCCATTGTCACAGAGTTGACTGATGCTTAGTAATTTGAAATTGATGCCTTCAACATATGCAATATCTGTGATTTCTAATCCATTTTTCTTTATGGATCCAGTGCCTCTTATTTCCCCTGGAGCTTCATTTTCTCCAAATATGACTTTTGCACCTCTAATCTCCTTGAACTTTAACAGATTTTTCTTGTTTCCTGTCATGTGTCTGGAACAGCCACTATCCATGTACCATATTCCTTGGCACTCAGCTGTTCCTTGAACCTGCAATCAAGGAAATTAGTTTTTAGGTACCCATACTTGCCTGGGTCCTGAGGGGTTAGTGCTATAAGATGAACCAACCAACCTATAGCCAAATGATTTGACTCTAAGAGGTTGCCATCTATCTGTGCCATAATCATAATTCAATTTGGCAAATTGCTTGGGGGTTTTAGGTTCATACAACTGTCTCTTTTGTATGTATGTCTGTGTGTGTGTTTTAGCAATTGCCTTCTTTGGGTAATTGTGATATCTCTGAGTGTAGTGCTTGGGTGCATATGTGTGCTGATAATAGCTTTGTTGCCTTTGGAATGACCTTTTCTGAGTTCTAGGTCTTTGCCATTTGGGCTTGTATTCCATAGGTCTTTGTTGATATTCCACATTATTCCAATCAGCTTGACTTGGGTAGTTTCTACCATTCCCATCATATTTGTTCCTTTTATAGAACTTCTGGAGCTTTTGGTAGCTCTGTTTCTTCTTTACAGAGTACTTCCTATTTGGAGTTTGCTGAGGAACTCTGCTGAATTTCTTCTCAGTTGTCCTCTCAGCATACTCAACTGGTTGTTTTCCTTTTCCTTTATAACCAAGGCCAGTTTGGTTGTGATTGTGCTTTGGAATGAATGTATGTGCAACATTTGGTGTTTTGGATTTTTGAGATGCTTCATTGCTTGAAGATCCTTTTTCCAAGATTACTCTGGGAGTTTGACAATGTGCTAAGGAATTGAATCCTATGTATGTCTTGTCTCCACATTCTTTTTGGCTCATGATAAGGTCA
The DNA here is from genome assembly GCA_016081115.2 of Rehmannia glutinosa. NCBI lineage: Eukaryota > Viridiplantae > Streptophyta > Magnoliopsida > Lamiales > Orobanchaceae > Rehmannia > Rehmannia glutinosa. The sequence continues at coordinate 8,910,463 of CM071935.1, forward strand.
TCCAATGATTTAGATGCCTTTGTGAATGAAGCAATCACATTTTTGAGATCATTTTCTCTCTTTTCTATAGCAACTATCTCTGCTATTAGTTTAGCATTCTCAGTCTTCAGCTCTTTGTTCTCATCAGCTATGTGACTTAGGGTACTCAGCTCCTTAGTCAGTTGTGAGTTTTAGCTTTTGAGCTGACTGTTTTCCTCATTTAATAGTGAGTGTGAGGATTTAATGTGTTCAAAATCTTTCATCATTTTGCCTAATGAATCATAAAGATCAGTGGGTGATGAAGTGTGTGTGTCACAATCACTATCACTAGAATCTGAATGAGATGAGTTAGAGTGTACCTCATCTTCTTGGTCATGTTGATCTTGTTCTTTATCCATTAGACAGATTAAGGCTTCTTCTTCAGAGTCACTTGAGTAGTTAGCTTCACTACTCTCTCGAGTCTCTTCTTCTTTCTTTTGACTTGGTCAGACGTGATCTCGGCGATAACATTGCTCTTTTCTTTTCTTGTCTTCTTTCTCTAAAGACTTTTCTTTCTTCTTCATTCCTGTATTTATTGACTACAGGATATGGACAGTCAATAGCAAAGTGTCCTAGTTGTCTGCAATTCCAACACAGGTTTTCAACTTTTTGGTCAGCTCTCTCATTTCTTGGATTGTCAGCTCTTTGATATTCGACCTTTTGATACTCAGCTCTCTTTGGTGGCCTATCTTCCCTTGACTTGGAGGAAGCTGAATGTCTTCTGGAGGATTCACCTTTGTTATTTTTGTAGTTCTTATTGAAGAACTTGTTGAATCTTTTAACCATCAAGGCAATTTCCTCCTGGTCAATGACTTCTTTGGTCTCAGCTCTCTTCCCTTCCTTCACTACGAGTGCAGCTGTTTTGGGTACAACTATCTCCTTTTGATCCTTTCTTCTCAGCTCAAACTCATAGGCTTTAAGATCTGAGAATAGTTCATGATTGGATGTTTTTGATAGGTCCATCGAGTGCCTTAGATCCATGGTCTTCATTTCCCACTCGGCTGGGAGGCTCCATAGTATCTTCATACACATCTCCTTCTGTGTGTATTCTTTCCCAAGTGCTGAGAGCTCATTTATAATTTCAGTGAATCTAGCATCCAAATGTCCATTGTTTCACCTGCAAGCATTTTAAAGTTTTCAAATTTTTGAACAACAACAGATAATTTATTTTCCTTAATTTGCTCAGATCCTTCACAAATTAAGGTTAATTTATCCCAGATTTCTTTGGCTGTTTTGCAAGATTTGACTTTATTGAACATGGCTTTGTCCAAAGTCTTGTAAAGTATATCCTTGGCCACATTGTCTAGGTTGTATCTTTTTCTGTCATCATTTGTCCACTCGGCTCTTGGTTTTTCAACCATAGCCGGTCTAGGAGGAGCGACCTCCTTCTTCCTCGAAATTACGCAGCAGCTCTCCTTGCAGCGGTGTTCACTTTCATTATTTGCAGTGGCCCATCCTCTATCACTATCCACATCTCATCATGTAAAGCTGATAGATGAGTCTGCATACGTATTTTCCAATCATCAAATTCTTCAATGGTGAACATAGGAATGCGTGTCAAATTTGTTTCCATGAGAATAACTTTGTTGTTTTAAAAATGGCTTTCGAAAGAACAAGTGTTAAAGAAAACTTCTTTGAAAGACTGGAGATCTAGTTCAGTAACCAGTGCGGAAGGTTCAATGAACCAACCGCTCTGATACCACTTGTAGGTCCCAAGAGGGTGTGAGTAAGGTTTAGAAGGTGGGGTTGAATAAACCTTACCAACTTTTTGAATTTAGTCTTTTTAAATAAGTTCAGAGTTAATTTCACAGCTATGTCCTTGATGGACGGCTAAGTTAGTTAACCAGCAGCGTTAGCCACTCAACAGACTCGATTGAGTTGTTGATAGAATAACTCAGCTGTTTAGTCTTATACTTAACCCTGTTGTGATGAGATTTTAAGTGGAAGACTTAACACCCTTGAATTTGGTTTTAGTTTGTTTTAACACTAGATTTTAGCACATTGTTAATTATCAGTTGGATAGCAAATTATCAGCAAACATAAAATGATATGCAGAAATTAAATGCTGAAATGTAAATGACTCAATAAATTTTATAGAGGTTAGAAGATGGGGTAGTTCTTCTAATCCTCTCTTCTCCAACTCCTGGAGGAATCCACTAAGTATTGATCGAGAGTACAAAGTGGTTATCACCCGGATACAAGTCTTGATCACACAAATGACTTGATCCTTTGAGACTCACTGAGATGCCTTGGTCACACAAATTGGCTTCTCGTGACGACTCGAACTTCTTCACAGGCAAATGCTTTTGCTACTACACTCACTTGCTCAAGCTTCTTGGATTTGATCACGAAGCCCTCCAATAACTTGAGACTGGTTCGACCTTGAACCTTTCTACAATCCTCCTTGGAATGTAGACCCTTTTGATTCTTCAAAAGTTTCCTCTTCAACAAGATGAAGTTGTCTTTCCTTCACAACTAGGTGTTGGATTGATTTCCTTCGAAGTTTAGGCTTGAGGATTTGCTTGAATAACTTGAGAATATTTTTGCAGGTTACAACCTTGAATGATAACTTGAATGTTCGTGGTTCGGGTAACCTTTTCTCAAAGTGATTCCTCGCCTTTTATAGTGAACCTTTCAAAAATTTGCCCGTTGAAGAGATAGCCGATTTCAAAAGTCACTTATGTTCGCTGCTTATCTTGTTGCGATCCTTGATCTTGACATTTCCTCGTATTAAATGAACATTCACTTTTCGTAGTCGACACAAGGTGCATGCTTCCCATTGGTTTATTCCTTTTGCACGCTTCTCGGGATCGAGCACTTTAAGACATGGCGGCATGGAAGTATTACTTGTTTAGGTAATATTCTTGACTTACGTAACGGATTCTTTTCGATTGTCTTGACTTGACTGCCTTTCCATAACTTCCCCAGGTGACTTCGAGTCAGCTCTCAATCATTGGATGACTCATCTGTCACTTCAGTCGAGTTCTTGTCTTCTTTTCCTAGCCACACTCAGCTGCCTCGCAGTGGAGTCTTCATTCAAGTCTTCAGTTGACTTCTTGTATATCCAGCATAATCGACTTGACTCACTTAAATTTCTATCTATTACAATACAAATTACAAGGAAAATGGGGTGCCAACTTTCTAGTCTAAGTTTTACATGGCATTCATCAAAATCTAATAAGTAAATTTCCCAACATCACGAAATATGCGCAGTTCTTACCCATGAAGAAAACCGACAGCTTGCAGAAACTCGTGCAAATTTATATCCGAGAGATCATTCGACTGCATGGAGTGCCAGTCGATATTGTGATAGATAGAGACCCGAGGTTTGTCTCCCGATTCTGGAAGTGCTTGCACGAGGAATTGGGTACCTCGCTAAGTTTCAAAGACAAAGAAGACATCCACAAACGGATGGCGATGCTGAGAGCGATTCAAATCCTGGAAGATATGTTGCGAGCCTGCACGTTGGATTTCCAAGGAAGTTGGGATTCGCACTTACCATTGGCCGAGTTTGCCTATAATAACAGCTATCAGGTCACAATTGGGATGGCACCTTACAAAGCCTTGTATGGGCGAAAGTGTAGATCTCTACTGCACTGCGAGATTGATGACCAATGGACTCCAAAAGAGAAACGAAAGTCGCCCTCGATTCCAAAGGTCGACTTAGTTTAGGAGGCCATGGAGAAGGTCAAGCTGATCAAGGAATGGATCCGCACAGCTCAGAGCCGCCAAAAGAGTTACGCAGACAAGAGGAGAAAGGACTTGGAATTTAAAGCCGGAGATGAAGTATTTCTCAGACTCTCTCCACGGAAAGGATTGATCAATCCGAAGAAAGGAGGTAAGTTGAGCCCGAGATATGTTGGACCTTACAAGATTTTGCAGAGGATCGGGAAGTTAGCCTACCGACTCGAGTTACCAGCACAATATGCGAGAATGCACGATGTATTCCATATATCGAGGTTAAAGAAGTATCAACTAGATCCCGAGCATATCATCACCCAAGATACATGTTCGCCTTATTTTTAGCTTCACCGCAAGTGTACGGTGTAGTTTATAGAATAGGATAAGCAAGGTCGTATCCACGGAGACTAATAAATTTATGCGCTAAGTATTGAACTAAGATAGTCTTATTTTTATTTAGACGATCGAAATTTGATAATTGTAGTAGAAGTAAAGACAAGATTAACCACAAAAACACAAGATACTAAGAATAATGGAATTATCAAGGGAATGAAATGGATTCCCGGGTTATGGTTTCAATTAATATTTCTCTTCTTGTCCGATTTAATCAAAGCCAAAGTTATTATCAATATACCTATAAGACGATCACAACGGTATTTTGTCCTCCCTCTCGAGATGTATATAAAGTGTAGATTCAAATATCTATGCTAGCATCTCTACTCAACATAAGATACACAACTCCCAAATGCACAAAAGATCAAATATCCTCACAAATATTCACAAACCTCTCGATTATGCAAATATTCATGTCAAGTACTCAAGATCTAATATTGAAACTCATCTCTCGAATTATGAATCAATATATCAAACAAGTTAAATCATTGGCCAAATGATAAAACAAGAATAAGAACAAAGTACTCAAATAAGCTTCAAGACAATAACTTCAACTAAGATTAAAACATTCAACAAGAGTTCAATTAATCTACTTCCAAAACCCAGAAATCACAAGAAGTTTAGCTACTCATTACAAATAAACAACTCATAGACAAATTGTTCATATTCATGACAAGCTAAAATGAAAGATTAAAGCACAAAGAATGAGAAAACTTAGGGAAATGGACAATCTCTCGATTAATCTTCAATCCTCAAGCTCCGATTTGACCCGATTCTTCCCTTGGTTCTTCCTTATTGAAGTTGATGTATTTCTTGTGTTCTTGGGTGTATTCCCAGCCTTTCCTTCATACCCTAGATCAAGGCTCCCATCTTCCCTTTATAGCCCCTCAAAAGTTCAAGAAAAAGGTGGAGGGACATAGGAAATTCCGCCCAGGGGCGCTGCGGCGCCCAACCATGTCATACGCACAAAAACCCTCATAGGCGCTGTATCCTGTCATACGCACAAAAACCATGTCATAAGTCACTTCTCCTTCAAGAGTGATTTATTTCATCTTTCACCAACAAGTTCATTTTTAAGGTGGGTGGAAAAATCCTTTCAACTTCTAGGTGTTTTACTTAAAATTGCATGTAGTATTTTGATTTTGAGCACTTGAGATATATATTATGTATTACATGCTATTTTCTTGTATCAAGATGGAAAAATTCTCAAGTGTTGCTCAAAAATGCGATTTATCGAAAATAGGGCATACATGTACACTTTATTGTTATACTTGATGAAATTTTGTATGAGAAGGATATGTATGTGTATGACTCTTGAAATCTATGTTTTGAATGATTTATAATCTGGACAAGTCGAGTATAATTGATTAAATTTCAACTTTTGGACTTAAAATGCAAAAATGGAAAGTTGGTGGACTTAATTGCAAGAAACTTAAGGGACCCCTCTGTAATTTTTAATTTTTGGGACTGAACTCAGGTTCAAAAATTATGTTTTGACATTTTAATAAAGTTTTAAGAGTTTTTAGATAAATAAAATCAACCCTTAAAAGCCCAAGGACTAGATTGTAAAATTTTAGAAGTTTAAGGGCTATTTTGCAATTTTCGAAACTGTACCAGACCCTAATTTTAAAATTTGAAATTTTAACTCTTAAGGGACTGGAAATAACATATTTTAAGTGTATTCCAAAATCCAAGTGTTTAGAGCTTGGAAAGTAATTTTATAAAACTTGAGGGACCAAATTGTAAAAGTTTAAAATGGAGGACCATGCACCTGGAAATACTAATTTAACTATAACATAATGATATTTTGGACCCAAGGTTCAAATTTCATAACAATCGGACCCCTAAAAGCCTTAAAGACAATTATTTCAAAATAGGACAAAAATGAGATTTTCAAAAGTTAAGGGGCCTATACTTATTTCTTTTTAAAACCGTTTTTGTCCCAATATCCCACTTACCGTAGTGACATTTTCCAACTGGAATCACATTAAAAGCCCTTCTGGATTGTGAGTTCCAATTATTTTAAACTTAGGGACCGAAATGACAATTTTTAATAAATTTGGGGCTAATGTGAGAATTTTATAAAAACTCGACCTCAAAACTTTAATAATCTGAATCTATGAATAATTTAGAGAATTTAGGAACTGACTTCATAATTTTTCAAGGTCGGGACATTTATTTATTCAATTTTTAACCCCAAAAGAATTGGTTTTTACAAAACGGGGCTAATTGTAAATTTTCTTTTTACAAGGACCTAACTCGAATTATTTTTATTTTAAAGAAACAGCTCTGGACCCTCTGACTTTAATTATTGATTAAAATATTTTATTTTCTCAAAAATCCCCTGAATTATCGGATCGTCTTGACCGATTAATACGCGATCGTGGGGCGACTTCCCCGTCTTGCGATTTCGAATCTATAACGGACCTATGTTCCACATAATCTTTCAAGATATCGAAGATTGCTTATCCTCTCGATAATCATTTTCATCCAAATAACTCCACCAATGCCATAATTGCCTTGCGTAAATTTTTCGAAAACTTTCCTAAAATGCTTCCCTGAATCAATAATACTCGACTGCCTGGTTGACTACCTGAACTTGTATTTAATTTCCTGTCTAAGTCAACTTGGTGTGTCGAGCTCACAAATGGAATGGATACGTCGGGGGAACCGGCAGCTCTCGGCTGCTATTCCACTCTCCGCCCCATCGTCCTAATCCCGCAAATCGAGGGACGGAGTTTGTCCAAGGGAAGCGGGTCATAAGATTTGAGGTATAATCATGATTATGACGAATCCGAGCCTTGCAAGCTCCAATGTGGATTTTGTCTTTGCCTATGGAGCGATAAGGTGACAGTCTTGACCATCTTGAACGGGGAGTTACAAGGAAGAAGAACGAAGGAATCGTTATCCGATCCACACGATTCCGCAGTTAAACGGACCGATTGGTTGGCGCTACAAACCGTGACGCAACCGCTACTTGTATCGCATTGGTTGGCGCTACAAACCGTGACGCAACCGCTACTTGTATTGCATTGGTTGGCGCTACAAATCCGTGCACGCAACCTTTACTCGTTTGCATAGGATTGGCGTTACATTCATGCAATCCTACTTTGTCTTGCCTCAATCATAATGCTTGTGTGACCACGAACTATTTCTTAAATCGTATAAGTATATTACTTAATATATATTTATCACGACGCTTGTGGACTATGTGTGAAAAACATGCATCATACCTCACGCGTTTTCATACAACCGCTTTTCTCGCATTAACTATATACATCGCCACACTCTCACACGATCACCCCATCCACCGAGATTTCTGTCTCATCCCCCTATTTTCTAACTTTTAGATGAGGAGACGTTGAAGACGCCGAACCTACCACTGATCAATCCCGTGCTCCTTTGTCGTACTAGTTCCTATAATCATTGATGTCGAGCGATATTTTCTTTGCTTTTGTTATTGTTGAACTCCTTCATTCTCGTTTTAGTTTGACCGTAAGTTTAAATTCGATATTTTGATGGATTGTAATCGGATATTGTTGGACCTTGAGATGTAATTCGTACTTGTGTGTATTTTATTCCGCTGTATTAGACTCTATTTCACTTGGAGTTTAGTATCATTGGTTTAGACTGTTGAATTATTTCTGTTTAAGTGATTGATCGTCGTCGCGTTTGGGGCGTGACATTAATTGTTTGTGAAATCTTTTGCAGAAATAATAGTGTAAAATATAATGTAAAAATATTGAACAAAAATAAAAGATTTATCCAAAAATAGGCAATATGGATCTCATTTTATACCTTTTGTTAACAAAATTAAGAGAAAAATAATAAAAATAGTGATAAAGTAAAGAAATTATCCGAATTCTTTATATGAATAGAGAGAGGAGAAAGAAATAAATAGTATAGTTGAGTGTTGAGAAATATGAAAGAGAAAGAGAAAAATGAGTTAATTTTGGAGAGAAATGAGATTTTCTTTTATAATTTTTCATTTTTTTTTCAAACAATCACACACCCTAAAATTTTTTCACTCCAAAATAAAAATTGCGGAAAAAATTTCACAACCAACACAACCTTAGTTGGTTAATTCATTTGGAAAACATGTTTTTGTAATTATCAATTTAAAACCTTGTTTCTTATTTTCAACTCTGTTGAAAAGTTTTTTGTTGCTTCTCACCAAAATTGATTAGGATTACAAGACCAATAATTCTTCACTAAGGGTCGAATTTTTGTGAGCGGTTGGTATTTTAATTTTTAAGCTTAGTTCAATTCTCTACCTATTCAATTAGCTCAATTATACGATTTCATGAGTTAAGTACATCGTAGAAAAATAAATGTTAGGAACTTATAATTATTATTTGGGTACCCACACGCTACAATTGATAGGGAGACTCGAATTGAAAGATCGTGGTGTCTACAAACTTCGGAAATCTGAAGGATTAACGGAGAAAAAGCGAAAAATAAGAAAATCGCCGAAAGAGGTAAATTTTTTTCTTCCTTTAGTAGAATAAATTTAATAAGCACGATCTTGTGTTCTTATATCTAAAACTCGATTTTTGAAATACCTCACTTCCGCTTCCGTTCGATTGATCGAAAAGTTGAATCTTATTTGACTTAGATTAGATCCGAGACCCCAATAACTTCCAACATTAATTTCTCTCGATCATTGTGCTCCTGAAGAAGAAGACTTGGAAAGCTTCCGGAAGATTTTGCCTTTTATCAGAATCCCTCATTTGAAGTGATCAGTCCTAAAAAGCATCATCATATCGGTATTTTGATAATATTTTTATAAATTATTTGTGAAAGATATATAAATAGATATTATATGGATATTATTGAAATAAAATTTGTAACTACATTCCCGATTGCCAACTCAAATCTAACCCCAGTCAGAGTCAAGCGCAGCGCTAGTCTTCTTTCCCTCTCTCAAACCCCTCTTTTTCGTAGATTTGATTTGGTTCAATGGCAACTGAAGTGGCGGCGGCTACATCAGAACTTCAGGCGGAGGCACCGGCCGCGGCGGAGAAACAGCCACACAAGCTCGAGAGGAGGTGGACGTTTTGGTACGACAATCAGTCCAAACCGAAACAGGGAGCCGCGTGGGGTAGTTCTCTTCGCAAGGTTTACACTTTCGACACCGTCGAAGAATTCTGGTGGTAAGTAATGATAAACAGCACCAGATGTTTGATTTGATAAAAAGTTTGTGGCTTTAGTTAATTATTTTGATATTGACAATTTGCTTGTTTGAGACTGGTGTCGGCGTTTGAATGGAAGATCCTGTTATTGCCTATGTTCTTGAGGGATTTTTTTCTCCTTTTGTAATGTTCTATACGTTATCTTCGCTATGTTGTACTCTGCTTTGCTCACGATATATGTATATATATATATATATATATAGTATGTATCTAGAAGTTTGTAGGTTTAAGTCATAATTATATTTGACGATTTGGTTGTGAATGGTATTCTTACGTTTTGGAAGGGAGGATTCTTTGTTGCCAATGTTATTGAAGGTTTATTTTTGTGCTAGCAATGTTCATTTGTTGTCTTATTATACTTTGCTTTAACTCTTGTTTTTTAAGTTGTTCATTGGTTTCTTCATCTGCTAGTAACACTTTCGAGTTACTACTTGTTACAACACACAATTATTTGATCTTTGTTTAATAGCACAGGACGTCACAATTTTTTTGAGTTGGTAGTTTCCTGAACTTTGATATGAAATGGGTTGCATTGAATTATGTTATCCACTACAAAATTCGTGACTAGTGGAATATAGTAAGCTAGTTGATAGACATTGGTAAAATGAGAAGGTGAATTAGAAAAGTGAATTACTTAAGGTGGCTTGCGGTAACAACTTAGTCTCGAAAAAAATCTTTGAGCAGGTAAAATAAGAAATGGGCATGTTTGGGATAGGCTAAATTGGAGCCTGTTATCAGAAGTGCTAGGTTGTTAATGGAGTTGTTTTGGCACAAGCATTGAAGGGTATTACAAAATTGATTGGATTGATGATATTGTATGAGTTTTTGTAACTGCAAAGGAATAAGAGGATAACCAAGAAGTAGTATAGGGATAAGACATTGTTGAGTTGAATGTTATATATTTTTACTACTAGTTTATATTTGAAAGAAGTTGTTAGAAAGTGCTAGTGATTATAATTGAAAAGTTCTACTATCAGAAATAGAAGATAGTGGTGTCATTACTAATATATGAATGTTTTGTTTGAACTATGCTAGATGAGATATGTTTGAGATCAATTTGCATATCCTTATAGATACAGTGCTCTTTCACTGGCAGTGTGTGTGCGCTCAACCCTATGAAATCTCCTGGTGTCTCTCTTTCTTTAGCACCCAAAAATGAGAGCGGATTTTTCACAAGTGGTTTCACCCCTCTATGCTTCTCCTTAACAAAAAATCCTTCATAACGTAAGGCGTAACCTGGATCATTGCAATAGTTGAACAAATGGGTCACCGCAATTCATATTTCCATCATACATAAAGTGTTAAATAATTTGGTTTTCACTCGCAAGTGTGGCAAAGAGGGTATTTCAGTGTCATATAATAAAGTCATAAAGTTATAGAACTTAGAAGATGTTTTCCAGAGCTTTTCCTGTCTCAGAAAAGAAATTCTCAACTTGTATGTGTATCATAAGTTGCAGGAGCTTATGAGATTTTTTTAGTTAATTCGTAGTGATAATGTCATTTACATGCCAAGTTAACAGAGTACTTACATGTCATTTAGGCACGTAAAATTCTCTACTTATATGTTCATTTCATCCTTTGTTTTTTCTTTTTTTTTTTTTTTTTTGTTGTTGTGAAATTAAGGAATATCCTTACTATGCTTGGAAATAGATTCTGTGGTGGCATTTAGAATTGCTGATATTGGCTCAAGAACTTAAATTGAAGGTTTAAGGGTGCAGTTGCCTATCAAATTTTCGATTTTCGTTCCTCTAGAGGATTTTTTTTCACTCCAACATGCGATTGCTTAAAATTTTCAGACAATACACTATTTACTCACTGGCACTTTTTCAATCACCAATCACATCTACTCATTTTCTCACTCGCACCCTAAGTTGTTTTTGTGATGAAGTAAGTCAAAACTACATTAAGGTTGGAGAATCCTTCATTTACATTTCTCTCTTTTCTTTACTTTTTTATTTTTTTCTTAGTGATCCTTATTTGTGACCTGACAAACTATTTAACTTTATGAGACCGGGATTCTTAGAAATTGGTTGTACATTGTCTTCAATGAATTTTCCATGTATCAAATTGTTCTTTTGCGTTAATACTTAAATATTTTTGTTTATTTCAAATTTCTTCTACCAAAAGCATTGATGTTTTAAATTCCTGTGAAATCCCACATCAAACTGTTTTGAGTGACAGTTTGCTCAATGAGAAATATATTGCCACAACTATCTTTACTATGATGAACAGTTCTGGAAAAAAGATCTACAATTTGTCGATCATGCTGTATGGCGTGTACTTAACTCTGAAAAGTAACAAGTTCAGTTTCATAAGCCCTTAAGGTATCTCAAGCATCATAATGATGTGAATATGATTCCAAAATTTTAGTGTAACAGGCATAGTTGTTAGAGGCGCGCCTCGCATGAGGCTCACAGAAAAACGCCTCTAGAACTTCGAGGCGATGCATGTTTCGGAGGCGCGCGCCTCGGTGCGCCTCTGGCACTGAGGCGCGCCTCCTGCACAATTCTTTTTTTTTTGGGGTGTTTTTTTATAAAGTTGCTAATTTAATAACATTTCAGAAAAACACTTTTAACCTTTGGTATAACAACTTACACTTTAACATTGAAAATAACCTAGAAAACTCAAAAATAAAGAAAACTAGGTTTCATTTGAGAAAAGAAAAAATGAAAGCCCCTGCTTCTCCAAGATTCTGCACTCCAGCACTTCTGCCTGCCGCTTCTCGCTGCCGGGCGCCACCTCTCGCCATCAGAAAGTCCTCTTTTTTTGTTTTCTTCCCTCTTTTTCATTGATTTACTAATTAAATTTTAGTGTTTCCTTAGTTTCAGCTTGTGTTAATTTATTTTTCTTCTCTTTTTTTGAATTAAATAACATATATTATTTTTATATTTATTTTTTATTTTTGGCGCCTCGTGTTCAAGAGGCGCGCCTCTCGCCTCAGGCGATATGGACCCCTTTGCGCCTCGGCGCGCCTCTCGCCTCTAATAACACTGGTAACAGGGAGCTTGAAGAAGAGATGTAGCCTAATCAAGTTGACCCAAGCAACACACTTCTCATGTTTGATTTTCTTATTAAGCTTAAGTATGTTGGATTTTATTTTCATTCTTGAACAGTGTTATTAGAGGCGAGCCGAGGCGCAAAGGGGTCTGTAGCGCCTGAGGCACGCCTCTTGAACACTGGGTGCCAAAAATAAAAATAAATATAAAAAATAATATAAGGTTTTTAATTCAAAAAAAGAGAGGAAAAATAAACTAACACAAGCTGAAACTTACTTCACATTAGAAGGAAACACTAAAATTTAATTAGTAAATCAATGAAAAAGAGGGGAAAAAAAATGATTTTGCGGCGGCTGGAGCCTGGAGGCGGCGACCGGCGATGAAAGCGGCGACCAGTGGCGGGCAGAAGTGCTGGAGTGCAGAATCCTGGAGGAGCAGGGGCTTTCTTTTTTCTTATCTCAAATAAAACCCTACCCTAGTTTTCTTTATTTTTGAGTTTTTTGGGTTATTTTCAATGTTAAAGTGTAAGTTGTTATACCGAAAGTTAAAGTGTAGTTCTGAAATGTTATTTAAACTAGCAACTTTATATAAAAAAAACCCAAAAAACGAACTGTGCAGGAGGCGCACTGAGGCGCGCACCTCCGAAACATGTGTCGCCTCGGAGTTCCGGAGGCGTTTTTCTGTGAGCCTCAGGCGCGCCTCTAATAACTATGTTCTTGAATAAGTCAAAGATGGAATGAATTTTTCGCGAGTCGAACACTAGTCTAGCTCGAATTGCACGATAGTTTTACATATATTTTCTGAATTTGATCTATCTGTGTATCAAAACACATTTGTAACATGTGCAAGCTGGATTATTATGTGTAACGAATTAAGCTCAAATTAGCTTCTGAGAGTTAGGTTTATTTTTCAGCCTTAGTTGCACGTACTTTCCAACTTCTGCCCCGTCAGTAGGCCCACATGTGCATGCTTTCTTCCTGTTTTTAAATAACTGGAAGTTGGAACTAAGCTGGAAGTACACTGATTCCCCGACATGCTTGTCTTGGTGTTAAACAGGAGGTCTCCATGCCAAAAACCAGTTAGATATTTACCACATGCTTATAAAGAAAATTGAGTGCAGTGAAGTGTGGTGGCTGGGGGGTTTCACATGATCTTTTAGGAATATATATCCTCTGAAGGAGCTCTCTGTTTCTGAATTGTTGAGTGATTTCAGGTTTAGAACTTTAATTCAAAGTAAAGAAAGTTTTTGATGTGTTTGTCATTGGAGTTATGTCGAATTATCAAAGATGGTATAAAATTATTATTACTTGTGAAGTGAAATGGTTGTTTCTGTTGCAGTTTATATGACCAGATATTCAAACCCAGCAAGTTTCCGGCAAATGCGGACTTTCATTTATTCAGAGCTGGAGTGGAGCCCAAATGGGAAGACCCCGAGTGTGCTAATGGGGGCAAATGGACTGTTACTAGCAGCAAAAAGGCTAATCTGGACAACATGTGGCTTGAAACTGTAAGAAACCTTATTCTTAACTTCTAGTTGCCATAGTTGTTAAAGGCGCGTCTCAGGCGCTGGGCGCACAGGGCGTTTCCTCCAGCGCCTCCGGAGCCCAAAGGCGGGCGCGCGCCTTCTGCAAAGGCTCAGGCGCAGGAAAGGCGCGCCTCTTGTGCGTTAGCCCTTTTTTTTATTTTTTATTTTATTTTTGAGACCCTTTTCCCAAAAATTGCTAGTAAATCAAATTGATAAAAAAAAAGAGAGAATACAGCAGAAAACCCAGAGAATGCTGAACAACCCCTTTCTTGACTTCAAACCCGTCGCCTGAGCTCACCCACCACCGCCGGAGGTACGTCACGGCCGCCGGAGCTGTGCCCAGATACTTTGTAACCTTTTTTCTGTTATTTCTTTTAGTTTGCTGAAAATTTTAGCATAAAATTAGGGTTTCTTTGTTATTTGTTTATATGATGCTTATTTGTTTTTCCTTTTTCTATCTTTAGTAATTTCAGCATATTTTCTTGGTTTATAAATTTTTTAATTTTTTTTATTATTTTTGCGCCTCATGTGCGAAAGGCGCGCGCCTCGCCTTGCGTCTAAGGCTCCAGGAGGCTTTGCGCCTTGGTGCGCCTTGAGCCTGTAACAACTATGCTAGTTCCTGAGTTTTTATGCATTAAGATAAGACAATACGAGAGAATACCAAGAAATCAACAATGAACAAATATTTAAGGGTACATAGTTGTGTTTCAGCTTAATGAAAAGCTTAAGTCCGTGAACGAAGATAATGAATTTGCTATGTGGAAGAGATTAATGAGGTTTTGATATATATATATATGTATATATATATATATATATCACCGAATCCTCTCAAAACCTGACTCCAATCACACTTTTTAAGACACAACAGCAGTCCTAATAGATCAATCTCAGGTTAAAAAACAAACGAGGTACATACCATGGAGTTCTGCCCCTACCCCTTACATCTGCTTCGCAAACTAAAGCTATTTTCATCCCACTTCACACCATGCAAACATAATTCTTGGCAGGTCATACTTCGCTCTCGAATAAAAGACATCCAGAGTCTGACATTCTGATTTAATGAATGCATGGGGTTTTCAATTTTTTTTTCCAGTTGACTGTCATTTTTTGTTTGACTTCTGTGTTTTTGTTGGTTAGTTAATGGCTTTAATTGGAGAGCAATTTGACGAGTCTGATGAGATATGCGGAGTGGTTGCCAGCGTGCGCCAAAGGCAAGATAAACTCTCATTGTGGACCAAGACTGCGGCCAATGAAGCAGTTCAGGTATTATTTTCTTTTGTGCAACGGTTAGATATCTGACTGTTTATCATTTGATTTATAGAGTCTGGGTTGTGTTATAATAGCAATCAGCTAACATGTTAGTATTGTCTTGCCATTATTTTCTTAACATTATTTGACTAATTTGATCTGGATTTACTGCATGAGTATTTGCTTGTCACATCTTACAATCACTTGAAAGGAAACCCTACTGAAAAGATTAAATTGAAACTTAAATCCATCTGTTTTGTTTGCATCTCTATTAGAACTTCCTGATGCTGCAGAAGACCATGATCAAAGAAAATATAGGATACTTCATGTTAATAAAAGCTCTTCTCCATATGTCCGTTTTCGAGAAGAGAGAGCAACTATATTTCATTTCGATAGGACGCGCTAAATCTCATTTGGCATGAACGTTAACCTTGTTACTGCATTCATTGTGTTAGAAAACAGTGTTCTCTAGAAAAAGTTTAGTATGATGGAAAACATTAGGATTTGAATGTAAAAGTTTGAGAAAAGGATTTGGAATTTCTTATGATAACCCCTTTGATCAAGAACTGAATTGAGGAAATGTAAAACAATCTGAAGGAGCAAATGCCAGAAGGGAATTCATGTGTCCCAAGAAAAATGGCTTTTAATAACCGTTATGCATCAGCCTTTTTATGTTTTACATGCTTCACGCAGTTTCGAGTTTATTAATTTTTCTAAAATTTGATTTTGCAATGTAGATGGGCATTGGAAGGAAGTGGAAGGAGATCATTGACGTCACTGATAAGATTTCTTACAACTTCCATGTATGTTTTGTTGTAATTCATAGTATTGGGCACTGCCATATCTTTTCCTTACATTATTCTTTTTCATGGGTTGCTGCAGGATGATTCCAAAAGGGAAAGATCAGCAAAAAGTCGATATGGTGTGTGAAGGAAGATGTTATCGTATATTGTTGAGCATGTTTGTGATCCAGTTCTCAAGCTTGATAAAGAGGATAATCTGTGATGCCTTTCTGTTGCAAATCAATCACTAATATTTTGTTTATCAGATCTATTGAATTGATACAAGTAGTTTCATCCTTTTCATTAAGGTTCTTTAGGCCTATTTACCTTACTATGTCACCTGGGATGATACTAAGATTCACTTTTGCTGTTGTGTTTGGAATATTGTCTGCTGTTATATCGCAAAGCAAAATCAGACCTAGATCAGTACCTTCTCCAATTTCAATACTATCGTTATGTAGAATATCAGCAAATTCTTGCATTATTCTCAAATATTTGTTTTGTTTCGATTCATTTAGAATTTGTGGTGTCTGAACAAGATTCAGTGTGTAGGAATTAACGATTTCAAAACTGAAGAAATGCATACAATCATGAATAAAATATATAATCATAGTATTCATCTTAGGATGAGAGGGAAAGTGACATTAACATACTTATAAACTGGCCATGTTATGATCACAATCTAAGACGTCTGTATATGGGGGCAAATTAATTGGGAACATTGAAATGAAAAGACATAAATTTTTTTCCAGATCAGGCAAGGAAGCCAAGCCACTCTCCGTTTTTCTTGGCTAATCGGATCAATCCCTGCCGTTGTTTGGAGTCTGCTCCGATTGATTTGCAGAACTCTGTTATCACCTGAAAATTTGATGCAAATGAAACAATCAAATAATCAGCAAAGTTCCTATATTTGGCCAAAACTAACGTAGTTAAAATAAGGGATGGCCTGTATAAACACCATTTATGTATGTGTTTACCATCGCCAGTTATTTTCACAATAATCATTGAGAAAAAAAACGTGTTGGCCATCCGGTTAAAAAATTTAGGGCTTTTCGTAGTTCATTATCGTAGTAAGATATTATGAAATCTTTAAATAGGACATTGTTTGTTACATTAAGAACAATGGCTCTAAATTAATGTATAAATATAGAGCAAACAAACTATTATCGAAGTAAAAAATTATTTGTTACTTAAATATAAACATGCAATGGAAGTATGTAACTAGTTTCAAAGAAGAGAAACAAAAAGGGGAAAAGAAAAAAAATGAAGAAAAGTTAGCCTTTTGCTCATCGACAGTTATTTGTCGTTTATTTTAAAATTTGAACCAAACTATAGAGTCCCAAAATCTTTTATAATAGATAAATTAATTACCCAAAAACTACAAAATAATAAATCACAAAATGAACAAGACAACAAATTTAATCATTAATTGGTACTAGTATGCATGTATATGAAAAATCAAGGATTTTTTATTACAGTATTACCTGTGAATGAAGAGCAATGGCTTTGCCCCTAAGCTGGTTAAATCTCTTCTTCCCAACAATGTTTCTTGTGACAACAACAAGTGGTGCGAAAATACCCTTTCCTTCATTAACATTCTTCATCATCGGCCGCGGTCGGACCGGACGCGGCGCCACCCTCACTTGCGGCGGCGCCACCTTGGCCTGCAGCATCGTACTGTGTTCTTCACCAGCTATGGAATTGCCCCAGCTCCCAAGAAAAGCAGAAGCAGATACTGAAGTAGTAGCAGCAGCCATTGAAGAATAATTAATGAACAACTTGGAAATCTTGAGGTTCTTGTTTTTAGGCTTGAAATTTGTGTGGGAGATTTTGCTGCTCTATTTTTTTCAGATGGGTTTTGATTTTGTTTTTTTTTCAATTTTTGATTTTATGATATAAACATTGGAGACTATATGGTGTTAATGTGTGTGAGAGATTTTGGTTCAAGGAAATTGAAGGTGAGGAGGCATGTTGAGAGCCACAAGAATCTGGTGGGCTAAGATTTATCTTTTTTATTTTCTTTATTTGAAGAAAAAATTAGTGGAATGAAGATCTTTCTGTATGGTTCCTAGTCATTTGGAGATTTTTATCTTCTATTCAAGTGGTTATTTTTGTATATGCATGGCCCCTCCTTTGGATATTTGACACGTGTGATTTGTCTATTATAACATTGGATCTTAGTCCTTCCATTTAGACGATCGAGGTTAATCTGAGTTAAACTTAATGTTTGAAGAAATACAGAATTACACGAGTGAACCTAGTGACTAGAGATGTCAACGGGGGTAGACTGTGTAAGTTTAACTCTTAAAGGTTACAATTAGAGCTATCAAATGGGCCGATCCGGTATTAGTCCGTTGGAGCAAAAAGAAAAATAAATTGGGTTGGATCAAATCAGAATTTTACTGGTCTGTATTTTTGGAGGCCCAAGTCATTGTCCAACCCATGACAATATATATATATATATATATATATATATAGGGGAAGATCTGATGAGGCCACACATATTATAGTGAAACATTAACGTGACTCATCTTAACCCTCCTTTATCTATATCAATTGCTAAGATAAATAGGGGTTAAAATTACATTAAACATTTAATTAAGGCAAAATAGGGATATAATTGTCAAAACAAACATGTGGGGGACCATCCAAATATGAAATCAGTTGTTAGGAGAGAGAAAATCACGTGGGGAGAGAGAAAATCGCGAGAAAATTGCGCTGGAGAGAGAAAATTGCGCATGTGCTTTCGCCACGCAAGATATCAGTTGTACATTTATCATATATTTGATGTATAATTAACACTATTTTACTGTATGTTTAACATAATTTTACTGCATATTAAAATGGTCAAACAAAAACATGTGGGGATCGTGAATCAATGAATCAGTTATAAAGAGAGAGAGAATCACGCTCATTAACGTATGTGGACCGTGGATTAAGTAAATGAGTTATATAGAGAGAAAAAATCACGCTCATTATTTTACTGTATATTTAATATATATTTAATGTATATTTAACACTATTATGTTGTATATTTAACATATTTGTACTGCATATTACAATTGTCAAACAAAAATATAAGTATACAACAAAATACATATAAGTATACAACAAAACACATATAAGTATGCATCAACATAAATACATACATAAAAAATTAACTACTTATACAATAAAATACATATAAGTATACATCAAAAAACATATAAGTGTACATTGTAGGCCCTCGTTTTATCCACGTCAGCACCGTCTTCTTCACCAATCTTTCAATCCTGTCCTTTATTCTGAAACCCCAAAACTATCTCTCGAACTCCGGCACTCCAATCGCCTTCTTCAACAAAATACTCGGCTAACTCCTCCACCATTCCCGAATCAAGCATATCGTCAACTCGTTTTATATTGAGGTTTTTTGAGTTATGATTCAAATCCAGATTCGTCAAGCTCTTCGGAAACTCCAATTCCGAGAAATTAAACTCCAACTGTCCAATATATTGCTTGAAAAATTGGCAACTAAAATGCTCATATTTTTTCCCAAACAAAAACAATACGTTGGCCGTTTAGCCTGTTTCTAGAAAGTAGAAACGTCGATCAAAGTGAAATTCGCATGGCCTATTTCTCGGAATACTCATTAGCTGATTATGTTAGAGATAGAGATAGAAATCCTTTTAGCGAAACTCCGAAAATGATTTGGGGATATTTCCGGTGAGCTTGTTGCGATCTAAGAGAAGGAAAGGGTGGTGGCGGTGGAGGGGGAAGGTTTTTTATTACCAAATGGGAATGAAATTGCTAATAATAAAATTACCATTTTACCCTTTGCTGCTTTAAAAAAATTAAAAAAAAAAAGCCATTAGATTGGGTGAATCTCAACCATCTAAAATTTGATATGTGTGGCCAGGATTAGTCCACACTGTCTCACTCTAATTATGTGGTCTCATTTGATCCTATTCATATATATATATAGGGGGAGGATCAAGTGAGACCATGTCTCTAGGTGAGACACAATGGACTAATCTCAACCATCCCTCACTATTGATCAATGGGTGTGATTTAATGGATAAAAATTATATTAAAACATTAATTTAATCAACATAAGGGTAATAGGGTAAAATAACATAATAAGGTAGTTACAAAAATGGAATCAAATCTCTTTCTCTCTCATGCATCTCTCATCTCAAATGTCTCTCTCCCTCCCTCTCTCTCACGCCTCTCTCTCTCTCTCTCACACACACACACAATTCCACCATTAACACAAATTTGAAGAACTCGAACTGTAAAAAATAAAACAGTAAAGAAGATGCGCTTATGTTCGAATCATGATGCATGATGAATCATCAGTCGTGGAAAAAACTCTATCCAACAGCATTAATAGTGTAGACATCGATGGAGAACTCGAAACTATCCATTAACATCAACTCTTAAAAAACTGCAATTTTCAAGAAAAAGACGATGCATATATACTTATGAAATGATGAATAAATACTTTTTTTTTGAATGGAATGATGAATAAATACTTATGAAACGATGCATAGATACTTATAAAACGATGCATATATCTGTAGGATATTACATATTTGAAAATATGCAACAAAATCAACTAAATATGCATTATCTGAAAACTATCTATGCTTCGTAAAAAAACTAATATGTAGTATAGTATACCCAACTATGCAAGATGTCATAAACTATGCAACAAAATCAACTAACTATGCATTATCTAGAAACTATCTATGCAGTGTGGAATAACTAAATATGCAGTACATTATGTAACATCCCATTTTTATAATTTTCAAAAGTAACACCTCATTTTCATAACTAAATATACATTACATTGAACCTATTTATGCAGTGTAGAATAACGAAATATGCAGTACATTATATTCAATAATGTCTTGTTTTTGTAAAACAGTGCCAACAAAACAACTAAATATGCATTATTTGATATCTAATTATGCAGTAGAAGAACCCTAACGATACTGTAAAATAAAAATATTTGGAAAGAAAACAACTTCCTTAAATTCCGCCATAAAATCCGGCAGTTTCAATCTCAGACCATAAAACCCGCTGGGACCACTAATTTGAATTACAAAATTACAACCTTACCCTTAAAATCAGCGAAAATTAGGAAATAATTAAAAAAAACTGAATTAATCACATCCCTTCATTTTTTAAGATCAATGGGTAAGATGAGTCTACATTGTCTCACCTATGGAGGGTGGTCTCATTTGAACCAAATCCTATATATATATATATATATATATATATATATAGAGAGAGAGAGAGAGAGAGAGAGAGAGAGAGATTGGTTCAAATGGGACACCCCCCTTATTTGAGACGGTGGGGATTTATCCAAGCCATTGGATTGATATTTTGTATGGCTCAGATTAATCCCTTTATTTTAGGCAAGTAGTTAATGCAGGATTTTTAGGGGGGTCAAATAGGTAATTTATATTATTTTCGGATTTTTAATTAGGGGCAAATCTGTCTTTTTATTTGAGTGTAGAAGGTAAGTTTTAATTTTCTTTTTTCGGTTACCGAATTTAAGGGGCTTCAAATCTTACCAAATCAAACCCAAAAAATCACAAAAAAACGTCAGTTCTCCTCCTTCAAACATTTTTTCTCACCTTCAAACACTCCATCTTCTCACCGTCTCACACTCCATCTTCTCGCCACCGCTGCATATTACGCACAGACACCACCGTCCGTTGCACCAAAATCGCCGGAGCCATCGCCATCCTCCACTGCGAGACCCGCCATGAAGATGACCATCACGACGTTGAAGAGGACGGTGACGCAGGCCTGCAAAAAACAAATACGCCATCGTACCATCTTCTCCTCCATCGTTCGACTTCGCGACGGTCCGATATTGCCTTGCTCGAATTTTATTTTTTTTATTAATTTCTGAACCTGGGCAATTAAGACGATGGCGATGGTGTAACACCGGGTGGTGGGTTATCATGGCGGGCATTTAAGTTTCACACATTTTGTTTAATTTCTTGGTATGTAATTTTTACCCAAATCTTGAAATTTTTAGAAGTAGTTTGTGTAGTTTCTAGGGTTTTTATCTTTTGATTGTTGGGGATTTATTGTTATAGGGTTTAGTTATCTTCGATTTTTCTGGAGATTTTCCATTTCTAGTAATTTCATGGTTGGGTTTGTATTTTCAACTTCGACTTTTCTGGATATTATTCTACTGTATTCTTAGTTGAGTTTTAATACAATTTTGATGTTTTACTGCAGTACATTTTTTTTGTATGTCTTCAACATAGTTTAACTTCAATTGTAGTTGTATAATACATTTTAATGTATTTGTCATCAAATGTTTGTATAGTGTTAGAATAATTTTACTGTATTATGATGATATTTTCTTTGTCTTCTTAATTGCAGTTGCTAATTTGTGAAGATGGCTAGAGGACAACAAAAAAGGCAACTTAATATTGGTGGTACGAGTAGTGGGGCGGGGGAAGCAAATGCTCAACCTAAGAATATGAGAAGGGGCAGTCGTGTTGTTAAGAATTTGTGAATATAATTAGTGCAGTTTACTGCATATATAGTATTAGAATGTTGTATATTTAGTGCAGTTTTACTGCATGCATAGTATTACAATGATGTATAATTAGTGCAGTTTTACTGTGTAATTAGTATTAGAATGATGTATTATTAGTGCAGTTTTACTGCATGTATAGTATTCCAAATAATATTGTTTATTCACTTTAACATTACTGTGTGGTTAATAGCGTTTGTATAAATGTCAAAATTTCACTGTACTATATATTTATTTCACGGTGTATTGAAGTGCATTTATTTTATACAAAAAAATAAGAACGTGTTTAATCATTTCAAATAATTTAAGATGATATACAGTATACATACTAAGTCGATAAGAACGTGTTTAATCCTTCCAAATAATACTGTTTATTCACTTTAATATTATTGTGCGGTTAGGGCATGTTCATTGTATAAAAATCGAAATTTAACTGTAATATATATTTATTTAACTGTGTATTGAATTGCATCCTACAATTTAGAAAACGTTGACTACATGGGTTCGAAATTTTCGGTATTATCCGCCGTTTTTTTGGACTCTGTTGGGTTTAATTTGGTAAGATTTTGTTGCCATTATTTTGTGGTTATCACTTCCTACAATTTAGGAACGTTTGACTTGGTGGTTGGTTATTTAATTCTATTAAATTTGGCATGCATAGAGTAAGCCATTTTAAATTACACAGTACTATTAGAGTAAATCCACAATATTTTTGAACTAAACATACACCGTAGTTAAATTTGATATACATACAGTAAAATATTTAAATTACATAGTACTATTAAAGTAAATACACGGTATTACTGAACTAAATATACATCGTAATAAAATTTGATATGTATACAATTAAACATTTTAAATTACACAGTAATATTAAAATAAAGATACGGGATTTTCGAACTAAATATACAGTAAAATAGTAATTTAACTAAATATACACGATTTTTGGAAGGATTTTGTTGCCTGATTTTGTGCATATCATCCCCTAAATTGTAGGAACGTGATTTTAGCAGTTACAATCTTAAGATTTAAATAGTCTATTATACCCCTAGTAATTTTAATTATTGATTATTAATCTAATTTTCAGTCATTAAATCTGGACTTTCAATTGGAAAATATCAACGGTTTAGATGAATCCCCACCGTCTCATATAAGGAGGGGTGTCCCATTTGAACCACCTCCTATATATATATATATATATATATATATATATAGGGGGAGGTTAAAATGAGACCACATATTATAGTGAGACAGTGTGGACTCATCTCAACCCTCCATTATCTACATCAATGGCTAAGATAAATAGGGGTTAAAATTACATTAAATATTTAAGTAATGCAAAATAAGGGTATAATTGTCAAATTAACCAAGTGGGGGACCATCCAAATATGGAATCAGTTATTAGGAGAGAGAAAATCACGTGGGGAGAGAAAAAATCCCGAGAAAATCGCTACCGGAGAGAAAAATTGCGCATGTGCTCTGCCACGCAAATATTTACACTTATCATATATTTGATGTATACTTAACACTATTTTACTGTATGTTTAACATAATTTTACTGCATATTAAAATAGTCAAACAAAAATATGTGGGGACCGTGAATCAAGGAATCTGTTATATATATAGAGAGAGAATCACGCTCATTAACATGTGGGGATCGTGGATTAAGTAAATCAATTATAGAGAGAGAGAAAATCACGCTCATTATTCTGCTGTATATTTAGCATATATTTGATGTACACTTAACACTATTTTGTTGTATGTTTAACATTATTTTACTTCATATTAAATGGTTAAACAAAAATATGTGGGGACCGTGGATTAAGTAAATCAATCATAGAGAAAGAAAATCACGCTCATTATTGTGTTGTATATTTAGCATATATTTGATGTGTACCTAACACTATTTTGCTGTATGTTTAACATAATTTTACTGCATATTACAATTGTCAAACAAAAATATAAGTATACAACAAAACACATATAAGTATACAGCAAAACACATATAAGTATACAACCAAAACATAAGTATACAACAACATAAATACATAAATAAAAAATTAACTATTTATACATCAAAACACATCTAAGTATACATTGAAAAATATCTAAGTGTACAAAGACACTCATTCACATCAAAGATCGTCTTCTTCACCAATCCTCCATCTACAACAACAGCTACACCTCCTCCTATCATATAAGAACCCACATCTCCATGAGTAATTTATTCCCTACATCACGTCCATGCTCCCTCATTTACACCACTGTCCCCTTTTCGTCTCCTATCCAATTCACAATTTATTGATTGAAGCCCTCGCAGGCCCAATTCCCCAATTCCCGATCGCCACCGCCGAAAAATGACGACTTGCGGCAAGATTCCCACGTCATCATCCCCCTCCGTCACGCCGGTCAACCTCGAGTACATCTCACGCGCCAAGAACACATCAAGACCAGCTAAGCACTCGCGCCCTGCCCGAAATGTTCGACCTCCACTGCCAGAATCTCCCGAAATCCTTCCACGAGGCGGTGGCGCTTGTGAAGACGAACTTCGCCTACTTCCAGACGAACCTCATTGGCTAACTGGCTAATCACATGCTCCAGCTTCACCGATGGTGCAGTTGACGAGGAGAGGTGGGAGATGGAAGAAGGGGAATATTATGTAATTTTTGGAGGCCCAAGTCATTGTCCAACCCACTGGGTTGGGTCATATTGGAATTCCACTGGGCTGTATTTTTGGAGGCCCAAGTCATTGTCCAACCCATGACAATCTATATATATATATATATACACACACTAACAAGCACTTCTTAAAATAGATGCTAAATTTTCCCACTCATTTTTTTGGGCTGAAAATAGAACTGTCGATTTGATGCTAACACATGGATGCAAAGTAATGATGAAAAATTCTGTAATTCTTACAGCTATAATATTCCTTATTTTGGCTGACGTGCTGTTGGTTAATATTTTATATGTATGGAATATTTTTAATTTATCTTTATTAACTCTCTTATAATAAATTACGTGAAAACCAAGTTTGTAATCTCAAAAGTTAATGGTAAGTATATTATTAATTTTGGAAACATTACCTCAGTTAATTCACTTAAATAGTGGAAATCCATATTCGAAATTACTTTAATAAAATAAGAAAGTTTAAAATGGCATAATAAATTTATATATCAATCAATTTACAAAAGGAATTTTTGAAAGTAATAAATCTTCAATTTGTCGCTTTTTTTTCTATAGTAAACTTGACCTTTATAAATTTCCTTACAAGAAAAAATAGATTCACCAATAAGTTCTGTAATCTCACATATAAATGGTAAGAACTCATTTAATTTTGCTAACGTGATCTCTGTTAGTTCAATGTACTATTGAAAATCCTTTTATTCCAAAATTACTTATTTTAAAACAATATGAAATTTATAATGGCATAATAGATTTAATTAGTGATCAAATTAAAGAAAGGCATGATAAAAGAAAATAATTACTGCATATTCTCTAAATTGTAAACCGTTTTTTTTATAAAACTGGATGGATCTTTTATAAATCATTATATATACATTACTTTTATAAATCATTTATAAAACAGAAAGACAAAACATAATAAAAAAATCTTATAAAATATATATTTCCTTATAAAAGCCACATGACTCACCTATATATATGTTATCGTGTGTCATTCATTGTTACAACATTCATTAATCGAACCAATAGTTGATTCATCACAAATTGAACAAACTATATTCATAAAAAAGAAAAAAACATGGCCCCCATGTTGACTTTGATCAAGAATCTGAATTCATCGAAAACCCAATGGAACGTGAAGCTGAGACTTGTGCGTATTTACGAAAAACCACAATATAATGACAAAACGCAGGTGCAAAGTCTGAAGTGTGTTTTCCATAACTACGAGGTATGATGCATAATACATGACTATCTAATCAATTATTTGGTTATATAAATTATATTTAACTATCTAATCATTATTTTGAATATATAAATTGCAGGGTGATAGGATTCAAGGGACGATAAGAAAACCTCATATTCAGCAGTTTAAGAGGCATCTTAACGAAGGTCATGTCTACGCAATTAGAGTTTTTATTATTGCCCGTATTCAGACAAATATCAGACAAGTTTGACAAAGCAAAAAATTTTGTTTTATGGGAAACACAGATTTTTGAGATGTTCGACAAAAAATTTTCCTCAATTTATGTTTCAATTCAAGAATTTCAGCGAATTGGCCACTGCAGACAATGTGGATGAGACGTCACTTTTTGGCAAGAATTATTATAATTCTTTCGATTTACATGTAAATTTTAAAACAATATCTGTTACTTTTTGGTCTAATTTTTTTCCTTTGAATTTATTTTTATCAGACGTTATAGGCAAAATTGTATCAATGCATTCGACTCAGACTATAGAAATTGCAGGGAGGAGCACTCGCTTTATAGAACTAATTCTGGATGACTTGGAGTAATTTAAATTACCAAATTTTAATGTTGTTTATGTGTAATAAGCAACTGTAACAAAAAAAATTATTTTACGTTTTTTTTATAGAAATAATCGCATTACTTGCACATTGTTGGAGGATTATATTGACGAGATATTACCCTATCTCGAAGAGGGACGATTTGAACCAATCATTGTGATTCTACAAATGTGCAGAGCTAAAGTATTTCGTGGTAAATTAATTAATTTTACTTATTTTTAAATATTCATATATATATATATATTAGCCATATGCATATTTGATTTGTAATCAGTTTTTTTTACTCTTTACTAAATTGTAGAGAAGTGAAGGTATCGAATACATTTGATGTTACTAAGTTGATTCTTGATGCAAAATTGGAAGAAATCAAAGACTTTAAGAAAAGGTTAGAACATATATAGATTAAATTTTTATTTTTTGTTTTTTGTGTTATAAGATGATTATTATTAAATCTAACATATATTTTTAAAAAAAAATTATTTAGGTTTATGAGTAGCAACAGGCCAACATCTTCAATTAGTCATGTTAGTGTGTCGTCTACTCGAACAGTTGCTGAAGATTTGGCATTTGGAGATTCACCCGTTCGAATGATTGACCAATTGTATTCGAACAAAGATGTAAATTAATTTACTGTTTTTGTCATTATGTTTTATTAAAATTAAAATTAAAATTATATTTATTGATTATATATTTTTATGTTGTTTGTATCTATAATTTTGTTGAAATTATTTTTATTTAGGTTGGAAGCTTTTGGGCGTGTGCAACTATTCTTTCATTTATTGGTGATTGGTGGTACCTTTCATATAAGAGATGCCCCAAAAAACTTACAAAGGCAGCAAATTAGTTTTACTGCGAACGTTGTGATACTTTTTATCAATCTGGTCTTTTCAGGTATTTCGTTAAATTCTTTATTTTGTTACATATAGATTACTCTATATTCTAAACAATTCAAGAATGTATATTTAATTAATTTCGTAATTAATAATATATTTGTTATAAAATTACATCTGATTTGAAAATTGCAATTATTAGGTACACAATTCATACCAAGTTATTGATGATACCAAAAATGCATCTTTTCTGTGCTGGGATAGAGATTGTGAACTATTAACAGGCAAAACATGTTCTGAATTGAGAAACGAGTACACACATGTATGTTTTATCTAATTTCAATTGGTATTCAATTTTAATTTTTAGGATTATTTTATTTAATTCTTTTTAAAAAAATAAATAGAAGAAAGACGGGCAAGACATACCAGATGACCTAACAAGTTTGATTAATAAACAAGTTTTTTTTCAAGGTTCAAGTGAGGGCAGACCAACTTGATAACTATGACGGATCATTTTTAGTTGTCAAACTGACTACAGATTCTAAATTAATCAAGAGGTTTTATCCTGGCCCAAAGAGGCAGGTACTTAAATAAATTATTCAATACATACATGTTTGTCTATGTGTTTTTGATAAGTGTATTTTTATGCATGTTTTATGTGTGTATTTGAGTAGAAATTGAGTTATTTTGTTGTTAGTTTCATTAGTTTTTGATTATACATTGTTTATACTACTGTGGGGTGCCTTTATTGGTGTAGGTTGACCATTCGGGGCTAATTTTGGTGAATTTCGGACCATGGATTCATGTCAAAACATACCGGGGAGTTTAAGGATGCAAAAACGCTCGAAATTCCAAGCCAAACGCGTCATTTCGGGGCCTTTTTGGTCCAACACGGGCGGGGTGTCGGGCAACACGGCCGTGTTCACGCCGGAGCCAAAAACTCGAATTTTTTGCACAAAACAGCCTCCAACACGGCCTGGCCGTGTTCCCCACACTGGCCGTGTCCAGAACACGGCCTGGCCGTGTTGGGAAGCACGGCCATGTCGGGGGCGAAGTGCTGCACAATTGAACAAAGACGGCCTGGCCGTGTGTCGGGCGACACTGGGCGTGTCAGGGACCTCTTTTTGCAACTTTTCCATGTGAAAATTATAGAAAACTCACCTACCAAGCCTTTTGACCACTTTTACACACCTTTAACACCAAATTTTGCTGCAACATGTCCCCATATTCCCTCAATCATCATGTGTATACAATGATTCAACCAACTCAACCATGAATGTGCACACAATGATTCAACTAACAAGCATGGAAATGGGGCATTTGTTAATATGGTATTTCACAAGATGGTGCTTATAAAAGCCAAGAGTTTGAGTTGGAAAATTATTCATGTAAGATTCATTCATTGGTATAGAAGGAAATCAGATTTTAGGAATGAAAGTTCATATTTTGGAGAGGAGAAACACATATTGTAGTGAGGAAGAGAGTTAGAAGGCTTGGATCACCATGGGGAGGCGCTAAGGCACAAGGATTGAAGATCGCTCGGAGAAGAAGATGAACTCCACCACTTCATCATCATACTTCCAACAGGGGAGTCTTATGTTGGTTTTGGAAGTTTTAACTTCAAGTATTCATGTTGATTTCGAAAGAAACTTCTTGTTTAATTGTTGTTTTCATTCTCAAATCCATCATGAGTTAAATCGCTAGTGTTTGAATGTGATGAACCCTAGAACTTATTTGTGATCATTGGTTTGAATGTTTTAATATATTTTCTTATGTTTTTATGCGAGTCACTTTTGTTATGCTTGTTTATTCGAATTGGTATATGCACAATATTGATTTGAAGTTTATTTTTCACCGGGAAATCGAGAGATTCATGGTGAAATAGAACCAATATAAGTGAAAGGAGTTGCATGCAATCCTAGATATAGGACGACATAAATCTTCCTGGATTAGGGTCAAACCTAATATGGGAATTCACAAATCGTTAATGCCTCTTGGGGGTTTTAACTAGAAAGAGATTTCGATTAATCAACTTGAGGTTAGGAGTTTTTCGCCTTGAGAAAGGGTTTAACTTAATTTAGGAATGCCTACGGTCCATGAAGCATGAAAATATGTTAAGGGATGGTTAAAACTTAAGGGTTATGGTTGTATTTATTTTGGTAAAATCACAAAGACGTTCTAGAGGGATTCACATTCAAGCACATTTATATCCAACATCTTCCAATCCGAGTGTATCTGATATCTTTCGTGTTCTTAGTTGCCTCTTCCACTTTTATTTGCTTTTGTTTTATTCTTATTTTGCAACAAACTATTTGACGAATTTGTAGGCTAGATAATAAAAAGACGGTAATTACTAGTAATCATAGTCCTCGTGGGAATGACACTCGATACTCGCTTAGCTTTACTATAAAACGATAGGTGCACTTGCCTACGGTTTTAAAGGTAGCTTTTGAGCCATCAAGTTTTTGGCGCCGTTGCCGGGGATTGTGATATTAGGAACGCCTTATTTTTATTAATCTAGTCAATTTTTTTTATTATTATTTTTCTATTTTTTTCTTCTTATTTGGGCAGATTGAGAAACTCATTGTGGGCCTGAACTTTACTTGGTAATATTGTGACCAATTCGTGCGACAAACTTCCACAATAAGGTGATGTAGTCCACTACTATACGACTATAAAGAAAGCGGCGATCGGGAGGCAACCCGATAGTTCATTGTTTTCTATTTTTTTTATTGAATCATAAGTTGTTAGGGAGTCAAGAGTCAATAATTGGATATTTTGGTGGGTGTTGGTATCACCTCTATCTTACTTGAGAAAATTTGAGCTTTCATGGTATTCGAGTTTTTGTTGCAAATTCTTATTAGGTATGCATATGCCCGTGAAGACCCAAGATTGCACAACCCAATGATCTCTCCAAATCGATTTCACTCTCAGATGAAGTCGTTTCTTTCTTTTTTTTTTTCTTTTTAGTTTGTTGTTTTTGTGTGTTTTTGTTTGTATGTTCATCTCTTTCTTTCACATTGAGGACAATGTGAATCTTTAAGTTGGAGGTGGATGTGATTGCATGCTTGTTAGAATTTTTCTTTGGAATGCTTGTGTGTTTGCTATTTATTTTGAATTTTTTTTTGGAAGATATGATTTTTCAAGGAAACAAATTGAATATTTGTTAGTCAATAACTTGGCCCAATTACGCATAAATTAGCTTTATAATTTGTATTTTTAAAATGCAAAGCAATTGATTGTCTTGAATAGATTGACATGGATGTGGGTTGAATTTAGACGAGACTTCTAACACTACGATACTTGATTTGTTAAGACATATGTGACGATTCTTAGCGCTATGAAAGTCCGAGAACTCATGATTTAATAGTGGTTAACTAGTTGTTAAACCAAGCTTGTAAAAAAAAAAAATGAAAAAAAAATGAAGAAAAAAACGGACCAATCGAGGTTATACTCCTCTATTTGTTGTTGCTTAGTAACTAGGAGCATTCATGAGCCCCATGTTTGTCTTTTTACGTAAAACGGCGACACTAAATATGAGTATGGGAAACCACCCTAGGAGTGTTTGAACAGAAATTCAAAATATAAACCTAGTGGAAGCATGCCTCGGGAGGTCCCAAAAAAAAAAAAAAAAAAAAAAAAAAAAGAACGAAAAAAAAAAAGGAGAATGAATACTCCTTGACTTCTCATTCCAATAAAGTTCAAGAAGCTTGGTTATATGACTAGTAGGCTAACTACAATGATCTATTGAATTCTTATATTTTCATGGTGTTCTTGAATTGAAGTTATTCATAACTATCAAGATATCGTGGAGTGATGATTTCAAGTCCGGATAATGCCTACGATATTACGGTCTTTCTTGATACCAATCGCTTTGCAAAATTATGTTTTTACTTAATGGCTAATTTGTGTTGAGAAGGCTACGAATTTGACTACTTATATTCAAAGTGTTGAGAAAAATATATTCATTGTGTGTTGTGATGTATTGAATCCCTCATTATGGTTTTATGTTTTGCTTGAGGACAAGCAAAGTTCAAAGTTGGAGGTGGTTTGATAAGTGTATTTTTATGCATGTTTTATGTGTGTATTTGAGTAGAAATTGAGTTATTTTGTTGTTAGTTTCATTAGTTTTTGATTATACATTGTTTATACTACTGTGGGGTGCCTTTATTGGTGTAGGTTGACCATTCGGGGCTAATTTTGGTGAATTTCGGACCATGGATTCATGTCAAAACATACCGGGGAGTTTAAGGATGCAAAAACGCTCGAAATTCCAAGCCAAACGCGTCATTTCGGGGCCTTTTTGGTCCAACACGGGCAGGGGGTGTCGGGCAACACGGCCGTGTTCACGGAGCCAAAAACTCGAATTTTTGCACAAAACAGCCTCCAACACGGCCTGGCCGTGTTCCCAACACGGCCGTGTCGGGAACACGGCCTGGCCGTGTTGGGAAGCACGGCCATGTCGGGGCGAAGTGCTGCACAATTGAACAAAGACGGCCTGGCCGTGTGTCGGGCGACACTGGGCGTGTCCGGACCTCTTTTTGCAACTTTTCCATGTGAAAATTATAGAAAACTCACCTACCAAGCCTTTTGACCACTTTTACACACCTTTAACACCAAATTTTGCTGCAACATGTCCCCATATTCCCTCAATCATCATGTGTATACAATGATTCAACCAACTCAACCATGAATGTGCACACAATGATTCAACTAACAAGCATGGAAATGGGGCATTTGTTAATATGGTATTTCACAAGATGGTGCTTATAAAAGCCAAGAGTTTGAGTTGGAAAATTATTCATGTAAGATTCATTCATTGGTATAGAAGGAAATCAGATTTTAGGAATGAAAGTTCATATTTTGGAGAGGAGAAACACATATTGTAGTGAGGAAGAGAGTTAGAAGGCTTGGATCACCATGGGGAGGCGCTAAGGCACAAGGATTGAAGATCGCTCGGAGAAGAAGATGAACTCCACCACTTCATCATCATACTTCCAACAGGGGAGTCTTATGTTGGTTTTGGAAGTTTTAACTTCAAGTATTCATGTTGATTTCGAAAGAAACTTCTTGTTTAATTGTTGTTTTCATTCTCAAATCCATCATGAGTTAAATCGCTAGTGTTTGAATGTGATGAACCCTAGAACTTATTTGTGATCATTGGTTTGAATGTTTTAATATATTTTCTTATGTTTTTATGCGAGTCACTTATGTTATGCTTGTTTATTCGAATTGGTATATGCGCAATATTGATTTGAAGTTTATTTTTCACCGGAAATCGAGAGATTCATGGTGAAATAGAACCAATATAAGTGAAAGGAGTTGCATGCAATCCTAGATATAGGGCGACATAAATCTTCCTGGATTAGGGTCAAACCTAATATGGGAATTCACAAATCGTTAATGCAATCTTGGGGGTTTTAACTAGAAAGAGATTTCATTTAATCAACTTGAGGTTAGGAGTTTTTCGCCCTGAGAAAGGGTTTAACTTAATTTAGGAATGCCTACGGTCCATGAAGCATGAAAATATGTTAAGGGATGGTTAAAACTTAAGGGTTATGGTTGTATTTATTTTGGTAAAATCACAAAGACGTTTCTAGAGGAATCCACATTCAAGCACATTTATATCCAACATCTTCCAATCCGAGTGTATCTGATATCTTTCGTGTTCTTAGTTGCCTCTTCCACTTTTATTTGCTTTTGTTTTATTCTTATTTTGCAACAAACTATTTGACGAATTTGTAGGCTAGATAATAAAAAGACGGTAATTACTAGTAATCATAGTCCTCGTGGGAATGACACTCGATACTCGCTTAGCTTTACTATAAAACGATAGGTGCACTTGCCTACGGTTTTAAAGGTAGCTTTTGAGCCATCAGTTTTTTATATTATGATAAAATAATATATAACATTTGCTTTTGTTTTTTAAATTTTAGGAGTCCGACTACCTATCCAAGCTTCAAAGAGAAGAACAAACGATGGCAAGACATTTTTTTTTATCATAAATATACTTAACTCAGAACTTAAGAAATTGTGAAACTACATTTGACTTTTATTTTTTAGGAATCTTCATCGGAGGATGAAGTCAATACTCCGAACAAGTTGAAAATGATTAGAGATGTGGTCGCTAAAAGTCCATCAACTAAGCGAGAATTGTTCGAAGACTTGTCCTCAAGTAATAAGTCAAAGAAGCTCAATTAAGGAAGAAGATGTGAAGAAGTAAGAAATATGGATAACATGCATAATGTTAGGTTTTTATAATTAGTTTTGATTATTTGGTTTTTTTTCAATTGATTTGATTGTTTTAGTACGCTGATTATTTCAATTTGGATTGCAGTTTTTAATATAATTTGATTGTTTTAGTATTTATTCGAGTTTTATTAGTTTTAAATTTGGATCTGATTTTTTTTTTCATTTGAGATATAGGAATGAGATAATTAGTATATATATTAAATCTATACATAAATAAATATATACTTATTAACAGTCTAAACACGACTTTTTAAAGTTGCTAAAAAACAGAATGTGTTTGACAAAAAATATTGATTTAATGAATACACCTTTATTATATTTCTATTTGCTTAATAAAAGTAATAAAAAAAGTTAAGAATATCCACTTAATATGCACATTGATTATAAAAAAAATTATATATAATATTCTATAAGTTTTTTAAATGTGGAAAGGGCTAAACCTGATAAGGAATGTCAAGGCAGTGGATAAAAAAAAATCGGATACAATATAAAAATTGACAATATTTTTCTGCATTCAAAATGAAAATTTAATCCATTTAAAAGTCAAAGTCTGAATTTTTGAAATTAATGTTCTTAACATAATTTATATTCAGATAGATTTCAAACATTACCATACCAGCATATATAAATATACATGATATTCTGTCTATAATAATTACTATTACCATATTCAGTACACGTAGAAAACAACATAAAATGGTGAAAGATCAGTTATTATGTATGTTTTGGAATCGGTTTAACTACACAAAGCACAAAAAACTTACAAAGTCCAAAAGAAATTATCAATATTCTGAAGGAAAATTGTGTCTAATAATCAGCTTTCATAGCAAATATTTTTTATAATGAAGCAGTTAACGAGAAATACAGTTTTGGGAAAAAAACGTGCAAGGGACAGAGCTACCGAACACGATATTATATGTTTCTTTGCAAAAAATAATTTATCATAAAGTTTTTTTAATGGATTACCTTGTATTCTTACATTGATAGTTAGTTTAGTGACAAATTGATAGTTAATTTATTGACTTACCACTGATTCTTTTCTTTATTCTCTGCCAAGGTGATTTATACTTTTCTGTGTAATCAACACACATAGAACCTGGAATACATCAACAAGTTAAATTAGTAACAATGCTTGTCATTTCATTAACAAAATCAGTAAACACTAAGGGTTATGTCAACTTATCTTGTGATAATTTTCTGGGAACAGTGAATCAACTACTATCAATAGAATTTGCAGGTCATCTGACAAACGGTGTGTTTTGGAATTTTCCTCTCCAATAGAATATGAGTTATGTTGAATAGAACACAAAAACAAATATTAAGCATCAATTACAAAAAATTAATATATATAAATAAAATAAATGTAAGCTTTCATTTGCATATAAATTCACGATTCAACTGTAAACTAAGACATATTCAGTAAAACAATATAACTTATGCACAAATCGTATTCAAATAGATCGCACATAGATATGATGAGTAATTTGACATCTTGATTTTTTACAATTGTTATCTTAAAAAAAAGTAAAAGAACTCGAAATAATAACAGATCTAAGTAGAAAAATAGAAAATTTTAAAAACAAATAAGAAATTTAAAATTAAAATATTCGAGTAATTTAAGGGACTGTATATAGAAATGGATAATAACATTCAAATCTTGATATTTTGGCCGATCATGTCACGCCCCAAACGGGACGCGACGACGATCCACAACTTAAATACAATAACCAAACAGTCTAGACGAATATCATCGAGAACCCAATGGAACAGAGTCTAAATAGCAGCGGAAATAAAATAACAAGCACAACTTACAGTACACAATCCATAATCCAAATTACATCCTCGAAAATCAACCAACGATAACAACTTAAAAGTCAAAGGGTCCTACGCCCTTCAGTTACAAACCGGAATGAAAAGAAAATAAAATAGTCCAACAACAATCAAAAGAAATGAGTCCATCAATAACATCAAGAAGTAGTAAATCCAACAAGCGGAGTACAAGGGCTCAATCCAGGGCCGGTTCAAAGATCTTCAACGAAGTCCTCATCTAAAGGTTAGAAAACAAAGGGGGATGAGACAAAAATCTCGATGGATGGGGTGATCGTGTGCAAGTGTGGCGATATATAGTTAATGCGAGAAAAACAGCTTATTATATGAAAACGCGTGAGTATGATTCATGAATTCACACACATCCACAAGCGTCGTGATAAATATATTTAAGTAATATACTTATATAGTTCAAGAAAATAGTTCATGGTCACACAGCACTATGTGATTCGATCAAGACAGTAGGATTGTGTACGGAAATGTAACGCCAATCCCATGCAAGCGGATAATGGTTGCGTCTGCGGTTTGTAGCGCCAACCAATGCGAGAACAAGTAGCGGTTGCATCTGATTTGTAGCGCCAACCAAACGGGTCCGATAACTCCGGGAATCGTGTGGATCGGGGCAATGATTCCTTCGTTCTTCCTTGTAACTCTCCGAGCAAGATGGTCCAAGACCTGTCACCTTATCGCTCCATAGCAAAGACAAATCCACGAGAGAGCTAGCTAGGCCCTGGATTGTCATAATCATGATTATACCCAAGTACTACGACCCGCTTCCCTTGGACAAACTCCGTCCCTCGATTGCGGGATTAGGGCGATGGGGAAGAGTGGAATAGCGGAATAGCCCGAGCTGCCTTCCCATCCTTGATATATCCATTCCGATTGTGAGCTCGACACACTAAGTTGACTCGAGCAGAAAGTAAATACAAGTACAGCGATCAACCAGCGGTGAGTATTATTGATTCAGGGAAGCATTTCAGAAATTTTTTTGAAAAAACGCGAGTGGCAATTATGGCGTTGGTGGAGTTTTTGGATGAAGATGATTATCGGAAGGATAAGCAACCTTCGATATCTTGAAAGATTATGTGTAACATAAGTCCCGTTATAGATTCAAAATCGCAAGGCGAGGAAGTCGCTCTGCGATCGGGTATTAATCGGTCAAATTGATCCGATAAGTTAAGGGTTTTAGGGAAAATAAAATACTTTAATTAAATCTCCAAGTCAGAGGGTCCAGGGCTATTTTAGTAAAATAGAAAATAATTTGAGTTAGGTCCTTTATAAAAGAAAATTTTCAATTTAGCCCCGTTTTGTAAAAACCAACACTTTTGGGGTTAAAAATTGAATAAATAAATATCCTGACCTTGAAATATTATGAGGTCAGTTCCTAAATTCTCCAAATTGTCCAGAGATTTAGGTTTTTAAAGTTTTGAGGTCGAGTTTTTATAAAATTCTCATATTGGCCCCAAATTTGTAAAAATTGTCATTTCAGACCTTAAGTTTAAAATATTCGGAACTCACAAACCGGAAGGGATTTTAATGTGAGTCCAGTTGAAAAATGTCACTACGGTTGGTAGGATATTGGGAAAAAGTAGTTTTTAAAAGAAATAAGTGTAGGTCCTTTAACTTTTGAAAATATCATTTTTGTCCCATTTTGAAATAATTGCCTTTAAGGCTTTTAGGGGTCCAATTGTTATGAAATTTGAACCTTGGGTCCAAAATATAATTAAGTTATAGTTAAGTTAGTATTTCCAGGTGCATGGGCTGCATAAGTCCTGGAAATTTCATTTGGGTCCTCAAGTTTAGTATTTTACACATTAGTCCCTCAATTTTAGAAAAATTACTTTCCAAGCCCTAAACACTTGGATTTTTGGAATACATTTAAAATATGTCATTTCCAGTACCTTAAGAATAAAATTTTCAAAATTTAAAGTTAAGGTCTGGTACAGTTTTAAAATTTGCAAAGTAGCCCTTAAACTTTCAAAATTTTACAATCTAATCCTTGGGCTTTTAAAGGTTGATTTTATTTATCTTAAAACTCTTAAAACTTTATTAAAATATCCAAAAGTCATTTTTGAACCTGAGTACAGTCCCAAAAATCGAAATTTGCAGAGGGGTCCTTTAACTTTTATTTTCTTGCAATTTAGTCTACCAACTTTCCATTTTTACATTTTTAAGTCCAAAATTGAAATTTAATCAATTATGCTCGACTTGTCCAGGTTATAAGTCATCCAAAACATGGATTTCAAAGATCATACACATGCATGTCCAATACATACAAGAATTCATCAAATAAAACATTAGATTGTACATGCATGCACCTAAAATTCAATAAATAGCAATTTTGAGCAACTCTTGAGAATTTTCATGATTTGATACATAAAATTGACATGTAATACATAGATTATATATCTCAAGGGCTCATGTTCGAAATTCTACATGCATTTTAATAAAAACACCTAGAAGTTGGAAATTATTTTTCCACCCACCTTAAAATTGGAAAATTGTGAAATAAAAGGATAAATTTTACAACTTTGGATGAGGTCACTTAGGTCAGCCCCTAAGTCAAGAAATATCAAAAATTTGGAGTTAGAAAAATGAGAGGAAAATTAAGGAGAAAAAGAAGGAAATAAGAAAATGAGAAAGACTACACTTTACCTTGTGTAGTAGGTGATTGGAGACTAGTTGAAGCTTTAAATTTGGAAATTTTGGTTCAACTCCAAAATCACCTAAGGTCAGTCCCTATTTCTCAAAAATGAAAAAGGGGTGTTAAAATTTGAAAAAATTAGGGAGAAGAAGAAAGAAGGGCTCTAGTGTCCAATTCTTACCTTGTAGTCTAAATTTCTCTACTAGTTCTTCTTCAAGTCTTCAAGTTTCACCACCATGCATGCATGTCTCCAAGTGGTCTTCTAAGTACCTCAAAATCTAAAATATAAACTTAAGTTAAAAGAAGAAGGTGATGAGTAGAAAGAATTTAAGTTGAATTGAGGAGTGAAATTTCTTACCTTGAGAAAAGGGGGTGTTCGAATTTTTGAGTTTTAGTGGTAAGATTGTTTGTTTTGGTTTAGATGTTTGAAGAAAGAAAGTATGTTTGATGTTAGGAAGAAGATGTTCTTGGAGTTATGAAGATGGGTTTGAAGATGTGAAGGACTTGGGTTTGAATATTTGAAGATATGAAGAAGTGGTATTTGAAGATATGAAGAACTTATGTTGAAGATTTGAAGATGTGAAGAGTTGAAGATGTGAAGAGTTGGTGTTTGAAGGTTTGAAGATATGAATGAATTTTGTTTGAAGATTTGAAGATATGAATGAATTTTAGAGAGAGGTTAGAGAGAAGGAGGAGAATTAGCTTGAGAATTAGAATGTGTTTGATAAAATGAACAAAAGTTGTTCATTTTTTTCCAATATGGCCGTCCACATTAGGGGGGGAGGGATTTTTTTGATAAATTTTGTGTCTTGCAAATTGTCTCTTGCGTGGAGACAATTAGACTAGTCAAAGTATGGGCAAGGTATGGAAAGAGAAGGAATAT
Source organism: Rehmannia glutinosa (assembly GCA_016081115.2). NCBI lineage: Eukaryota > Viridiplantae > Streptophyta > Magnoliopsida > Lamiales > Orobanchaceae > Rehmannia > Rehmannia glutinosa. The sequence continues at coordinate 8,949,764 of CM071935.1, forward strand.
TGGGAAGACTCCAACATGTTGGGAAAAATAGTATTAAAGAATTAATGTATGAGATGATGTGTATAATGTTTGAATTAATGGTATAATTATACACAAGATGACTAATATAAGGTGTAAGTGTACAAGAGTTGGATGATATTTTTACTTCAAAATCATCACCATGGCCGTCCACTATAGGGGTATTATGGTAATTTCATATATTTTTTTTGTCCCAAATTTGATGATAATAGATGAAATATATCAATCTCCAAAATAATTAGTGATTTCCTTGATCACTTATAAGTCTCATGATCACTTAATCTAAATCAAAATCTTAATTCTATAAGGTAAAAGTCTCTAAAATAAATAGTCTCTTAAAATTCTAAGGTGACTAATAAATACAAAAATAGTAATAATGATCAATCAAGTGATCATAAATGAGAAATAGAATTAATAAAGATCTTGATCACAAGTAATAAATAAAATGAAATAAAATACAAAATATATATATTATTAATGATTACCCGTCAAAGTGACGCGGTATAACAGTCGATCAAATACGTAGACGACAATAAGAGTCAATTATAAGCTCGGAAAAAATCGAGGCTTCACAGATCAAATCTATCTATCTATCTATCTATATATATATAATAATAATCGCTTCTGGAAATAGTAAACCAAAATTTTCCCGCCCATTTCTCATTGCTATAAAAAGCAATAAAAATCTGGAATAAAGAAAAGGTAAAAAATCTTTGTAATTTCATGGTTTTCAATCTGTATGTACTGCTTTAATTAGTTTTCCAAATCTGTGCGTGTACTGCATTTATTATTGTATTTGTTTTTTTTAAATTTAATAATATTTTTATTTTTTATCCATTTTTGAAGTATAATATATCAATTTAATCAACTTTTTACAATCTTTAATTTGACACACATATTACAGGTTTTTTTATATTTATCAATGTATCTTTATATTCAAGTTCAAAGTTGTACATTTGGAACTAGGGTTGGCAATTCGCCCCGCCCCGATCAAGACCCGTCTCGCAACGTGACCCATGGCGGGGTGGGGAGGGTCTGGATATCACCTTTGCACCGTGGGTACCCGCCCCGCCACGTGCAATTTTTTTTATTTTTTAATATATTTAATATTATTTTACATTTATATTATATAAGAGAATATAATTTTATGTACTTAATATTATATTTCACATATATAATGACACATTTTATAAATAATATGCATTTATAATACAAATAAAAGATTAAAAAGTTGTCAATAATATAAAATACAAGATAAAACTATTACAAAACCGCTTGGTCTGTGTTTCATCTTTTATTCCAACGCACAAATGTTTGACAAATGTACAACACTTAACATATTAATTCTCAAGTATAAATCAAGCATAAATTGTAGGGTTTTAGTATGGTAAGTGTTATACACTTGTCAAAGATCTGTGCAATGGAATAGAAGACATGAAACACGATTTTTAGAATAAAAGATTCCATCTGGGCTAGAGGTATACAAATATTGATAAATCTTTTTATTCATATTGTCATCCTATGCACCAAATGTACTGATGACGTCATTAATTTACACTTATAGTATATTTGTGATATTCGAAACATAACATAAATATACAAGAGATATATCACCCTCTCTCTCTCTCTCTCCCCCCTCTCTCTCTCTCTCTCTCCCCTTTACATTGCCTCACATCAGACATCCCTTTTTCCCCATTCATCCACCAAGGAGGACGGGGGAACAACTTTCATGTTCTTTTTCTTTGGCTTCTTTGATTTTCTCCTTGTGTGGGAGTGTAATTGTTGCCTTACTGGACTTTAGTCCTCTTAGTGGGAGTGATTTGTTTTTCTTTGTGGGAATTTATTTTTATTTTTTGTCTTTTATTTTGGTTTGTTTTTTCTTCAGATCTGTCCATTTGGCTTAAGATCTGATATTTTTGGATGCATATCTGGCCAATTGGATTCAGATCTAGTGGCTTTGGTGGTTGATCGACTGTAAGAGGTGTTTTCAAATGGTTTTCATTGAATAAAGACACGAGATGGAGTTGGGTCCGAGCATTTTGATGTTTGAAGGAAGGTTCTGTCACGAATTTAGAAATGCTAACGATATGATGGAGTTTTGGTTTCTTTCTTGTAACAAAATTTTTATATTTTTTCAAGTCCTGTATTTTTCTTTTCATTTGGGTTCGTGATGACCTTTTGTAAGTTTATCTTGCAATTTTCAGTCTTTCATCTTGAATCTGGAAAATTGCTTTCCATTCGAATGGTTCTTTTTAATTTGATGGATCGGGCTATTTAGCCCATTTGTATATTTTTCCTTAAGTTATATATATATGGATTGGTTCAAATGAGACAAACCCTTTAGGTGAGACCGTATGGACTATTTGTGGCCGTTGGATCTAAACCAGTAACAATCTAGATTTTTCCTTTTATTTTTAGTAGGCCACCGGATTTATTGGAGAATTAAGGGTAATTTGGTATTTTTGAAATTAATATCCTTACCAATTATTGGTAAAAAAATCTTACCATATCTCTCTCTCCCACGATTTTGGGTGTCAATTATATTTTTAAACACACGCCTGTTCAGTTTGTCTCTCAATCCATTTCACATCTCCGTAATATTAATGCAAATTTTACTTGTTTTATTCTAAGTATACACAGATATAAACCTATATATGCAATATTCATATTCTAAATAAACACATTATTAAAAACATTTATGCAAACTTTTATTTACGCAAAGTGAATTTTGATATAATACACTTTGTACATAATAAATATTAGAGCTGGCAACCAGGCCGGGCCGGGCCGACCTGGTACTGACCCAACGGGCCTTTGGTAATTTTCGGGTCAGGCCGGGCCATGCCAAAATTTCTCGGGCCTCTATTTTTGAGGCCCAGCCTGGCCTTCGATGGGTCGTTGGGCCATCGGGCCAAAATGGCCCGAAATGTATTTTTTTATATTTTATAAACAACCCAGAATTTGTGAACAATTTGAGTCTGACGCCAAAGTCACCAAATTATGACAAAAAAGCCATCTTCACCAAATTACTTATTTTCAAGAAAATCGCCGCAAAGAGCTCACCGCCCTTGCTTCAAAACGCGGCCACAACCTCCGTCCTTCACGTCCTGGGCTAGTTAACATAAACAAAATTACCACCGGTCGTTGCTCTTCAAAGCACCGACCAACAGTCCGCGACTCGGCGTCACCCAGATCTGCAGCAAGAAAGGCTTTTGTGCAACAACCAACCGGAAAGCTGAAGCCACTGCTCGTCGCTTCACCAATCGATGGGCCACTGCTCAACCTTTGCCTCCAATTGACAATTGTCATCGGATTTTTGGGCTTTTGGTGATGTTACGTGTGGGTACTGGAAAAGTTGAGAAGATTAACCTTTTTTCTTCTAAAAGCAAGATTTACCTTTGTTTTAGTTTAATATATTATATTATATTATATTAATATATAAATGTACGCATATATACTGATATACATATATAAATATAAGAAAATAATGGGCCAAAAAAGCCCAGGAAAGTCGGGCCAAAAATGGCTTGAGCCCAATCAGGTTGCCGGGCCAGTTGGGCCGGGCCAAATAGGCTCGGTATTTTTCGGGCCTATAAATTTGAAGCCCAACCTGGCCTTAAATCCGGGTTGATCGGGCCGGCCCATTGGGCCGGGCCCAAATTGCCAGCGCTACTAAATATGCAAATCTAGAACACTATATACGCAGAACATAAATATGTAGTATGCATGATATAAATTATAAGGACCAATGCCTAATGTGTTTTAATATTTTACTTGTTTTTGTTCTAAATATACACAATAACAAAACTATAGGCAAAAAAATTTTTTAGTCCTTTATCTAACACCACTTTGAGATTTCATCCTTTTTCTTTTCGCTTTTGACAAATAGTCCTTTTTCTCAACAAAAATTTGAGATTTGGTCTTCTTACCTTATAAGCGGATTCTTTTTGACCTGTTGGTGATGTGACATTTTATTTTCAAAATTTTTAATTTTCATTTAGAAAATAATATTTAAACCTTAATGGCATCCTAAAAATTCGAAAAAACCATTTTAAAATCTAAAAATTAAATTTCTAAAATTTGATAATTTATTTTAAAAACTAAAAGTAGTAAAATATCGAAATTATTTTAAAATTACAAAAAAATAATACAAAAGTTGTTAAAAAAATATAAACTGTCTGAAAAAATCTGATATTTATTTGAAATATTGAAAAATATTTTATTTTTGAAATATAAAAACTCAAATTGTTTTTGAAAAATTTGTTTATAAACTAAAAGATGTTTAAAAATCTGAAAATTTGTTTAAAAAAACTAAAAAAAATTGTTAAAAATCTTACAATTATTTGAAATATTAAAATATAAAATAAAAAAAGTTGAAAATTATCTAAAACAAGAAAATTAGTCTAAAAATCTGAAAATGGATTAAAACTAAGACTTTTAAAATTTTTACAAAAAAATATGAATTATTTTTTAAAATAAATCTGACAATTACGCCAAATATATAAAAATAATCTAATTTTTAAAAAAAATTAAGATTTTTTTACTTTGATTTTCAGATTTTTTTTTACATATTTGGCATAATTTTTAGATTTTTGAAAAATAATTTATAGTTTTTTAAAAACAATTCTAAGTTTTTACTCTATTTTTTATTTTATAAAAAAATCAGATATTTTTTTTTATAAAACTTCAAAAATTCTTTGGTTTTAATCCATTTTCAGATTTTCAGTCTATTTTTAGTTTTTTACAAAAGCTATCAGATTTTATATATTTTATTTTTTAGATTTAAATATATGTTTTTGAATTTTTTAAGACTTTGTTACAAAAATTTAAATAATTTTTAATTTTAGTAAAACAATTGTCAGAATTTTTAGATAATATTTTTTTTCAGATTTTTCAAAAAAAAACTTTTATTTAATTAATTTTTCCATCATTTAAGCCAACTAGGATGCCATGTAAGATTTAAATATTTTTTCTAAATGAAAATTAAAAATTTTGAAAATAAAAATGCCACATCAGCTCAACAGGTTAAAGTAACCTGCTATAGCAGGTTAGAGGACCAAATCTCAATTTTTTGTTGAGAAAAAGGACTATTTGTCAAAAGCGAGAAGAAAAAGGATGAAATCTCAAAGTGGTATTAGATAAAGGACCAAAAAAAAAATTTTGCCCAAAACTATATATGCAATATTTCTATCCTAAATAAACACGTTCAAATATGTCAACTATTTATGTCGACATAATGTAATACACACATTCAAATATGTCAACTATTTATGCAGCATAGTTCACTTAATTATGCAAAGTATGTATATTAAACATGCAAATCAAAAACAATAATTATGCATCTTTATTCAATCATTCATCGATGTAGAAATTGATATGTTCATTAGTTCAATGGTTTCTCCAGAATTTTGCAGTAATATTTTCAACGTTATGCAAAGTTTTGGTGTGGAGAAGGAGAGAGGAGGTTTGTTCGCGCGATTATATGAACATTATCAATAACATATCACATCCCTTATTGTTAGAAGTATAATTGAAGGCGGTTATTTTTGGTATGATATTGTTATCCCTATTTTACCCCTGAACGTGTATATTTTCCTTCCAAATGCTCCAAATATTAGGTAGATCTTGGCCATGCAATATTTTTTTTGATGGTGTAGATCTGTCCCTACAGTCTCACCTAATGCCATGGTCTCACATGATCGCCTCCCTATATATATATATATATATATAGATAGGGATTGTCGTTTCAAGGAAAAAAAAGCCATTACATTTTCCAAAAGCTAAGGTCGCAATTGGATATCAAAAAAATTTGAGAAGGTCTCTTGTAGGACCGTCTTACGGATCCTAATCCGTAAGATGAATCTTACTATCTGGATCTGGGTACTGATCATTAAAAAAACACGCTCCCAGCTATGAGGTCTTTTCAGCAGATATTTCTTTCTCTCTCCTCTTATCCGCCAGCTGAGATCTTTTGAGTTGATCTCTCTTTCTCTCTCCTCTTATCTTGTGGTCCCCTCTAATATATCTCTTTATCTCTCTTTTTATCCCGAGATCTCCTCCAACAAAGCCATAAATCTCGCCAGTAATACTTCTAAGCAATAAATATGATACTTTTAGGATGCTTTGTGATACTTTTACATTTTAAATATTATAAATATCAAAAGTGATACTTTTCACCAAAATAGTGATATTTTTAACATTAAATATGATACTTTTAAAATGAACAATAATACTTTCACTCTTTTCAACATTAAATATGTTACTTTTAAGATGCATACTGATAGTTTCACATTTTACATAATCCAAGAACAATGTACAAATTAGGTAGCTTTTTAGACAAATATTGATACTTTTAAGATGCACAATGATACATTTTCTATGTTGAACATTCACAATACTTTGACATAAGAAAGTGATACTTTTTTATGTAATTACTGATACTTCTCAGGATTAAAAATGATACTTTTAATCCAAAGGGATACTACGTTCGAATGACTTGGTATCAATACAGAAATTTCAACACACATATAAATGATAAAAAAGAGTACCAAATTGCAATACCTTATCAACAAAAAATAACTTCACAAAGCAACCTTCATTTGGTATGATGATACTTTTTGCTCAATTTTTTATACTTCTTAGCATTAAAAATGATACTTTTAATCAAAATGAGTATTTTGGTTGTATAACTAGTAATATAAGAACTCTAATGTTAAACTGCAATTTCAATTGACTTTATATCAATACATGAACTTCAATAACATACAAATGATAAAAGAATCTCAAATGACAATAGTTTATCAACAAAAAAATCACTCTTAAATGTAGTCTTCTTTTCCAATTCATGGCTAGTGCTACCTTCTTTCACCGGACTTCCTTCTTTTACATCAATTATTTCCGATATTCTTTCCACTACAGTACATTTTTCTGGGTTGCCCTTCCCCTGTCTCTCCTGTATACTAACTGCTTCTGTCGTGCCATCTACAAATATGAAAAAACAGATACTTTTAAGGCAATTCCCGATACTTTTAAGGCAAATTTCTTAAACACGCATATTACTAAACCGAACAATTTCAACCACCATCTAACAATAGAACAAATAAAAATGTAGTTTAACAAAAAATTTAATGTTGAAATACACGCAGTTGTATAAATATATGTTCAATGTTGAAATACAATGACATAAAATTGATATTTTTAAGACAATTTATGATACTTTTATGACAATTTATGATACTTTCAAGCATCAGTATTCACATATTTGTACTATAACAACAATATCTGTATTTAAGTATTTCTAACAACAATGTTCATAATTTTAGTCACCAACTAACAACAAATTTAACAAAAAATGCAGGTTAATAAAAAAATCAACTCACAAATCTACAAATTATTCCACTTCAGTAAATTAATCACCAAAACGTATTTACAAACATATTTGCAATAATTTTTTCCAGAAATTATCAAACTAAGTTACAAATCTTCAAACTTCAGTGGTGGAATCGAGAAGACACTTCGACTACGAGCGGCAAAATACACTTCGAAGCAACAAAACGAGAAAAAACTAAAAAAAAGGACGACAATAACATAAAGCACAACGTGAAGAAGCGAGAAGAAGAAACGAGAATAACGAAGAAGAAGAAGAAGAAGAAGAAGAAGAAGAAGAAGAAGAAGAAGAAGAAAGCGGCAAACTGAAAAAATATTAGAAATAAACCTTAGTAAAAAGAAAATTAAAAAAACTGGATTTGGGCGGGTATGAGGCGGGTTGGGTAAGTACGGTCCGTCTTACAAAATTAGACCCGTAAGATGGTGTTATACAAATTTTTGAAAAAAAAAATAATTTTGGTTCTGCTAGAGAACCCAATATGCAAATGTTTATGAAAAGTTTTAAAAAATACACTGTTCACTCACATTCGCTTTATCTCTTATCAATCACATCTATACACTTTTTCAAAAAAACAACAAATCATTATTACACACTCTCCCACAAATTCCACTATTCACCCACACATAAATTTCAAACTACCAATCATATCCAATCATTATTTTAATATTTTTATATCAAATCAATTTTCATTATTATTTTTTCATTTCATATCCAATCAAACTCTCAAAATTTATTTATTTTTAATTCCAAATTTCTTTTTGACACTATTCTATAGCAAAAAGAAAACTTTTGAAAATGAAACATATCCAATCGGACCCTAACGATCAGTCACTTTCGGCTTCTCGCTTCAACCTATAGTAGAGCTCACAAAATTTATCATCTGATCATAATCAAACTGTTTTGTAAGAACTTCATAATCCAACGTAAATTCGCAATTTTTGAGGGAACTCAAAGTACAAAAAAGAAATGCGTCATCGGCTACCGGTCTCACAGTCTCTTTCCTCTTTCGGCTGGGCATCCGCCGCTTCTTCTAGCGTTTTACGGATTCTCATTCTTGCTACATAATTTTGTTGATTTCCTCTTCTGGAACAATCGTTCTTTATGTTTTGATAGAAAGTGCGACTCTTTATGTAAGTTCCTCAGAATTTTATCGTATTTGCTGATATTGGAGTTCTGATAGAGTTTTACATGAATGTGAGTGCAATTATCGGCCTTGGTAGTTTATTGTATAGAATTTTGGGTGGTTTGGCTATTTTGTGTGCTGCCTGTTGCATTATTTGCCGGTTAGGCCGTTGACATTTCTTGAAGAGTTTTTTTGTCCTCTGAGCTTGTTTTGAAGGATAATTAGGTTCTGCAAGTTGGTTTTTCATTGCAGTGTAAATTGTAATGACATTAAAGTCTAAAGAGATATGCTAAGGCTGTAATTCAGATATTGACTTGGAGCCTTGTAAGCTTTGATTGTGGCAATACTTTTTTCCACAAGATAAATTTAGCCTGTCCACCATCTATTTGAGTAAATGATGCAGAAGAGAATTTTGTTTACAGATTTATCTCAACATGAAATGGAGGAGCTCACCAAAAGCTCCTATCTTAGAATTCATCTTACTGCATTATAGCAACAAGAGATATTTAACAACCTTTCCTATTCTATGACATTTTACGATAGAAAACTTCGGTAGAGTTTATCTTTTCTTCTCTGCTGTAAATTGGTCTACGATGCTGCTTTTCTCCATGAATGTAGTAATGGGCTAATGGCTGCCCTGTTCCCCATATTTTAATGCAATCTATGGAGCTTTTATTGTCTGATGTTCAGGAAAGAGCCAGGGTTTGTAGGACGACATTGGATTTTTTCAATAATGGGTGAGACTGAATTTTTTCTGAAGGGAAATGGGCAAGATAGGTACTTTTAGCCGGACAATTTGTCATTTTTGGTGAGCAATATTTTTTTCTTCTAATAAAAGTTCAACTCATATACGATCTTTGGGAATCATGAGCATGAAAGAATTTTCTGCTGAAAATAGAGTGTCACATATTATTCTTTTCTTCACCATTGCACTTAATTAGAACAGTCAGCTAATTAAATTATACAAGCGTGCTGCAATGTAATAAAGCTATAAAGTAAATGCACCAAGAGACATGAAAGTATCTCCATTTTACTTATTTATACAACTTAATAAACAACAGTTACAGTTATACATACCTTGTCATTTAAGAAATTATGGGCATTGTCAAGCATCATCCTCTACTTGTTCAGGACCAAAACATCATTCCAGTTTTATATACCTTGTCACTGGAGAAAATTTGGGAATTGTTAGCCATCGTCTTCGAAAACGGCTGAAGCCATGTATCTTGATTCTGGAACGAATCCGCTTAATTTTATTAGTGAAGTCGTACTTTCTTTTAAGGAATTTTCTTTTTGAAGCGCTTATCCATTTCCTCACTCGTTTACATCCTGCATCAGAATATTTAGCTCGAGCATTCAGAAAAAAAAAAAGAGAGATGAGCGGAAGGGGCAAAAAGAAAATTACTGGGAGAGTATGCTAAACCTATATAATGGCTGATGATGAACTAAAACGGTAATTTGTTGGTTTCGCAATGTGTCAGGATAAGAAAGAAAATCAATGTAAAAGTTTTCTATCATTGGCACTGTTACTGTAATAATTTGATTTGCTAAAGCCTTTAGCTGAGCATCTTCTTAATGAGCTACAGTGGCCTTTGCGATGTTTTTAGATGTTACAATATTACGTTGCATACCTTTGGCTTTCTTTTTCAATTGCTGATCTTCTTCAATTTCTACATGTTGTAAGTGCTGTAACGTAAGCAGGTTAGCATATTAGGTCACTTATCTTACAAAAATGAATCCCAGATAGCAGAATAGGGAGAGTTATAATCGGTGATAAATTGTTCAATGTTGCTATTGGTATAGTACAGTTGCAGATAAGAGTTTAATTACCTGAACCAACCGTTCAAGACGCATTCTCATTCTTCTTTGTATAAAACCTCTTGTGCTCTGTTTTAGACTTAGTTTAGCTTCAAAATGCGATAAAGTCCAGTAACGTATAGCTTCTGAAGATTATTTACCTTAACATGATATTTTACAAATGTATAGAAGTTTAGTAGGTTCCACACAGTCTTGTCTAGTTTCTTGCCTTCCACTTGACGTGATGTAATATCTGAAAATTTAGACCAAAAATTCGGACATAGAAAGTGAATGATTTTTTTTTTCTTTTTTACATTCTTGCTTTGTTTCTTCACAGATAAACTGCACTGCATGCGATGCTCAGTATTTATTTCCCTTCGTCTGTTTAGCAATATTTGACTACTTATATACAGACATGTACATAAATGTGAGTTTATTTAAGTGTAAATTTACAAAACTATCCCTGAGGTTTAGTCTAATTACGAAAAAATCCAGTTATCTTTCAAAATTATGAATACCTTTTAAGGTTTTCTTAACAAATACCCTCCTCTTGAGGGTGCAATTTGTAAAATAGAAACATATAATAAGGGGTATTTGTAATTTTGAATGATAGTTGAGCTTTTTTGTAATTAGACAGAATCTCAAAGGTATTTTTTGTAATTATCCCTTTATTTAATACCAAAAGAGACGAATCCGCAATTGGTGCTCAGGTCTTCAATGGGCTCTCCTCTTAATTCTGGAGGCGGAATAGGGGACCATGTGCAATGAGGAGCCTTATGACATGCTTCTGAATGTCCTACATCCATTAGTTCCTGAAGTATATTTTTGTCTCAAATTTAGAGGTAAATAAAATTTGTGGCTTGTGATAAAAGTGCCTTCATATAGCCGGAGTTACCTGAAAGAAGCTGTCGCAATAATCACGTCTTCATTTTCCTTGAAGCGCATTGGGAATACTGCAGTGATTTTTGCTGGCTGTCAAAGGTGTTATTAATTCACTTTAGATGAGCCAATTGAAATAATTCGTCGGTATAGTTTTTGCTATCAGTTAATTTCAAATATGCTATTAATCTACTCTTAGATTAACTGTTTCACACGTACTGATTTCAAATTCTACTGAAATACCATAATTTATGTTAGGGATAATTAAAAAGAAACCCCTGAGGTTTGTGCTAATTACAAAGAACCCAGAGGTTTATGGAAATATTACAGTTACCCCCTTAAATTTTAGATAAAATCAAACCTCAAGAGTGTTTTTTTTTTTTTTTTTTTTTTTTAATTTCAGAAATCTGTGTTTTTTTTTTTTTTAAATAATTAGTCCAAACCTTAGGTTTTTTTTTTTGTAACTATCCCTTTATGTTAACTGGAATAACTGTTTCATCATATAGCCAGCTGCTAATAAAAATTCACCTGTTTGATTACAAAAAAAGGTTCCCTTGGATGATAGATGAGTTTGGTTGGTTTATACATCCCGTGAGACATTTCGTGGGAATCAACATTCCTTAAAATTTCTTTCAGCTGGGAGCTCAGTATTACTGTTTGAACCGAGGATATGTCTGTGATCATCTTTGTGGAGGCTGGAGAATTGCATGCAAATAAAAGTAAGTTATCATCTAATAGGTATCTATTATTCTGCTGATAGACTGACTTTTGGATCAAGATATAACTTCATTTGTTCAAGAATTTGAATACCGATTATTTACTAATCCACCCACTATAATTAGCACTTGAATGGTTGCCATTGCAAGTTCTCAATATCCCATATCATCATTTTAGAGGTGCGTTATTTTAACTAAATCTCCGCCAATACTGCAGCATTTAGGATTAATGCTAGCAACAGTGATTTGAAAGCACATATCCTGTTTAGATGCTGTAAGCTCTCATAATTGTTGAGATAATTACAAATACTACCCTTGAGGTTTAGCCTAATTACAAAGGGATCCAATTATCTTTCAAAATTTTGGATGCTCCTTGACATATGTTTCTGTTTTACTGAATGCAGCTATTGAGGGGGTGATTAATAAATTAAGTACAAACCTCAAGGGGGTATTTGTATTTTAAAAGATAACTGGGGTTTTCTGTAATTAGGCTAATTTCAAGGGCACTTTTGTAAGTTATCTGATTTGAAAACAATATACCGCCCATTGTGCTTGGCTGATTAGTTAAATATATTATCCAGAATATTTTGGTTTCCCATCTTATGTTTGCTTGGGGAGTCCACAAAAGTATATCGGCATGAAGATTTTCACTAACCTTCACTTTGTGGAATCCTTGAAAAGTTCAGCTTCAAAGTTAGTTGATAGCCTTCTTTCGGAGGCTCGACAATCTCCATTGCCTCGGGGCAAATTGCTTTAACCATCTCTAGAGTGTGTGTTGGAAGTTCTGATGAGAGTGGGAGTCCTTGAGATAGAAGAGGTGTTGATATTGATAAATATGTGTAAATTGGATCCAATGCTGAACACTGTTAGACATGGAAGCTAACAGTTAGAAACTTTCTGCATCAATACTGAACTTTCCACATGATAAAAAAACTTTCTTACAACAACCATAATCATCGAATATAATTTCAAGAACTGAATCTTTTACCTCATGGACAGAAAATATGTCTAACACTTCTAGATGGTGTTTTGAGAGCCAAAAGATAAAACTTTTCTAGGAAATGATATTAAATATAATATAAAATACTTCTCTGTACTAACTCGAACTATCAAACGAGATGGGGTCAAGCAAAACTTTTATCGATAATATCACTTTTCTAAAGCGATAGCTTTGTTGACATTGTTGTTTACCTGAACATGGTAGTGTACAGACCCAAATTCATGCACGTGATGATCTATCTCCATGGGCCTCTCGGCTCTGTGATCAAAACGAAATAATATTAGACATCAGTGTAAAGCATGAAACAACTGTTTGTTGAATCAAATGCACTTTGTGGGGCTGTTACGATTGTACAAATTCTCTAGGTAACTTGTCCTATATTCTCATATCATATATATATGATCTTATCCTAATCTTTACAATTTATAATTGATTATACAGCATATTTTTCTATATGAGATGTATGCTCTTTCATATTCTGATGAAGACATCTGTCTCTCCGTCTCTCTCTCTTCGTTGCTATGACAGTTAAATGTTGAAGAGTTCTCTCTTGCAGAAGGTAATGTGTACTAAGATTCTAAATTTGAACAGACTAAGAAAAGTCTCACACCATTCTTATGTTGTGTATGTTGTAGTTATGCCTGCATTTGCTGTTTTTGACAACTTATATGATAATAAACTTAAGTTAATTCCAAATAGACAAAAGAACAGGTTAATACTGGATTCCCTCATACCTGTGTATTTTGAGAAGAATTTCCCTCAATGCTGGTGAAGCCCTTTCAAAGCATGCCATATCTCTCTCTCTCTCTGTGTGTGTGTGTGTGTGGTGAAAAAATAGGGATATTATGGTGGTGAGATGGGAAATATGAATGAAGCCTTTGTTGAGTAAAATGCAAGGTGTGTGGTGCAATCAATCATGGTTGACAACCTTAGAAGCAAATACCTACCATGCACACAGTGCCACTCTCTTATCTCCTTTTCACCTCAAAGAAGAAAAATGCTTCATATCAAAGCATACTCATCATTTTCTTGGTGTATTTCTTTGTGATGTTATTTTTCTTAGTATTTATAGAAAAACTTAATGTGTACACATATACATATATGTGAATATGTACATAGGGTTAATTGCAAGCAATGCCCATGAAGTTCAGTCTTATTACAAAAGAATCCATTGATATTTGTTTCTATTCAATCGTGAGTGGTATTTCATATACCCATTTGATTCAGATATATTTACAGAATCAAGTCATGAAATATAGATTTTACATATGACAAAAAAATTATTGATGTAGGTAAACATACAAATCGATGTTGGAAACTTGCAATTTGTATCAATTGACTTAGGGGTGAAGACTGTCTAGGTCAAATTTGGACTCACCTCATTTGGGATGGGTTTTAATAGTGTACAGGGGTCAGGGTGTGGGTCGGGTTTCCATACAGGATAGAACCCACACCCAACCTATTTAATTTTCTTACTTTAAAATTTTTTTTTATATATTTTGTAATACTATATTATTTAGACAATTATACTTTTTTTTAAAAAAAAATTGCTTTGAAAAAAAAAAGGTATGGACTTTAAATATGATAAATTGGATGTACACGTCTAACAGATCTACCAAATCTACCCAATGGGCTTGGTGGGGCGATTTGAGGTTGGATTCTTGAAAATATACTCAACTCAACCGAGTCCTGACTCATTGTCATCCCTAATATGATTATTATTTGGGACGCTATGCGAACAAGTTTAGTTTTTTTTTTTTTGTTATTTTTGAAAATAGTAAGTTTTTTTTTTAGTACTTGAAAATAATAAGTTTAGTTGAAGAACCATGTTAGCAAATAATAGCCCTCGCTACAACTAATGCATAATGCCTTAGCTTGTCACTACTTCCATTAATATGTAGGTCAAATGATATCATTTCATCACAAAATCATTAAATTCACATATTATCGTAAAAAAATTTAAACCCATAGCATTTATATAGGAAGTTATGGCCGTACTAACTGCAACTAGGGGTGTCCATTTGGTAAATTTAGTAAGTCAAAATGCTATATCAAATATCGGACAGAATTAATAGATTTGGTTCGGTTATAGCCATTTTTTTCTTCATAATTTGGTAAAACAGCAAGTTACATATTATATATACATTAAATATTGAAATTATAATTCAAGTTTTAGTTTTGACATGTGTTGTACCGGATCTGATGTGTGGAGACCAAATAAAGAATTGACCAAATAACAGAAACCCAACCTAAGGGTCCATCCCCCAAGATACCGTCCTGAGCAATTGGTCGTACATCTCGAGCTGGTCTTATATAGACTTGGGGAAAAAGAATTCTAAAGGTTACGGTCACTTTAAATGACTCAGTCATTAATGCACATCCACAATTAATCCACATAAAATCTCCCTTAAATAACTTGTTTGACACCCCATCCTATCTTAAGGATCATGAGATTTCTTAAATTAACCTACTCTAGTGATGATTGTTTTTTTGAGGGGTTACTCTAGTAATGATTAAACCCACATTTCAGTAGAATATCATGTATATCGTGTTGCTTCTATAAATAATCTCATTTTTTGACTGAGAAGAGAACATGTGGATTTTTATTCTGTATTAAAAACATTCACGAGCATTTAAAACTCCAAGCTAATTGAATACAAACACAACCAGTTCAGGTCGTATTCAAACATATATTTTCTTTGTCTTACTATATGCACGATTCTCACTCCATATCAACTACTCACTATAACAAGATCAGTTAATTGTTTCACACGTGAATTTTCTGGATTTCGACGTCAACAATAAGTAAAATTAATAATTTATAAGGTGCTATACATTTACATTCATATACCTAAATGAATTTACAAATATTTTTGATAATAATTGCGAATCATCCACTACCGACATTATTTGTAACGTTTGAAAGACTCACAAAAGACATGGATAGACATACCAAACGCGTTGGAACATTCAATGATAACGAAATTAACTAACCACCCCAAAGACACACAAGTTATAAAACGTCTTCAATGAACCAAATGGCCGTCAAATCTCAGCCGTTGGATTTCGTCGCATTCCCTCAGGGCTCAACGTCCCCCACAGATTTAGTAACATAACTACCTTGCACTAGAAACAACAACATTAAAAACAACTCGTAAAAATGGCAATAAATTTACTTTAAGGGAAATTTTTTTTTTAGCCATTATGGATAGTGTAACTACTTTTCTACCCAATTTTATAAAAACTAACTTTTCTACCCACAATGACTTATTTACCCTTACTAATGGGCTGGATACTAATGGTACGATCGTGCTCTAAAAGTACGGCCAGATAGTGCTTTCTAAAATCTGTACAAATTTTGATAATACCCTTTGAAAAAATATGAAAGGATGGGTGCGATCGGTAGTAAATTTAAAGAGGCGGCCGATAGTACCCTTGAATTCAAAAAAGGCCGCACAATCGTGCCCTAATATATAATGGTTCTCACCCCTATCGCACCACAATCGTTTCCCACCTTCATCTTCCTCACCAAACATCCAAACCACACACCACAATCGCACCCCTATCGTTTCCTCACCAAACATCCAAACCACAATGTCCCGCCGGAGATTAATATTACGGGACGAAGAAGACGATACAATGGAGCCTGGCCCGGTGACCGCAACGACAACGACAAGAGTTGAGCTTCCTCCGGTGACCGCGACGGCGACTGAGACGGCGAACGCGACGGCAACTGAGACGGCGAACGCGACGACGAGGGATATGGAGCCTGAGACGCAAACCCAGGTCGGTGTATTTGTAATTTCTTTTTTTAATTTCTGTATCGAAAGTTGTGGATCTGGACTGTTTTGGTTAATTGTTGTTGTGATTGGGCGTGTATGTTATTAGGTGATAGTTGTTGTTGTGGGTATTTTTTGTGGTTAATTTCTGTATCAAAAGTTGTGATTGTACGTTGTTGTGGGTATTTTTTGTAGAATTCGATTTTAGGGTTTAGTTGAAATTTTCTGGGTTGTGATCTACATGGCACTATCGTGCTCCTTAGATATTCATGACGGCCCGATAGTACCCCTTTGAAGATGGTACGATAGGGCAATCATAAATAGGCGGCCCGATAGTACAGCCCGATAGTGATACTATCGGGCCACCCATTTATGTGCGGCCCTATCGTACCCCTTACCCCTTCAAAGGGGTACGATAGGGCCGCACATAAATGGGCGGCCCGATAGTGCAGCCCGATTGTGATACTATCGAGCCACCCATTTATGTGCGGCCCTATCGTACCCCTTACCCCTTCAAAGGGTGCGATAGAAGGCCACACATAAATGGCGCGGCGATAGTGCAGCCGACAGATATGATCTTCGGGCCACCCCCGTTTTGTGCGGCCCTATCGCACCCGCTTTGAAGTGAATGCGATAGTGCCGCACATAAATAGGTGGCCCGATAGTATCACAATCGGGCTGTACTATCGTGATGTACTATCGGGCCGCCCGTTTATGTGCAGTCTATCGGGTCGTACTATTAGGCCGTTATAGTTCTTACTTGATTCACAAAAATAACACTATTATCGTGTTTCAGTGGTCTTGGAAGCGGGAGGCTTTACAAACTACGAGGGCCAAATTGAATTTATATAGTAAGAGGTCTATTATTGGCACGATCGTGATGAGTTGGTTGATTGTTGGTGGTGGAGTGCTTCAGTTGTTTACAGACTGTTGTTTTGGATTTTTGATGCGGCTAGACATACACGGAGTCAGCAATAATGTTGGTTTACACAGTCTTATCGCCCATGAGGTGAATAGGGTGGGACAAAGCCCGATGAGCATTGGTATCGTATTGGAGACCGTTTTATTCGGTTCTCCAAAATGCAGTATGTATTAGTGACGGGGTTATCATTTCAAATTGACGACATTTGATCCATCAATGAGCATGACCCACCGCTTCTTACGGACTATTTCATCGCTATTATCGAGGCCGAAGAGTGAAGATGGTAGATTTGAAGCGCGACTTTATTGATGGTGCATTTCGTCATTCACCATCAGATGCATTAAAGGTGGCCAAATTGCTTATTGTTTATTTTTTGGTATTTGGTATGGATCCGCCCGAGAGATATATTGATGGGTGGGCGCGGACGCGTGATCGAGATCTTGATCGGTGGGAGACATTTATTTGGGGAAAGTACTCTTATCACCGTTATTCTGAGAGGTATCTTCAGCGTTATCCCACCAAGCCAGCGAAGGCGGACGTGCCTATTTACCATTTCTACGGGTTCGTTTGGGCATTTTTGGTATGTAAAAAAATTACAAATAATTATAAGTCATTTGATATTATATAATAATTTTTTTTTTTTTTTTTTTGGTTATAATGTCACCCCGGGGGGTGGGGGATTGAGGCGTGATCCCTACCCGTATATCAAATAAACAAAATGTCATACAATGTCATGCCCAAAGCAAGGGGAGAAAATCAAAGAACAAATAACCTATCACTAAGATATCTAGAAAGACTATCATAATGAGAATCTAAAAATACAATGAGAACCAATGATCTATGAAAATCTGAAGCTCGGGTATCCCAAGGTCCATCCGAATGAGCGCTAGGAGGTGGTGAGAGGCCGTGCCCTCATCAACAAAGTGATCGCCAGAGCGGCGGCCTCCCAACTCCGCTAGGTGATCTGTGGGGTCGATTCCCTCTCGTGTATGTGGGAAATCGAGTGCATCAAGGTCCTCGGCATGTTCCGAATGCGAATCGGGTATCTTTGAACTGCCAAGAGCGAGGCCACCGTGGAAGTGATCGTGGTGACCACCGCCGCTGCGTCCAACTCGATCCAAATCTGAAGTGAGAACCGTCGGGCATGCCGCAATCCCATCTCAAGCGCTAGTAGCTCGGCATGAAAGCTAGACACCGCCTGGAAGGAACTGTGAAACGCCAACATAAGTCTGCCCAAATGATCCCGTATCAAACCCCCTCCGCCAGCAATCAATGTGCCTGGATCAAACGAACCATCCGTGTTCGCCGATCGAGGGGGCCGAGGAGCTCGCCAAATCACCATCCTCGGCCGGCTGCGTGGAACCCGTGGTGGAGCACTCCCGCAAAAAGCCAACAGTAGGGAAACATCCAGACCAATCTGATGGGCTCAGACGCCGACCTGAAACAAGGATCCAGAGATACCGCTCCACCTGCCAAATAATGTGAGATGCCAAGAAAGGAATTTGTCGATGCTTGACACTATTCCTTTCCGTCCAGAAAAACCATAAAATCAAGCGGGGAACCAAGAAACTCAAGTGCCTCGTGTGTGATCCGTGTGTGTGGTTCCTCCAGAATGAAAGGAACAATATCATATCGGTGGTGTGTGGAAGTGTAGTGTCAAACCAAGGAAGAAAGTGATTCCACACTGACCGAACAAAGATCATTCATCAAAAAGAGGTGAGGGATAGATTCGACTGAGGAGAAGAGTGTGGATTATTCAAGCAACACCAAAGAACGTGAGGCAAGGGAAGTGCCACGTGCCGAAGCTTGATATCCACAGGAAGACGATTAAGAAGGAGGCGCCAAAGGAATATGGAGATAGTAGGGATAAGAGCATCGTTCCAAATGGCACCGTGCGAGAAGGTTACGAGCATTTCTACCCCGGAGAGAATCCCAAGCGAAAGACATAGAGAACCCACCGTGAGAGGTAAGCATCCACCTCATGATATCCTCAAACCCCAGAGATCGGAACCCCGGATATATCCTCAATGAGACTCTCAGAAGCCCACATCCGGAGACCAAGACACTGGTGCGATCTATCGCGATCCCACTCACCATCGCGAATAAACCAATCAACGTCATGTGCCCCAAAGGTCGATCCAAACAATGATCCGTAAGCGGCCTGTGTCCAAGCCAAATATCGTCCCGGAAGTGACCCGGCTACCACGCGCAATAGACCAAAAATCCGCTCCTGGGCCCGAATACCGATCCGCCTCAAGCGCCTCCACGATGACTATGATTATGTGTTACGAGAGGCTCTGCAGGAGACCGAAGCCCATTGTAAAAAAGATCTTGCGATCAAGAATTGAGCCCACAACGAATGGCCCTCGCGTAATCTCCACCACAACTTGTAAATCAAGGCGTCGGCAATATCGAGAAAAGTCGGCGCAACCCCAAACCGCCCTCGAGAAATAGGGTGGCGGATAATATCCCAAGCGATCCAATGAGTCTTCTTCTCGTCCCGCATAGGATCCCCAAAAGAATCTAGCCATGATCTGCTCTCAATCGCGGAGTGTCTTTGGCGGCATGCATGACGAAGAATATACAACGGGGGTGGCCATTAGCGTGCTCGAATAAGAGCGAGCCTACCACCAAAGGAGAGATGTCGATCGACCACCCCGCAACTCTATCCAACATCCTCTCGAATCACCGGGAGGAAGAGCTCTTTCGTCATTCGCCCCTTGAACAAAGGGACACCCAAATAAGTCATCGGCAAGTCATCGCGAACAAAGCGGTCGGCTCGTGCACCATGTGCTCCCACCCGTCAATGTAACGTGGGGCGAAGAAACTACTCTTACGTACATCGACCACCGCCCAAGAGCGAGAATAGTGCTCCAAAAAGTGTCTCAACGTGACCAAACCATCCTCGGGCGCCTCGTGAAGATAACCACATCATCGGATAGGCGGATCGTCGGAAAGCTTCGTCGCGTCCGATAAATCATATCACGATGTCGTCTAATCGTGGAATCCAATCCAGGGATAAATACTCATTGCCCGAAACAAACAAAGCGGAGATAGAGATCCCCTGCCCGATCCCCGAGTCGAAGGAAAATATCCGAAGGGATACCATTAACCAGGACGAGAAAGCCACGCGTGCTCGATACAATCGCCAACCATATCAATCCACCGAATCGGGGAAGCCCATGTGAATCATAGTCATATTTGGCGTATACGAAATCCCATCGCACCCTATCATAAGCTTTAGCCATATC
The DNA here is from genome assembly GCA_016081115.2 of Rehmannia glutinosa. Lineage (NCBI taxonomy): Eukaryota > Viridiplantae > Streptophyta > Magnoliopsida > Lamiales > Orobanchaceae > Rehmannia > Rehmannia glutinosa. The sequence continues at coordinate 8,970,636 of CM071935.1, forward strand.
GACTTCATCACCACATTAGGAATCTCGTGCTAAGTGATATCATGGATAAGCTCTGCGCGAGCAATATGTTATCCGAGATAACACGACCGGTGTGAAACCACTGCGATTCGGCGACACAATCAAAGGCGTCGAGACCAACCGCGCGTTCATAATCTTGAGATAATCTTATTCGTCGCGTTGCACAAATCGGCGAAACTTCGACCACTTCCGAGGTGAGGAACCTTCGAATGAGAACTAAAGATGTAGCCGTGAACGTGGGCGGCATGAGATTACCCGAGAAAAAGTCAACCACCGCATCCTCGACATCCGATCCGACGAAATCCCAACATCTTTGAAAGAACAACGATGAGAAACCATCGAGGCCCCGAAACACTAGACGGATCAATCCCAAACACCGCATCGCGAACCTCCCGAGCCGTCGGCATAGCACACAAAGTCCATCAAGATCAACGGAATCGGGAAGCGGGGAAAGTACTCATCGGCGGGGGAGTCGGATACTCCAAGTCAAGTCAATAAGATCGAAAGAATCGAATCTGCCGACTTCCGAATCTCCCGAATCTGCGTGATCGTCACCCCATCATCGTCAATCGAGTGGATCTGGCGCGCACCGCTTCGCTTAACAAATCCGTCAGGTGGAAGAACTTAGTGTTGCGCTCCCCGATCGCCCCCACTTAACGACTTTACGGCGCCAAAATCCTCCTCCATTTTCAAACGAAGCTCATACTCGGCCACACACCGATGTAACTCGGCCCGATGAGTCGGAGACGGATCTCTATCGTAAATGACTGAGCAGCTGAAACGCCTCATCGGCCCGATCCTAACCCGATCGAAAACATTACCAAACGTCTGGTGATTCCAAATCTTGAGTCTGCGCTTGACCCTATTCAACTTGTGCTGCAAGCTCCTCATTCCAAAACAACCAGTGGGATGCCCCCATGCTTCCTTGACAACCTGCAAAAAAGTATGGTGACGTATCCACATATGCTGAAATCGGAAAGAAGAACAAGGCACATGCGGTGCAAACTGACACGATATGAGTAAAGGAGCATGATCAGAGCGAACACGAGATAAATGCGTAACAACAGAAGAAGTAAACACATCAGCCCAGTGTTCATTGTATAAAGCCCTATCAAGTCTCTCCTGGAGCCCGCCTCTAGCCCACGTAAAGATAGGCCCCTCACACCCCGCATCAAATAACTCACAATCCGCGATCATATAGGCAAAATCAAGCATCTCATCCGACCTATCAGTGATACCACCAATCCTCTCGTGATCATGCAAAAAAATGTTAAAGTCACCACTAACAAGCCAGGGTAACCCCTCCATACTAATCGCAATCTCACGCAAGGTATCCCACAAAACATATCTCGCTACTCTATCACACTTAGCATACACAAATGTCAAATAAATAGGCTGAGGCAACAAAGCAGATGTCAACCTACAATGTAATAATTGTGCATGATCAACAAGAATGTCAAAGTGTAACTGAGCAGTAGACATAATCCAGATATGATTAGAACAATTAGATAAGCCATCGTCAAAGCCAATCTCGACAATAGAAACTAAACTCGTGCAAAGTCATAGGTTCTAAAAGCGCAACAAAAGGCAATTTATGACGAGAAATTAACGCATGCAAATGACGTTGGCTACCCGGATTAGCAATACCCCTCACATTCCATGTTAAGAGTTTAATCGACATAATTAACTAGTAGAGTGAGAAGAGGATTTAGAAACACCTGATCGATTCTGAAGTCTTGGCCCTCCTCCTTTAGTGAGAAATGTATGAACAGATTTGCCCGACCTAGTGCTCTTTTTGGAAGACTTCATAATTTTATCGACCCCGAATTTTTTCTTTGTTCTCGATTGTTTAGGCAGTTTTGTGTCATTTTTCCCAACTTCCTGATTAATGGTATTGTCGTCAGCATCGGGGTGGTCAAAAGTTTTGTTTGGGCCACTTGTATCACTAAAGCCCACTTCCTTTATAACATAAACCGTGGATAATGGAGAGGGGTCCAAATCTTGATTGGTTGGATCAATAAAAACGTCACCTGGGACCACGGGGTAGGACTCAGCAGAGTGAGACTTGGTAGAGTTGGACTTGGACGACGATGATTGGGCTGGAGTATTGGAAAAAACCTGGGCCTCATAAAGGTAGCAGTTCTGGCCCGAATAATCTGGGCGCGGCTGGGCAATATGCTCTTGGGCTTGTTGAAAATCATGGCCCAACTTGCAATGAATATCCCCAACACAAGATGAGGAAGAATTGGATGGCCCATTCTTGAAGTTGTCGTCCAAATCCAAAGGCAGCAGGGGATCTCTTCCATGTGAAGACATGGGCGTGGGCCCATGTGACATCCCATGAGAGGGACAAGGTTGGTCAAAGTTATCATGCTGCACCGGGTTGTGCGACGCGTGCGTGGGTGAGGGGGGTTGGTTGTGCGCCGCGTGCGTGGGTGAGGGGGGTTGGTTTAGTGGGTCCCGTTGAGAGTTATGGGCTAAATATTGCAAAGAGGACAAAATAACATCTTGGCCCACCAAGTTGCTGATGGCGACACATGGAGATGAGGGAGTGGATGGACCAATATGATTGTTTATATCACAAAGCAAAGTTTGCTGGCCATCATCACCAAATGGACGCATGGGCTTGTGAAAAGGTGTGGTGGGACCCTTTGAATTTCCATTAATATAACATTGTTGGTCCAAGTTGTCATGCTCAAGCTGCAAGTGGACGTGTGATGCTAGCAAAGGGTGATTTGGTGGGGCCAATGGAGTGTTATGGGATGAATAAATCAAAGAAGGTGGAAAAGCACCTGGGCCCATTCCACAAGTGGACGTCCCCAATGTTGATGAAGAGGAAAGAGATTGTGTAGTGTGCTGGAGGGAATCAACTTGCTTTTGAGGGGATATGGGCGTGGGCCCCCTTGGAATCCCATTAAGGGAACAATTAAGGCTCAAGTGATCAATAGGCGCCAGTTTGTGGACGGATGAGGTAGGGAAATGGTTATGTGGTGGGGCCAAGCTAGCATTATGAGATGATTGAGTCAAAGAAAACACAAAAACATCTGGGCCCACTCCACAAGTGGCCGTTGCACATGGTGAGGGGGAGGGAGTAGAATTTGTCCCATTAATAAAGTTGTGGTCATATCCCACTTTTTTTGCATGGAAGGTTGTACCAGTGGGACCCAAATTCCCATTAGAGCAAAGTTGAGCAGTATAACTCTTCAAAGGTGTTGCTGGTTTCGAAATATCGGGGGGAATGTTTACAGATAAAGCCCCACAATTATTCCCCTTTATCACGCGTGCATCAGATGGAATACTGGCAGCATTCTCAAGACATGTAATTAAGCACGAGTTGTCGCCTATTATATTGGGATTTTTGACAGTTGTCATACACTCAGTTCCAGCAAATGCCACGTCGCCTACTGGGTTATTTTCAACAATAATGGAATCCGTCCGATCATCCGCGTGAGAAACATAACCCTGATCAGAGCCATCAATTAATTTTGGTAATGTATCAGGTGTCTGAACATCACTATTAGCCAAACTCGATTATTATTGGATCCTTCAGCAGATGAGAGAATATCCTCAAAATAGGTATGTTTCGAGTGCTTGGCTAATTTTTGAAGCTCCTTAGAAACCAATCCCGTTTCTCTTGGTCCTTTCTTTTTGACTGTTATCCATTCCTGACTTTGAGGAACAACTTTATTAGCACCCCGAGAGGAATTAGGGTTTTCTGTCCTGGAAGTCTTCAAAATACCCTTAGCACCCCTAGACTAATCCATATTTCCACTTAGGCCCTTGGAGTCGTACCCAGCAGAACCTACTATTGTGGAAGGGCGCCTAACAGGTGGTGGTGGACGAGTTACATTCCCATTCATGTAGCATCCCTCAACAGAGTGTCCAATATGCCTGCAATGAGTGCAATAATCCGGAATCCTTTCGTATATAATCTTTTGAACCTGTGAAGTATCATCAAACTCAAGAACAAGCTCGTCAATTCTCTCCTTCAGTAAGTTCAGTTCGACACAAACCCGTGCCATAGATAATCGAGATCGAGATGCTGTCTGGGAGTCCACTTGAAGAGGCGTACCTATAATATTGCTGATAGCGAAAAGAGCATTATGATCGAAAAAATGTATAGGCAAACCCGGAAGACGAATCCAGACTGGCGCAAGAGGGGCTTCCGTTTTCGGATTAAATGAAGGTGTCCACTTGAACACACGCATCGGGCAGTCCCCCAACGACCAAAGAGTACCCATCCATAACTTATTAAAGTCCTCCTCAAGCTGTAATTTGATGATAATATGAGAAGGATTCGCAAAGCTCCAGGAGAATGGCCCCTTCAAGTTCAACGCAGAGAATCCGGAATCAATTCCTTTGGGGTGCGGGATCGCGAATGAGAATTTTCCAATCAAGGTTAGCTTCCATGACGCTGCAAGGCGATCATTCTCCGAAGAAGAAAAACCAAGAACCTTCTTTCCATCTTTTTCATTGTAAGTGCCAATTGGAACGATTCTCTTGGGATCAAATGGGAGATTGGATTGATGAGAAGATGAAGCAGTCACATTTGCATATGACGCCTGCGCCGGGTTGGGTATTCCGAGTAGAACCTGAATTCGCCATAGAGCGGAAAAACCTGGACAAAATAAAAGCGGCAAGAAGCATTAAAAAGAAAAACGAAGAAGAAAGCAAAAGATCAAAAGAACAACAAAAAAGAATCTAAAACTCCCTCAGATTGATAAATTTCTTGAACAATCCGTGTGAATTCGGCCCAAAACGTGAAGAACAGTGTATGTGTGTGTGAAAAAAGTGTGTGCTGGTGTGTGAGAGAGGGCAGAGCATTTTTGCCCCCTCAGTTTTTAACTCATGATAAATCTCTTGATATTATATAATAATTAATGACCCATTAATAAACATTTTTTTTAGATTTGGGCTTATGAGGCCATGCCTACACTAGGATCCTCATGTGCGGTTCCCGCATTTGATTATGTACTTCCACGATGCCTTCGATGGAAATTCCCAAAGAGTCAAGTCGATATGTCTGGATTTTTTGATAATCAGGTAATTAATGCATATTTGTTTATTTTTAAAAATCTATTTTTTTTAACAAATATATATATATATATATACCCATATATATGATGTTGTATGTTGCAATTGGGTTTTTAGATGGATGTTCACTCTACATTAGAGCCTAGCGCAGAGGAGATACGACAACCTTATTGGCAGCATATACATGATGACCTCCGAGTGGGTGTTTGTTACATCCATAAGGAGAACCCATTCAAGAAGAAGCAGGGTCCTGCTGTAACCAAGAAGCGGCAGAGGATTGATATAGAGGAGACTATACATGATGTCCATCATGATGAGCCTCGTGTTACTACTGAGGGTGTCCACCATGACGAGCCCCGTGGTCCTACTGAGGTACCTCGTGTTACTACTGAGGGTGTCCACCATGACGAGCCCCGTGGTCCTACTGAGGTACCTCGTGTTACTACTGAGGGTGTCCACCATGACGAGCCCCGTGGTCCTACTGAGTTACCTCGTGTACATCATCATCCGACCACAGATGCCGCCTCCCCTAGAGTACCTCATGTCACATCCACTCCAAACATTCAGTTTATACGAGATGAGATAGTGTTGATTCAACGTGAGGTAGCATTGATACGACATGAGTTGCCCTTGTTGATACGACATGAGGTACAGATAGCATTACAGCAGTTTTTAGATCGCATGGTAAGTAAATCACCTCATGATCCATCACCGGCACCATCAGGCGGTGTACGTACCCCACCATGTGATCCATCACCGGCACCATCAGGCGGTGTACGTACCCCACCACGTGATCCATCACCGGCTGCCACCCCTCCATTAACATATGATCCTGCATCCGGTCATTGCTTATTGGAAAGGAACGATGATGGCAATGATTTTATCCCATCTTCTGTTCCTACTATGACTCCAGATGTACACCATACAATGACCCTGTCTTCGCCAGTGGGATTTGATTCATCGTCTATGAGGGTTGTTCGACCGAGAGCACGATCCAAGTATCTCCGTAGCCCATTCACAGCACAAGAACGTCGTAGGGAAGATGCCACATATGACGATTATAAACAGTTTCTTAACACAGATGACACGTGAGTTGTAAATTTTTACTTTATATATAAATAAATCAGTGATGTATCTTTATATCTAATATCGGTGTTTTCAACTCGCAATGTTGATACGCCCTTTGCACGGTGGGTCCCAAGTTTTCAAGGAAATCGAGGACAAGAACGAGAACATGGATTCTCGGTAACTAATTCAAGATTTTTTAGTATAAAATCTCTGTAGTTCGATAATATATCTAATATAAAATGCATTTGTTATAGCAAATTGATGCGTATCTTCTTTGTTTCTACATTGCAAGCCCGAGTTGGCCAATGTAGTTATTGACCCGATGATCTCGTGCACGTCTTTCGTAGTACTTGATTGTGATTTCTCTGTAAGTATTGGTTAATTTTGAAAAATTTACCATTAAATTTCACTTTTACAAATAAATTGATTTATACACATTAATAAAATGCGGTAAAAGTTCAAGAGATATGGGATGACTTGCATAAATCGATCCTGTAGACACCTATTATTATGATCCGTATAGCTTAGAGGGCGTATCACTTGAGCTTGTCAAACCACTTTTGACTATGTGCATGGACATAGGCCTTATTGGGGTGATGTTTCCCGATGGTGTGATGTGGATGATGTAAGTATTTTTCTATCTATTCAAATTAGTACTCGAATGTGATTTATAAATATAATTATTTAATCATGTGAATCGGTGATATTTGTACACAACTATCGGGAGAGCATTGGGTTTTGTGTAAGATTGAGTTGTCCAACAAACGCATCAAGGTATATGACTCCCTCCGCCATAAGCGGGACCCAAATATCCTCATGCGAAACTTGTTTTGTTGCGGCCTTTGACTCGCATTCTTCCCGCCGTGTTTGATACATCTTTGGATTCTCGGGAGCAATGGCGATATTGTGCCTTTGCGACACACTTGGCCTTTATTAGGTTCGTTCATGAGAAGTTCACATTCGACAGACAGATGGCCATAGTTGCGGGCCTTTTTCTCTTAAGATGGTGGAGAGTCTATTGTCCCGTCGAGTTTGATATTTCGAGTGGTAGTGAGGAAGTCTTATGCAAGGAGAGTATCGTCGCCATATAGCGACTATATATAGATTTAGCGATAGTGACACTTGGTCACCAATTAAAGATGTATAAATTTTAGCATTGATTTGTAGTAGATTTTATTATTATAACTCTTATTGTTTTTATATTTTGTTTCTATATTTTGTCATCTGGTTCATTTACATAAAGATAAAGTGAAAAACAATATGATATATATGACAATCAACATCATGATAAAGCTGGAAAAAAGTAAAAAAAGTACAATAAGAGAGAAATGGTCCTTTTTTACGAGTCTAATGAAATAATGCAAATAGTTTTTTTACGAGTCTAATACAATAAGAGAGAAACTGAATTACAAGTCTTCTTGCGCGATGTCATGAATTCGGCTTAGTGGACATTTATTTTTTGTGTGTCCCGTCTCATGACATATGCTACACTTTTTTTGTTTACGTCGACGTTCACTCATAGGTTGCTCAACTGATGTGCTACCTGTTTGACTACCGACACTCAATGGGACGAAAGATGTGCATTTGACACGATTATGTCCCGTCTGCATACACCTAGAGCATACTTGAATTTTGCGTGTACGGGAAGACGACTCACATCTTGTGGCACTCTTCTTTTTCTGTCGACGGGGACGACCTGCTTGCCTCGGATTATCTGGAGGTATAACTTCAACTTGCTTCAAGTGTTCAGGTAATTCCCAATCATCAGGATGAGGAATCGGGAACACATCACCCAAATACATTTGTCGAAGGTTTTCTTGCTTGTAATAATCACCACGCATTTAATAAAGGTCGTGATTCGCCTTCCTAAAATTCAAAAATAAATTAATTATTACCAATCATCGTTCATGTGATAAAATAATGATATTGAAAGTATCTTGAAGTAATTGAACATGATATACCTTATAGCGAAATGATGCATGTGAGCAAGGTATCAAGTCAATCAAATACCCGACATGTGCATGTCCTGTCTAGCAAGTCCACAACAAAATTTTTGTTCCCATCTTTAACCTTGAATTTTAAACTATTTAATCCATGAACTTCCAAAGAACACCCCTTTTCAACTTCTGTACCTAGTCTATTTGCAGCAGCTTGTGTTAATTGGTGATCTCTAGCCCGTGCTTCACCACGCCGTTTGAAAAACCATCTTTCAATGGTTGCACGTACACACTCAAATACTGAGCAAACTGGCAACCTTCTTGCCCAACGAAGGGTATTATTAAAGCTTTCTGCTGCATTTGATGTCATAAATCCAAATCGCCGAACCGGGCACTGCGAACGAGCCCATCCTGGGGAATCTAGCGTCTAATACTTTCTTATATGCACCTTCTTCACTAGCAATGCATATGTTCATTCGAACCGATTAAAGTCTTAAATGACGATAGCAATATCTTTGCATTGTAGAACATTGCGACTACATGTTTACCATAACGTGCAAGATTCTTTTGCAAATGATAATAACAAAGGCCATGGGATGCTTCTGGGAATTCTGATCTTATGGCATTCTAGATGCTCCCATGCTGATCTGAGACAATCAGTAAATCACGTGGGCATCCATATGCCTCACGTACATGTCTCAAAAACCACTTCCAAGACGCATCGTTCTCCTTATCACCAAGTCCAACAGCTAATGGGAAAATTTGCCCGTTACCATCTTGTGATGTCGCAACAAACAAAATACCTTTGTACTTACCTTTGAGATGTGTACCATCAACAACAATAACAGGAAAACCGCATCTCGAAAATCCATTAATTGATGCGCCCAATGCAAAAAAAGCATATTGAAATTTCTTGTCGGCATCCACTTGATATCTAACAACTGACCCGGGATTTGTGGTAGCTAGCATGTGCAAGTATCCTGGAAGCATTTGAAATGACTGAGCGTTATTCCCATATATCATCCCAATCGCCTTATACTTAGCTCGCAACGCTACATTATAATGGATATCCAACGCATGATCATGATGCAAGTCCCGAATGATGTCTCTCGGGTTAAGAATACGATCCTCGTGAACTAACCTAGGTGCAAATAAGGTGGCAATTATCCTCGAGGGCAATTGTCGTGGTGCATGATGACTCAAATCCAATTGACAACTATGTGGACCCTGAAACTTGATTATCCTCCACATATCGTCTTGTCCTCTGGCTCGTACACTAAAATCACACCCTTCATGTTTGCATTTTACAGAGTATCGGGTCTTGTCAGACTTCTCAACTCGATATTCGACCCGGTGTCTTAAGTGATACAAACCTATTGTATTTACTACTTGATCCTTGCTCATGAATGTAGCTCTGGCGCAAAACATTATTCTGTAGTTGCCAACAAGTTGGGTTCGACATGAGGAGCTATGTGAGATGATGCAATGGAATCAACCATTTCGAACATGGCCACCAACATTAATACCAACGTCGGCTTGGAAAATTACAATCGAGATGGCGCACTTGGCCCGATGTCGATATGACCTCTCACTACCTCATTTGAATCGCAATTTCTTCAGGCATTTGATTGCGTTGTTCCATCCATGTACAAAAATCGAGAAAATAAATTACGTTGTTGTTCATCTTCAAAAACTTCGGTCATCACAATCGGATGAATTATTCTCATTCTCATTAGCATCATCATAATCACTATCGTCATCACTATTATGGACATTATCATCAAAATCAAAACCAAATTCAAACCATCATACCTATGATCTTCACCTCTATCGTGTTCATGTTGTATATTAGGCATCGGAGTGGGTATTGAACTAGGCCTCGGATCTTCACTGACGTCTGGTTGTAATATATCTATTGCATTAGGGTCTGACTCGTGTGGAGGTTGCACAATTGGAGGCACTAATGCGGTTGATGTGTGGTGTTGGCCAAGTCTGAAAACCATAAGGATGACCCTGTTGATTCCAAGGTTGAAATGACATATAATTCATCCCATACCCATATCCGGGTTGAAATGGTCCTCCTCCTACCATTGAACTACCCAATGAAGTCTGACTAGCCATGAGATGCATAAAACCCGACTTCATTTCTTCCAAATGTCGAATCATTCGGTATTATTTTTTTTTCAGAATCACAAAAATATGAGGAACTTGGGAATGTGATAGTATCGAGCTCACATCGCGATCATTTTTTATTTTCATTTTCATAATTCTATTCTCTTTTGATTCAATTAAATAAAACAATACATAATCCCAATGCAATCTATCCGTTTGAACAACACCATGAATCTCTTCCAATAGTTACGAATATGATAATCCCTCGATGGAATTAATAACAATTCTTCATCCCCACCGATGTATTGACAACCTTCCCAATGCCCACCAAAATGTACAATTACATGTTTTTCATTCATCTCTAAAAATAAAAAATAAAATATAAGCAATCAACCGAATGTACACTGAGAAAAAAATAAAAATCTCAGGCGATGCAGGTGCGATCGTACCACTACATACCTAGGCACGATAGTACCCTGGTAAAATTATGGGTGCGATTGTGCCTGGAAATACTAAGTGCGATAGTGCCATACGTAAAGTAGAGCACGATAGTACCCTAGTAATCCTGGACGATCGTGCCCTGGAAATACTTAGGGTACTATCGCGTGCCTGAAATACTTAGGGTACTATCGTGCCTGGAAATACTAAGTGCGATAGTGCCATCGTTATGTATGGTGCGATAGTACTGGTAATTTTAGATGCGATCGTGCCCGAAAAAATACCAGTGCGATAGTGCCTACATGCATGTCTTTGGGTGCGATCGTGCCCGGAAAACACTAGAACGCGATAGTACCCTGGTATTTTCTGGGATGCGATCGTCTTTCGATTAAAGATCAACTTGCACGATCGTACCATGTTGAGAGCCCGATAGTGCCACGTTAAACTTTCCGGAGATCTGAATTTTTTTCTAGTTACGAAAATCAAGCGAATTTTCTATCTTTATACATAAATATTTGCAGAAAGTAATACATTACCTTGGTTTAAAATGTATCTTCAATCGTTTCTTGGGGCTTCAAAAATCGAAAAATTGTGCCTTCAATCGTCTTTCAATCTGTGGAAAGAAGAATATGAGGAAGAAGAGATGAAGAAATGGAGGAAGAAAAGTTGAAAAGGAGTGAGGGAGAATATTTGATTCAGTTTAAACAAGAGAGAGAGAGAGAGAGAGGTTAGGGGTATTTTTGACTTTTCCTTGTGAAAATGGGTAGAATAGTTATTTTTATAAGAGTTGGTAAAAAAAAGTGTTTTATTAAATCTAAATGGGTAAAAAGATACATTTTCTCTTTACTTTAATGTATGTAATAATTTACACGAAAATACTTCCCACCTGTAAAACAAAAAGTAAACACACACACACACACACTCTCTTTTTGTTTCTCTCTCTTCCTCGAATCAAATCTTTCAATTTCAGGGTTTTTCATTTCTCTCTCTCTCTCTGCTTCACATTGTTCAAGATTGCTATCTGAAGCTATATGTTATCCGTTACTTATTTTAGTGACTCCCCACATTTTTTCTTGGATTTCTATATTGATAGGGATTAGGGAATGAACATTTTATGATATTCTTGTTCTTGCTATTTCTTTTCTTGATTTCAGGGTCTTTATTCTTTCTTGTCTCAATTAATATTGATGAAGCTTTTCGGATATTCTGAGCCCGTAATGATCAACTGGGCTACATATTGACTGCTGCCTTGGTCAAACCTTTCGTTGACTTTTCCGGGTTTGTGTGGATATCTATTGATTTCTCAGTGTTCGGTGTCAAAGATCTGGGTTAAATTATTGATTTGGGCAAATGGGGTTTGGTGAGATTTGTGAAAGATCCTGGCTTTCTCCGTTATTGATGGCTATACATTGAAGTTTTGTGGGATTTGAGTGTGGTTTTGTCAATGGATATGAATCATAATGGTTTGAAGATTGATGTATGTAATAATGGTGTGAACAGTTTAGAGTCTCCAAAGGTAGTAATGATTGAGGAGAGTGATGTGGATGATGAGTCCCAGGCATTGTTGGCTTCCGAAAATGGTGGGTTGTCAAAAGGTTCAGAGAAACCTAAGAGGAAAGTTCAGTGGTCAGATAGCAGTGGAGATAAACTTGCACAAATCATGGAGTTTCAGCCAAGGTAATTAAGATCTTTATACTGTTTTATGTTGTTGATGTTGGTCAACTTGTGAAATTTGATTCTCATAGTTGTGCTTATTATTGTCATTGTAAGTTATTTTTTCAAGTTTACCTCAACTTTTTTTTATGATTGAGTCCAATTAAGAGATTCAATTAGTTACATAATCTTAGTAAGGTGCATATGTAATGGGTTGGGATCTGAAGAACAATGATATAGTTGTAGAGTAAAATGATAAGAAGTGATGATTTCTTGACAGCTATTTTGAGGCTTTACGCTGTTATATTTTATTTTTGATTGCTGGATCATAGCACTATTAAGGCATAGAACGTTCGGGAAATTTGTATAACTGAAGGACTGCTAAGGCGTAAATTTAAACGCCAGGAATTGATGAGGACCTTCACTATGGAATCAAATGTTAGGACACTGTGACGTTTAACTCAATTAAATTTATCGTAAGTGGCACAACCGTAATGGTGCAAAGGATGTGGTTCAATGTATAACACCTGATTCCCCTGTTGTATCTGCAAACTTGAGTGCCATCACTTCTCTTCATTATAAGTGTCCGAAGCAGATGCCTTGCTATTCAATCATATTCATGTTGCATTATTTTGATTCTTATGCATGAGGTTGCAACTTAACTATGGTCTAGAATTTGAGCAGCTGTTTGTATAAAGTATTTATATGAACATTTATTACATTTTTAAGTATCTCTGTGATGTATGATCCAGTTAGTCGTTTAATTGAAAATCTCCATGCATTGGTTGAGTCTTTCAGACTATTGTATGTTTGCTACAGTTCCTTCCTTTCTATCAGTTTTGCTATTACTACTGTTTCTGTTCCTTATTTTTCCTTAGGTTGGCTCAAGTCTTTCTTATAAACGCAGTTGAGCTTGTTTTTGAATTTTGACCTATGTGTGACATATTCTTTTTCTTGTTTTGCCTTTTAGTCTTTATTTGTACTTTCTATGCTTTACTGAAACATTTTGCGATTGACGATATTGACCAGAACATTTACGAAGATTTTGTCAGTACTGCTGGCCCTCATTCAATGACCCATTAGTTGAATGCCACAAATCTTCCTTCCTTGAAAAAAAATCTTTACCATAAGCTGTAGAACATTTTCTTCAGCTCTTTAAAGAATTGATTCCTTGAAAATTAACTCTGGTATAACTGATTTTCGAAAAATCTGTTAAATTCGGAGGGTCTTAGTACGGTCCCACACATGAAGCGTACCCAATATGGGGAAGAGAGCCCAAGTCCACCAAGTGAGGTTCCATCCTAAAACCAATTGGTGATAGGAGGAGTAGCTCACTTGGTTTATAAAGTGGACTCTCTTCCCTTTCTTAATCAATGTGGGACAACTCACAAGTGACATATCTCAACAAAATCAGTTACATTCATGGTCAAGATTATACTCTGAAACTTGAAAGGATATCATCAGGAAATGGGAAAGGGAGACTATATTATTTTCAAGTATCATCGAGGAGAAATTTCAATGAAACTATGGAAGGATATGGTGTGTTGTGGACCTACATTTTGTCTGATCTTTATTTTTTTCCTCCCTGAAAAATGAATGATTGCTTCAACAAGGTATATGTATGTTGTTCTATTGACTAAGAAGATGTTTGGCTGAGCTTATAAGTTATAACGTCTCTCAAATTGTTTGGTAATTCTTTTTAAAAAAAAATCTTTTAAGTTTCCAAAATAATATTGTAGGAGCTTGCATGCTGTTTTTAGAAAAGGTGGGGGATCCAAACTTATTTTCAAACTTCTAAGATCTTATTTTCGAAATAAGATCTGACATTTTATAAGCTCTTAAAACATCTTATCTAAGATCTATTAAATAAGCTTAGCCAAACACCCTCTAAATGATGGAGAGGTACTGTATTGGCTAGAAAATCTATGAAAATCCTTCTTTGTATAAACTTTTCCAGTTAATGTTAGGGATAACTGGGTTTTTTACTTTTTTTGTAATTAGGCTGAACCTCAGGGGGTTTACATAAAGGTGAAATTGGTCCTATCATCATTTGATAAATTAATTGAGTTGGTGAATAATTGTTGAATACAGAGCTTTTTTACTTACATAAATGTACTCGTTATCGTCCTCTCACATATCTTTTTTGGCCTTCAGTGACGTGAGCGATTCAGAAGAGGAAGATTCAGATGCTTGCATCTGTAGAATAATGTAGATCAGACTCATTGGATCATTTCTCCCAGTAATTTTCTTTCCACGGAGCTGAGATTTGCAGGATTAACCGCGCAAAGATCCACGTCCTATAACCAAAATGAATCTTGCTACAACACGATATTGAATCATACAATAACTAAAGGAAGACATCGCACATACGGTATCAAGAGTTTCGTGATTACTTATATATCATGTGAATTTTCTCTCTTTTATCAAGTAGTATATAAAGATTATCATAGTGTGTGCTTTTGATACGTACGGAACATATGATTATTTTTGATTTGTCGTATAGCGAATTTACAGGTGCTTCTGTAAAACTGACAGTTTTGTGTAGCAAAACTGATTTGTGTCTTTAGGACATAGTTTTCTTGTGATATCAAGTCGCTTGCAGAAGATTGAAGTTCTCAAATTTATAGAAATTTTGTGTTTCTTTTTCATTACCAGCAATGTGATGGCCATTAGATCTATTGTCTATCAAACCGCCAGTTATATCCTACTGTTTGACTTCAGAGTACCTTGATTAAGCAATGTTTCTGGCTTGATTTGACATAACTTGTTTTGTGAGATTGTGGAAGTGTTTGCAAAACTTCAACTTTTAGCAGAAATGATTTATTGTAGCAAAAGTGAAAGTAGTTGACATTCAGAAGTTGATAGTATTTGCAAATAGAACAGAAGTGGAGAATAATTGAGAGTAGTTGGTGAAAAAGTTGCAAAAATACTTATTTGTTTGTAAAATTTAAAACAGAAGAGAATTAAAAATTTAAAACACGCATCTTCCTGTTTGTAGATTATGATCAAATGAAGCAGAATAAACCCGATACCCGGCGGGTTATGAATCGTTGACAGGTCTGTTGTAGGTCCATCCGGGTCTTCATTTTGTGTGATTGGGGAAAAGAGAGAGCATGTTTTTAATAACAAAGAGAGTTTCTTATTAGCTTTGTTTCATTGTAATAGTGTTTCGTAGAGCCTTTATTTTAGTACTGAGATAATCTGAGGAAACCAATTGTTGTAGTAGAAATAGAAATTTGGTGCTGTTGCTGTACTTATTTGATTTTCTTTTTCAGTTAGATATAAACTACTAGTAGAATTACAATATTTGCTTAAACATTTATGATATTTGTGTAACAAAAAACTTATTATCTCTGGTGTCAGTATAGTTTTTCGATTACAGCAAATGCAAAATAAAAATAAAAATTAGGGATAATTGCAAAAGAACCATGACGTTTGAGCTAATTACCAAAAAATTCAGAGGTTCTTGAAAATTATAAAAATCCCATTAAGATTTGATTTTATTTTACATTTTTTCTCCTTTATAAGCAAAAAACAAGTCAAACCGTCTACAACATTTATAGAAATATTACAGGTAACCCTCAAATTTAAGATAATGAATCTTCGAGGTTTTGTTTTTGTAATTTTTAAAAGCTCCGGACTTTTTTGTAATTAACCCTAAAAATTATCTAGTAAATAATTTTCCCCACCACATTTCTCCGTTATAATTCTGAATTATATCAACTGAAAAGATAGAGTAAATTTTGGGAACCCTGTAGGCTGTAACTCATTATTCTTCACCAAGATGTATCACTGAATCGAATGAGTACTGAACAAAACACCAACACCATAATTTTTTATTTTCAGAAGAAAAGGTCCTAAAGAATCAATCAATATAAATCCACAAAACAATCAAACCATCTTTCCACTGCCATTTGTTATGTAAATTACAGGCAATGCAAATTGGATGCTCTTTAAACTGGAGTGGAAAGAAAAAATGAAGCTGCCACTATTAATTTGACAGGGTTAGAGTTTCTCCTCTTGAACCCTCAACAAACTCCAAAATGTTGCAAATTGGATCTTGTCAGTAAGTAGAAGGAATACCCTTGTATGGATCACCAAATGCCGCAACATTTCCCGGTCGACTGAATACAATCTGGTAAAAAAAAATATTAAAAATATTATTCAGTTTTGTAATGCAATTCTGATAAAATTTTGATGAAGAGAGGAAAAAGTAGCAAAAATATGCATACCTGATAATTTCCAAGAGTACAAGTTTTGAATCCAGCTGCACAATAGTCGAAATAATATTCCCACGTCCTGATGAACTTCTCATCGAATCCCAGAGCCTGGATTTCGCTGAAAAGCACAGATCATGTATTAGTTCCATGTATATTGATGACTAAGTTAAAAAAGTTGAAAATTGTCTGTGTTAAATAGGAACGAACAAGACATTTTATCGTTCATAATACGTGTTTACTTCTAGTTACCGCGTTTATCTTAAATCATCGGAAAATCAGAGCCGGGACAAGGTCACACGCGAAGGTCTTTTAACATGCGATCAATCTGTTCTTGATTCTTACCTTTGCTTTTTGAGGAAGTTTTCCCGCCAACATCTGAGTGTTTGGTAATAATGGATCCCTATGTCTTCAAGGTGCTCCACACTGCATAAATACATTGTAATAAGTTTTTGTTTTGTTATTCTAATTATAAATGCCTTTGAACAAAATATAAAAAAATTAAAAAGTTTACCAGAGTCTTGATGCAGTAGCCATGGCTGATGTTACTCGGCTAAGTGAAGGCAAGCATCCACCAGGGAATATATACTCTTTAATGAAGTCTGAACTACGCCTGTATTCATCGTACCTCTCATCTGGTATCGATATGAACTAAGACAAAAGAAAAAAAACGCCAAATTCCCTTTTTAAAATCAAATATACTTCTGGAGAGTAAAATTCTAGCAAAAAAGGGAAGATATCTTTGAGAAAGAGTGAAGATATTAGCAAACAAGCACTTATACTCGTTGCACGATTCACCTGAAGAACAAGAAGACCATCTTCTGCTAATACAGATTCACAGCACCTAAAAAAGTCTTCCATAAATTCATGACCTACAGCTTCTAACATCTCACTGCACTTAAGAAAAATCACAACAAAAATAAATAAACGACAATCAAGAACTTGACAGAGCATGTCCAGTTTTCATTTAAGACACAAAAGTCCATTTGACATAGTACCAACCATTAAAAAGCTCACCATGATATTATCCTGTCATATTTCTCGGTGTTGGGCAACTGACGGTAGTCGCATAGAAGGAATTTTATACGATCCTGTAAAACAATACACAGTAAATGTTATAGAGTAGAAATGCATAACAAAAGGTAGGGATAATAAAAGAAACTACCCTTGAGGTTGACCTCATTACAAAAAAAACACAATTATCTTTCAAAATTACAAATATCCCCTTAAGGTTTGCAATTTCTTAACCAAGAGGCCCCTGTTGAGGGTAAAATATGTAAAATACAAACAAATATCAAGGGGGTATTTGTAATTTTGAAAGATAGTCAGGGTCTTTTGTACCAGAAAGATGATTTATACCTGCAGACCAGCTTCCTTCACTTTCACTTCAGCATATTGAAGCTGCTGTTCTGATAATGTGATGCCGGTATATTTGCAGCCAGTTCGTTTAACAACTTCAATTGCTAAAGTTCCCCAACCACATCCGATTTCCAAAATGTGATGATTTTTACTTATTCTTGCCTATAATTTGGAGAAATATCAGCTTTTCAAGAATCTAGTTTAAAATAGAAGTGTTTTTTTTTTAAATATAGAATATGTTTCACCTTTTCAATGAGAAGAGAGATTTTCCGGAGCTGAGCAATCTTCAAGTCTTCACCTTCAGTCTTCCAAGAGAATTAAAAAGGATTACCAAGATTAGTTACATGGTGTATTTGATGAAAGCTTATTTATCAAAGGACAATACAAAAACTACCCCTGAGGTTTGGATTTATTACGAAAAAACCCATAGTTTTTGAAAATTAAAAAAAACCCATGAGATTTGATCATGTAATACACTTTACCCTTGATAAGCAAACACATTTCAAATACCACCTTTACATTTGTAAAAATATTACAAATTACTCCCTTACATTCAACACAGAATCGAACTTCAAGGGGTTTTTTGAAATTTTCAAACATCTCTGAGTTTTTATGTAATTAACCCAAACCTCAAGGGTAGTTTTTCTAATTATCCCTTTATCAAACAGATGGGATAAAGAACAGGCCAAACCTTAAATATTGCACAAGAGTATGTCATTGTTTCATCCAAAAACAGCGAAAACAATTCGTTGCTCTGGAGAATAACAAACAAAACAAGTTTCAGCTATGAATTATAATGTACAAGTGGATTGATACAATAGACAAGCTTTTATGATACATACAATTTACTTTCTCTAAAGAAAACACTGACAGATGTGTATCCATAAGAACTTACTAGGTCATAATGTCTTGAAATGTTACGGCGTGCTTGAGTTAGAGTATTCTTTCTCGACACGTGCTGAAAGAAATACTTTGCAGATGCTAATGCAGAAGTGAGAAGCAATGGTGTCCACCATCCTCTGTAGGTATAAAAGGTTTATATTCTTAAGAAGCCTTTTTGAAGAAGCCCAGAGATAATATAAATAGAGCAAATCTCTTAAGGTGTTACCTTTTGTTGTTTAAATTTGAGGTGGGAATACTTAAATCTCTATTTGCAATAAATATCTGCAAAATGGAATTCAGGAAGGTCATTATTACCAGGAAAAAACCTTATGATTCAATATTAGGAAAAAAAACTTAGAACAGTGAAGTTAAATGCATTTTTTTTATCTTACCATGAAAAGGTTGAGAAGACCTTCATCTTTATCAACAAAGGAGAAATCCCCATTAATATAGGCATCGGCTAGGCCTAAATCTGCTTCAGTTGCTACCTGTGACAGATATATAACAATGAACAAAAAAATAACAATATTGTTCGGTAACTGAGATATTATAATACATATGAAGTTCCTAAAGGTGGTTATAAAGGATCAGAGTGTTACCTTCCAATAAAACTGAGGAGTATGAATTCTCAAATAGACTTTTAAGGGGCTCTTTTTTTTGGTGCCTTCAAAGGTGAACATTGTACCTCCATTTTCCAATAAACTGTGGCAGTTCAAGTTCTATTAACATTATACATATAATATTCTCATTCCTTAAAGCTAAAACACATAATATGAAAATGGATGATAATTGAGAAACCGTAACAAAGACTAGGAAACCATAACAAAGACTAGGAAAGCACGAGTGATAAATTAGCTTATCAAGTTACTAATGCTATAGCGCATTCTTTAGATGGATAAAATTCATTAATAGAAAAATATATGGTAAAAAAGATTTTATCAGAAACTCACGTTAGACAACCGGTAGCTATAAAACGTTCAAGAAACCTAGTAACAAGAAGACGCGCTCCTGTTTCTAGCCAGGATGGTACCATGTGTTTGGGGTTGTTCTGTAGTGTGCAACTCTTTCTAAGCAAGCCGTTTGCAGCAAGTATACCTGCCTGTAAGTGTTCAAGATCAATATAACCATCCATAATCAAATCATTTTACAGTCAGTTGAAAAAGTCTTATAAATATGAGTTAAAAATAACCCAAAACTTTTTTGAAGGCAATGCAAGTCAACTTTTCAGACATTCTTATCTACCAACAGCAAAAGATAAAAGGCACATATATGTAATATTTGGAAAACCATTGGTTCCATTTGTAGGGGAAATTAAAGTATTCTTAATTTTTAATTTTGGTAAGTTAAACATTCTAGAGCAATAATAAATTTTGTCCTTTTTTTTCCACAATCTGCCTGGATTCGTTCAAGTAATTCTCGCAAACAAACGAAATCTTGTTTCATCTTTATCCATCGCAAGATAAAGATAAACGCATACTTCAGTCCTATAAAAATACAGCAAAGCCTTATTTCTAGAAAATCAAAAGTACAGGGTGAAACCAAATAAAATGTTTGTAAAAATACCTTTAGTCCATCCTCATGAAAGCCATAGCCTGCAAAAACAATACAAGGTAAACTGCCAAAGTATATAATGAGGTGTTCATCATACTGGAGCAGTGAAAATGGTGGAAAGGCTTTTTAATGCACCTTGATATGCTCCACAGAACCAAATTTTTCTTTTTCCTTGGATGAGATTTAGCTGAGATGAAGCTTTTGTTGCAGCGACTGATGGGATTGGGTGGCCAGTCGACCATCTAAGCAGAGTATGTTCAGGTGTCGAAGGCGGATTAAGTGTCACTAAAAACGGAAGGCCTGTCTCACTAATATTCTGCATTTTCAGAAAATCAAAGGTTACAAGAAAACAAGAATCACTTGAAGGCTTTGCAATAAAATGGAAAATTTGCTAAGGTCACTGTTGGCATTTTGCCTTACAAACCTGGAGAATGTTGAGCCAATACGTGACACAAACTTTATCATTAATGGTTCCAAGAAAATTCCATGCGCTCCATGCGGCTGGGTTTTTGGGCATGAACTTTTTGTCACGGTGAAGGAAAATATCACTGCCATAAAGGGTTAAAGAATAATTGTGCATTGTACCGAAAAAGGGGTTATAACGGAAAATAGCACACGACCAACGGATGATATTTTGAAGGGAAACTAAAAATAGCACCTGTAGGCATATTGAAATGCACCAAGAATTCGTATTTCGTCAAATGTTGCCTGTTTTCCTAACATCTTGAGAGCATCTGGAGCATGTGCAGCAATTATGCACTCATCGTATGTGTCTTCCGTGCCATCCTTGCAACTTATCGAACAACCTGAAAATTCCCTTTGTCTAATCAATTGTTACAACTAAATCAAGTAGATATAGTAACATTAAAATTCCATATTCTTGTTTGAAGACAAAATGCAACTAATGACATTAAGCTCCATGATCATCAGTTAATGAAATAGCATAAAAGATTTAAGTTGGTTAAAGTTGTTCATGATTTTTTGGTTTTTTTTAAGAACAAAAAATACATTAGTAGATGATTATTTAGTACTCACCCTCATCATTTGATGAAACAGAACATACTTCAGCATTGGTTCTTATTTGACAGCCCCTATTTTCCAGCACTTCTCTAACCTGTATTTGTCTCCAGGGCCACAACCATGCTGTCAGAATCTGATTACTATACAAATTACATGATTTGTTTCGCTCTCCAAGGGAGTGTTTGCAAACACTAAAAAGAAAAAGCAATTCTCAACTTTTAGCTGAAAAAAAATCACATTTTAGTGTTTTCGAATGCCATTTTCTACTTTTGATTCTGCTTCACTTAATCAGAATTAAAAAGTAGGGGGGACACTTTAAATTTATGATTCTGCTTCTAATTTGACCTTTACACGCAAATAAATCACTTTTGCAACTTCTCTGCCAAACACTCTGAATTTAATCAGTTTTCAGTTTGTATTAGCAAACACTACCAATATCTAATTCTCAACTACTAAAAGCAGAATGTTTGCTGTTTGTAAACCCTTCGTAAGTCTAAAGTTCCCTCTAATACAATCTATGGTTCTTACTAAACTAAAAATAAAAAGATACTCGAGTTTACCCTATTGACATAATTTTGCGAACGCCACCTTACTGTAAGCCATTGAGGTCGACCAAAGAGCTGCAGAACACATACATTATTCGTTAGACGAATAGACTCCAATTGAAGAAAATGAGAGTTGAAGTAATATATCACCTGTAAAAGATGGTGATTTCGACAAAATGAAAGTATGGAATATGCAGAGAAGCTCATTACTCCTTCTGAAGAGCAAGACCAGATTGAACCACATATTGGTATCTGAAAAAGCAAGTCAAACATAAATAAATAGCTCCCATTAAAAGCGATTATACGTAAAAAAATGTACGAAAACACCTGCAAGTTAATAGATCAAAAATATTTCAGCAGTCTCACAAGATAAGCCTTCTGAAATAACTCAGAATAACCGCGCGATTGGATGAAATGGCCTAATGTTTCGTTGCGATCAATGTCTGGATTGTTGTCAAGCTCCTCAAGGTAACTGCAAAAATGAGGGGGAAACTAAGAGAGTTATTAAGTTAAACAAAAGCGTGTTAGCATGACAATGAAAGAAATGTAATAAGGGCGTGTCTGAAAAAACTTCTGCTTTTAGAAGAAGTGACATACAACGTCAGAAATAAAAGCAGTTGAGAATCAGAAGTTGACAATGTTTGCAAATAGAATCAGAAGTTAGACTTGTAATTGCTTGGTTAAGAACAAGTACTATGGAAAGAAATATGATGTATGAAAGATGTGATGAACACTTACTTCAACACATCATCCTTAAATTTGATGATTTCTGTAATCATTTTCCAAAAGTAAGGATTTAGTACATTTTTCTTTTGTGCAAATAAGCCTGGTAAACCGGTACGGCTGCCCCACTCACATCCTTGTCCTTTGTCCAAGCTTACAGAGAATGACATGTCAGAAATCTCCATATCAACTCCAAGATTCTCAAAGAATTCCATCATGTTTGGATATGTAACCTGTCCAAAACCCCAAGCAACATTCTTATCTTAGGTAACATTTACATCATTAATAAATTGATCTTGATCAAGAAAACTTGTAATAGATAAATTCATCTTGCTTCTAAGATTTGGTGTCATCTCCAACCCAAAATTCCACTTTAACACTAGAATAGTATAATTTTTGCACCAAATTAAGATCCATCTCCAGCCCATCTACTTTAGATATTGGACTAAAATGAATTTCTTAATATTTCAATACAAAGATTATTTTATTAAAAACCAGATTATTATGAACATAATATTATAAATACATATTTGGTTCATTAATGAATATATTTTATTGTGTATCTAATCTACACTGTATTAAATAATATGCGTTAAAAATTTAAATAATTAATAACAAGATTTTAGTAGAGAAATAAAAACGTGACATTTGGGTAGATAAAATAAAATTTTAATTAATAATACAACTGAAATAGACAAGTAAATTTCAAATTGACAGTCATTTAATTCTCAATATTAGTATATTGCTCCCACAAATGAAATTGTATTTAAGGTTTAAATTTACTATTAAAAATTATATAATTGTATTTAAAGTTTAAAATTTACTTTTAATTTTAGTAATATTAGTAATTTATATTAATTATAACATTATAAATACAAATAATTATTTGAACAACTAAAAAGTATGTTTAGATATATTATTACTTTTTATCCTAGAAATATTGTTGTTTTCACTTAAATTTGTTAATTTTGTTTTGTCCCACAATATGACTGTCTCACACAAGTTTTTGCCTATGTCATATTGAAAGGGTAGCTAATATCAGCGGGGCAATAGGTCGGATATATGATAACCTTCACTTTGATCTTTGATTTGAGGATAATATATTAAACTAAAATGTGTTGTTTATTTGGTTTCTTTTTTAATTAATCGCAATTTCCCCCCCCCCCCCAGCAAAATTAGATTTTGATGGCATCGCCACTTTTTTTTCTACTAAGCACAAAATCAAACTGTTTAATCTTATTTCATTGCATTAATTTACAATATCAACAGACATATTAGTTTGAAATAAGTGAGGAAAGGTTCATTTTCAATCTCATTTTCATGTTTATTGTATTTACAGGTTTGAATATTTCACTAAGTTTACATATAAAAAGTAAAGGTATCTTAGATTAGTTACGTCTCAATATTCACATAACGATTTGGAATAAAAATACTTGTGGTAATGAAAAGACTTGAAATGTTACTTCCAAAGGAGAAAATAATAGTAGGTTTATTTCAATTTCTAAGTTAAATGAAAAAATTAAAAGAAAATAAAGGATATTTCTCATACAAATAAATAACACAAAAGCATTTTCATAATTCCAAATGGTGAAAATTGATTTTTTTTTTTTTTTTTTTTGGAAATCAAACAGCTTTCGCGAGGATATCAATTTTTATATTTAGCATTTGAAGAAACTAGAAAGTTATTAATAATCCATTGAAGATATTAAAAAAAAAACAGTTACTGGTTTCAAAAAAAAAAAAAAAACTGTTACTAGATTCTTAGTGGGCCCAAATGATCCTCTGGTATGGGCTAGAGGACCATCATGGACCCATGGCTCAATTAAAAAAAAATATCCAACAAGTAATAAAAGGTCCATGGGCAAATTAAATTAAACGAGTCTGAAAATGATAGGGCCCGAAAACATGCAAATGGACCCAATTGCAGAAGAAAAGTACATTGACAGCTACGCATGCAAGGCAGAACAGGAAAATGGCGATTCACACCCCAATTGGTTAGTTCACACTCAATTTTATATGCACCATTTACATAAGAAATAATTTTCCAATGGTACAACTTGGGCCACGTCAAGTACTTGTTTTATGCACCTTTTTTAAATTATTGTTCACATTAAATTTAGGGTTGAGGGTCAGAGAATATAGAAATAGAATCTTTCCAAGTTATCTAAAAGGGTTAATTTTGTATTTTTTTTTTATATATAGAGTCTTTATAATGTTTTTGTTAGTACAAATGAGGGAGGAGATGGCTGACGAGAATCGAACCTCAGACCTTTAGTATTAGATTTGAGAGTTTTAACCACTCGACTATTGACCTATTTGGAATGTTCGCATAATGTCGTATATTCTGAAGTATTTAATAAAACATGTATAAGAAGGCGAAACTAATAAACGTTTCTGAAACAAAATTATTAAAACAATGTTAATTTATCATTTCATTTTCATTTTCAGAAGAAGAAAAAATAAAAAAGAATTGACTCATGAAAAAGGCTAATAAAATTCAACTCCTTGTTGTCTTTCTGAGAACGTTCATAAAATTAGAAAAAATAAGTCACGTCATTTTTTCAAGAATAGAATTTGATATATTGGGAAAGGCTAGAAGACATGTCCATCTTGTGCATATGAACTTTTTCTATCGACTTAGTAATTAAATAAGATTTCATAAATCTATGGAAGATTGCAAATTCACCAACTAATCATGCAAACATGATTGGGGTTGGTCACTATTATTATTTATTTTATAGTTCTAGCTCTTTTTTAGAACCCTTTTTTTATTTTTTTTTTCTGTTGAAGAAATATTTATTAACTAGAAAATAATTATATTCATCACTATAATACAATGTCATCAAGATGTTGATCAAACTGAAACGACAAACTATAAGTGAACTACTATATACAACTTTGGTACAAAACATATTGGACCACGTAAAGTTAATGTGAAATTAATGTTTGGTACTAAAAGACAAAAATGTTAGCAAAGAAATTAATATTAATTTCCATGACTAATTAAATTGAGAAATTGAAACCACTTCGGCTCCTCCATTGCTTTTTTCCACTTAGAAAAACAGTGAAGAAAACATACATGAAAAATAATTTACGTGCATTTAATCTTTGATATTATGTGCCATTTCACTATTTCCGACTTATTTTAGATATTATTATTGTCGTAGAAGATAATTGATGAGTCCGAGAAACACATTCAAAGAATCAAATAGCTTTTTAGTATTTTTTTTTTCAGTTTTCATTTTATGCATTATTCATAATTTTAATTCCAAAACAAATCCAAATCAAGTCCTCAAAATCTGCCAAATGTATCTAACCCTTGGAAAATTAAATGTTTCTTGATTTACTACTCTCTCAAATGGAAATTAACACCCCAAAAATCAAGGAAAAAAATCTCCAATCAAATATGTCAGTTATTTATTTGGACTACAAAGTAAGTTGGACGAAAAATATGCAAAAAAAAAAAAAATGGAGGAGAAGGAGAATTTTTTCTTGCCTTTTTTTTATTTAAATAAAAAAGTTATTTAATTATTCGACTAAGGACCATAGACAAAATAATAATGAGACCAAAAAAATGAACCAATAAGAACAAAGGAAAACGAAAAGGAATGAAGAAAATATTAATTATAACTTACTCGATTAAAAACCATGAAGCCAAGGTCAAGTGAAGTGTCATCAATGGTGACAGTCTTAGCATGGCCGCCTAAATAATCCTCTTTCTCATACAGCACCACCGCCGCCCCGGCTTCCGCCACCATATGCGCCGCCACCAGCCCACTTACGCCGCCTCCCACCACCGCCACTCTCATTTTCGACATATTTCTCTAAATTTATTTCAAAATAAATTTAGAGAGAGAGAGAGAGAGTAGAATCTAGAGTGAATATTGGCAAATGCGGAATGGAAAAAATGATAATTGGAAAGAATTTCGTTATCAGAATGCTATTCATAAAGATAAGGTTCTCCTTCTTGTACGGATATGATAAAAATACCCACAATTTTATGTTTTTTTTTTTTTTGCAAATTGCTATTGACCCATGGGATTTATTACCTAACTCTAGATCCCAAAAAATGCAATGTCATTTTAGAAGATGATATAATGTGCTTCACTCAGTGTGTGTGTGTGTGTGCGCTTTTGAAAAGTGTAAAAATGTGTCTACCTTTGAGTTGGATGGTGAAAGCTTTGAGGTTCTACCAGCGCTTAGATTGGAGGATAAGTTGGGGCTTTTAAAGGGCTTTTTCTTTTTATTGATTTTAGGATGGGGAAAAAAAATATCTTAACTGATTACACAAATTTTGTTGTTTTATTGTGGTAACATATAAATCATTGATACTATTAAAGCATTATCCATGTTATACCAGGTGAATGGTATACTTGGTATACATACAACATATCTATGTTGTAAAAATCTCCGCCTAGCCCCGATTAATCCCCGCCTAGGCGCTAGGTCCCCCTTGTCTGCCTACGATTTTTTTTTTAGGCCGACAGCCCGCTAATCCCGCCTGTGCCCCGCCCGCTAACCCCGCCAGCCTGCTGCGCTGGCGAGTCTGCTAGCGCTTTTTACAACATTGCAACATGCAAATGTTTCATTCTTAAAAAAAATGATAGACATGTATGGTGGATCTACATCAAATGTATATGCACTTGGTGTGACATCTACAAGAACATAGATTAAGGGAAAATTCTTGTAGTTGCATTTGAATGTGAGGTTTGGATCTATCTGAGGGTAGGATTCATGAAAAGAGTTTCAATTGACTTTTACAAAATCGATTTGAAATCCACATAAAAAATAACTCAAAATATATAGGAATTTAAGGATGTGAAATCCGATGTATTATGAGATTACCCAAACAAACTTAATGATTTGTTATTATGAATTTAAAATTTTTAAATTCAAATTCATCAATTCAAATATTCATGGTTTCTAACGATTTTTCCTATTTTGTTGGTATTTCATATCTTTTGATGTATGACAATGTTTATATTAATATAAATTACGTGCAAATAATTAAAAAATGCTTATTTATCTTTTAAACATATATTTCATATACAAAAAATACTTTTCAAAAAAATAATATACAAAAATTAAAATAAAGTGGAATAGAGAAAACAAAATAGAAAACATAAAGCCGGGTCATGGACCAGTGAGTCTAGGTTCACCACAATCATTGATCCAGAGAATTCGACATGTTGAAAGGGTTCCTAGATGTTATACTTGATTTACATGTATTATATGCAATATCCATCCTCCATACTCCAAGATTGCCATCAAATTACACTAAGAAAAATCCAGTTTACCTACACAAAAATATATAGGTAAAATTATTAATATAAATGTAAAGTGTAGATAAATTATTGTAAGTAAAATCATTGTAGATAAAATCATTGTACGTATAGAATCTAAAACTGTTGGTAACCTATAATATGTCGGTATAATTTGGGGAAAACTATTATTTTATATTATGTAGGTAACTATAAAATCTAGTGACAAAACCACTTATGTCGGTAAATTTTGTCAATAAACGAGAATTTTCGTATAGTGTCAAGAATTATTTGCCTTCATAATTATTAATATAGGAGTTGTATTTGAGCAACCCTACAAAATAAAAGATTATAATTCATGTACATATATAATTCGAGATCACATTAAGATTTGCCTCTCTCTGTTCATATGTTTAGAAATGCATGTTATCCTCTAAAGGTGTTTTTTTTCGGATGGGATCTTCTATTCCAGGATGGTGTTTCATCTCATATTCCATCGCACGGATGATCGACACGTGTACAAAAGTTACCGTATTAAAACCCCACAATTTAGCCTTGATTTATGCTCCAAAATTAATATGGTAACTTTTGTACACGTGTCGATCATCCGTTGTTGTGGAATACGAGATGAAACACCATCCTGGAATAGAAGATCCCATCCGGTTTTTTTTTGCATTGGAAGTAAATAGAAAAAGGGAAGATTGAATATGTTGAGTCCATGAAAAGGGATGGCGAAATGAAAGGCCACGACTATTTCTAGTAGAATGCTAAACAGATGAGGGTAGATAAGATAATTATACTTGGTCTATTTGATGGATTCATGTACTTGGAAATGTATCTTGTGGAATATATTATGTATTAAAGTGATTTGATTCTATCTTTGGGATTGCAATTATTTGATTATCTGTTTGATCAGACCTTAAAGATTTGTTTATTGTGGATTTGTTTGTTTAGGAATGAGATGTGGAACCGTAGATGCCACTAGAATAAAAAAGAAAGTTCTATTATTTTTTATTTTTTAAAAAACATATTACGATCGAGAAAGGTATTTATTTCGAGGTAAGATAGGAATTATTTCTATATTATGCATACCCATAATTTATAATCATTTAGAAGAAGACAAACAAAAAATAAAAAAATAGAGAGGTTCAACAATGCTTTTCCAATACATAATTAACATCCATCCACTTCCCTTGGATTTTTGTGGATTTGACTCCGATGTGGATTTACATTTTTTAGATTACTCAACGTAAAAATACAACAAAGAATCAGAAAAATGTGGGAAAGGGAAGCTCGTGTAACGAAGAATGGACGTATAAGCACAATATTTGAACTTGCACAGTACCTGCATAGTATCTAAAAGCAACGTTTTGATTGAAATCAATGTTTTTGGCTGAAATTTCTAAAGGTACAAAATACTTGCAAAGTACTTTGATAATGAAATATAATATATTATAAATAGACGTCGATTGATTCATAATCAAACTATACATTTCTTTCTCTTATCTGATTGTTCTTCTTAAAGGCTTATTTTGCAGTATTAATTTTTTATTATTTACAATACGTTATCAACGCACGAGTTATTGCTCGAGAAAATATTTGTATATTTCAAGTTTGAATTTCTTTGTACTAATTTATTTTTATTTCCGTTGTAAAAAAATGGTCGATATCGAAAAACAACAATTCCAGATCCTAGATACCACTGGTGATAATTATTTATCATGGTGTCTATATATTAAATCGGATCTTGAGGATCAAGATCTGGTTGAAACATTGAAGCCTGTGAAAATCGAAGAGGCCAACGTAAAGATGAAGCGAATGCAATGATATTTATACACCATCATCTATTTGATGATTTGAAAAATGAATATATACATATTGAAAGGCCTTATGAGCTCTGGTAAAAGCTCAAAGATGGATTTGATCACACCAAAACTGTGATACTCCCGCATGCACAATATGATTGGCTACAACTGAGGTTGGAGGACTTCAAGTCCGTTGCCGACTATAATTCGATATTATTTAAAATTGAGTCTCGATAGGATCTTTGCGGGACAAAATTATCTGAAAATGTTGGAAAAAATTCTTCACTGTGCATAAATCAAATATTGTGCCCCAACAACAATATATACAACGATAATTAAAGACATATTCTGAATTAATCTTGGTTCTTCTCACGGCTGAGAAAACAAACGAATTGTTGTTGAAAAATCACGATTTGCGACCTTCTGGGTCTGATGTAGTGCCTGAAGTACATGATAACTGTTAGTCAAGTGGCTACAATAATCTAGAGGGGGGTGAACAGATTATGCCGATTTTCCGAGTTTCGCCCTCTTTTTTTCTTATGAAGATGATAGCGAGAATATAAATGCAGAAAATAAATAACACTCAATGATTTATAGAGCTTCACCCCACCTAGGGACTACGTGCTCTACCACCCCACTATCTCCGGGACGGATTTTGAAAAAATAATAATTTTATTAATAGTTACCACAACTATTACACCACCACTTTTGAAGATCACCACAATCTTCTTACAACACCTCTTAGAAGATTACCACAATCTTCTTTCACCTATGAAGAGTACCACACTCTTCAACACCTAAGATCACCCAAGTGTGCTCTTACCACAAGAATACTAACAAGGATATCTTGATTTGGAAGATTGACAAATTCAAGATTATAACTCGATAATGAAGTATACAACTTTTGAGTGCAAGTGTAATCAAGAATAAAAGCCTAGACCTCAAAATGTGCAAGTGCAAGAGTTTAGGCTATTACAACAAGAATTTTGACAATGAAGAACAAAGTATTTGCTAGTGTTGTTGTGTTGTACTTGCTGTTTCAAATCTTCCTCTATTTATAGAAGAGGTCTTGGAATTGATTTTCAGACATAGGCTCCTTCTTGGATATTGATATCTATAAAAAAACATTGCAAATAAAATCAAGATTATAGCTGTTAGAAATCAACCCCCTAAAATGAGAAAAGTTATCTGCTGGTTCAACGGTAAGTTTGCCGATAAACATATAGAGCGACCAGTCGAATAGAAATAAGAGTTTGAAAATATCACACGAAATTAACACAGGGTGACCGGTCAAACCCTGCTTGGACCGGTCCGGCCACTTCAAAAAGCAATACAGAGAGTTCAACAAGTTTTTGTCAAAAACTCAGGCATCGACCGGTCGACCCCTGGTCGACCGGTCGACCTCCTAAGAAAATCGACCGTCTCGTTTCTATTTCAAAAATCAACTTCAGATACGGGTTGCCTTATAGAGCGACCGATCGAAAACGAGACAAAAGTGTTGTCCAATTTTTGTCAAAAATAAACTTCAAGAAATACTCCAAAAATTTAGTAAAAATATTTTAGATCGATCGGGAGTATTTGGACAACATTTAGGAATATTGTTTTGGTGTAAAAATATAATAAAACAAAATCATCAAAATCATGATAAAAACATTTATCTAACACTAACTCCGGTAGAGGAGGGGGCAGACTTAGAGGCTATGAGTATAAACCCGAGCATGGTGGCCGCAGGGATCGTGATTGTGGTGCTTCACATCAAAATACTAACAGGTATGACCGTCGCAGTCATAATTATTATAATCAAGATAATTATCATTATTCTCGCAAAAATGATTATACAGTCAAATCAGTCAAATCGTGATAAAGGAAAAAATGCATATGAAAAGAACTTGTGATGATATCTGTAACAAATGTGGTATGAATGGACATTGGGCCAAAACATGTCAAACTGCCCGACACCTGGTAAATCTATATCAGAAATCAAAGAAAAATAAAGGCAAGAGTGTTTAAACACATGCCACTGAGGCAGTAGAGCCATTTAATACTACTGAGGTCTACACATATAAAATTATACACGATCAAAATCTTGTCCAAGATTGGAAATCGCTTGAGATATCATATTCCTTTGAAAATCCTATTTCTGAGGCACAAGATGCCGAATGGTTAAAATAAAACCAGATGTAATCTTTGTATGTTATCTCTCTCGTAGGGTATATTCCCAAAATGAGTTTATATGATTGTACCCATGTTTGTACTTTTTTCGGGTGATACATTCCTGATTTTAAATTTCTAATGTGAAATAATAAATCTGTTATTGTTTAATTTTTGGATCACAAAATATCAGTAAATTTTTACTAAATCATTCACAATTTTTACATTCAATTTTTTCATCCTCCTACAACTAGTTAACGGTCAGATAAAGACTAGTAATAGTAACTTTCATTCTATAATATACAAACATTTCATTCAACAAAATCATATATATTCTCTCATCTTTCTAAAAACTCTCATCAATTTCATTCAAAGAATGGTTAACATAATTGTAAAGTTTCTCATTACAATGGTCTTCATGTACACTATCTCGCTTTTTGTTGGAGAATATCCTCCAAGACACTTTTGGCTTATGAATGAGCTTCTTATCATCACCATTTTTTCTATGTTAGCCGCAATAATTTATTTCAACACGTTGTAATAATTAGATAATTATGTATGTTTATGTTGTTGAATAAAATCTTTATATTTTGAACTTCTGTTGTGCATTGATATTATTTAGTTGTTTTACATTTTAATGATAGAGTTTTTTGATAATTATATAATATTAATTTAATAATGAGTATATAAGGTACACATGGGAAACATTGAGAAAAGAGACTATTGTCTACTTGATAGTGCAACAATGCACTCAATATTAACAAATGAAGTATATTTCTCGAGTGTGAAATTGTGCAAAGAAAAACTTACAACTATATCTAGTCCCGTTGAGATTATTGATAGCTCGAGGAATACCATAGTAGTGTTGCCTAATGGTGCAATCCTGCATATTGAAAATGCATTATTATCTAGTAGATCAAAATGAAATCTACTGTTAAGGATGTGCGTGATAATGGTTAACACTTGGAGACAATAAACGAACATAATAGAGAGTGTCTATGTATCACATCCTATAAAATGAGAAAAAAGATTATCCATGAGAAATTTGAAGCAACAACTTCTGGATTGTACTATGTCCAAATTAAAGCTTTTTAATGCTATACCACCACGCCTTCGAAGCTGGTGAATCCTGATATATTTGAGTTATGACATGATCGCCTAGGATACCGAGGAACAACTATAATACGTAAGATTGTTGAACACAATAATGGACATTCATTAAAAGGCACGAAGATGCTAATGTCCACAGATTACTTCTGTGAATCATGTTCACGAGGAAAATTTATTACCAAACCTTCCATGGAAAAGGTTGGTTACAATCACCATCATTTTTACAACGTATTCATGGTGATATTTGTGGACCAATACATCCTGCAAGTGGACCATTTATATATTTTATGGTTTTGGTAGATGCATCGTGTAGATGGTCACACATATGTTTATTATCTACTATAGAAATGTTACATTTGCTCGATTATTGGCACAAATTATAAAACTTCGAGCACATTTTCCTGATTATCCCATCAAGAATATAAGAATGGATATTGTCGGAGAATTTATATCAAATTTTTTTGATGAATATTGTGCAACACTGTGAGTTAATGTTGAACACCCAGTAGCACATGCCCATATTCAAAATGGATTGACATAATCCCTGATTAAACGAGTTCAAGTCATTGCTCGCACATTGTTAATGAGATCAAGCTCACGAGTGTAGCATGGGGTTAGGCAGTATTACATGCATCAACACTTATTATATTACACCCACTACTTATCATATGCACACCCCAATGCAACTAACTCTTGGTTTTGAGCCAAATATTTCACATCTATGCACTTCCGGATATTCTGTTCAGGTGCCGATTCCACCACCTCAGAGGAAAAAAATGGGTCCATAACGTAGACTTGGTATATACGTTGGATTTGATTCTTTGTTAATTATTAAGTATTTGGAACGAATGACATGAGATTTATTTACCACTAGATTTGCGAATTGTCATTTTAATGAGACAACATTTCCATCAATAGGAAGGGATAAAGATATTTTAGATAAACAAAAACCAGTTGAGAGTATCTCATGGAATAAACAAAGTTCATCCTTAGATCCACGTACTTATGAATATGAAAGTGGAATGAATAGAATCATTCATTTATAAAATATTGCCAATAGACTTCCTGATACATTTAATGATGCTAGTAAAGTCAAAAAGTTTCATATTTCGGCTGCAAATGTTCTAGTCAGGATTATTGTTCCAGATGAAAATAAACAAATGAATGATGATATCCCACGACAAGAATGTGGTAGACCTATTGGCTCAAAAGGTAATGTTCCTCGAAAAAGAAAGGGGAGAATTGATACTAACAAGCATGCTCTAGACGACTACATAGAGCCTAATATCTCAGAAAATGTACAAATTTAAAATTTTGATAGCACTAAGAATCCCATGAGCTATAGTAATGAAATATGGGATCGAAATGAAATAATTATTGATGATTTTGCATTCGCGGTTGCTCAAGAAATTATGAATGATGATTACGATAATAAACCGCGTTCTACAATAGAATGCCGTCAGAGACCTAATTGGCCTATGTGGGAAGAAGCAATAAAATATGAGTTAGCTTCTCTAGAAAACGGAATGTATTTGGGCAAATTTATTGAACTCCAAACAATGTAAAGCCCATTGGATATAAATGGATATTTTGTTCGAAAGAGAAATGAGAAAAAACAAAGCCGTAAGATATAAAACCCGACTCGTGCTCAAGGATTCTCCCGGAGACCTAGGATAGATTATGAAATATATTCACCACGAGAGTTTAGACATGCGTAATGGACGTAGTGACGACATACCTATATAGTTCACTGGATTCTGATATTTATATGAAAATTCCTGATAGATATAAAATACCAAAATCAGATACTCCCCATGAATTATACTCTATGAAATTTCAAGGATCATTGTATGGCTTAAAACAATCTGGTAGCATGTGGTATCATAGACTTAATGAATACCTTCCTAAGGAAGGTTACAAAAATAATACCATTTGCCTATGTGTTTTTATAAAAGATCATATATCGGATCTGCTATCATTGATGTATATGTCGATGACATGAATTTGATTGGCACCCATGAAAAATTAACAAATGCTGTTGAATATCTAAAGAAATAATTTGAAGTTAAAGATCTTGGAAAACAAAACTTTGTCTTGGTCTTGAGCTAGAGCATAAAGATAACAAGATACTTGTCTATCAATCTGCTTACACTAAACGAATACTCAAACAATTTAATATAGAAAAGGCTCATCCTTTGAGTACCCCCATGATCGTACACAATTTAGATCCCGAGAAAGATCCATTTCACCAAAAGAATCAGATGAAGAGATTCTGGGTCCTAAAGTGCCTTACCTTAACGCTATTGGAGCATTAATGTATATATCATAATGTACTCTACATGATATTTCTTTTGCTGTGAATCTACTTGCACGATACAGTTCTGAGCCAACCAAAAGACATTCAAATGGTATTAAACACATTTTTCGATACTTAAGTGGTACTATAGATTTGGGGTTATTCTATTCTAAGAAATCCACTAACTCTGGGTTAGTTGGTTATGCTAATGCGGGATATAGATCTGACCCGCACAAAGCTCGATCACAAATTGATTATTTATTTGCTATAATGGTACATCTATATCATGGCGATCTACCAAACAAACATTGTTTGCTACTTCGTCCAATTACTCTGAAATCATTGCTCTTCATGAAGCTGGCAAAGAGAGTGTTTGGTTAAAATCAGTCATAACTCATATACGAAATGCTTGTCATCTGAAACCAATTACAAACACTCATACTGTTATTTATGAATATAATGCAGCATGCACAACACAAGTGAGAGGTGGTTACATAAAAGGTGATATGAACTCCAGAAAAATAGAGGTAGATATCCCGCAGATTCGTTCGCGTCACAATCTTGCCGACCTATTTACAAAATCCTTGCCGACGTCTACATTGGAAAGATTAATCTTCGGCATTGGAATGAGAAGAGTTAATACAAAGTAAGATTAATAGACCAGTTATGCAACTAATATTCTTCATTTCAGGGGAGCGAATATATTGTGCGATGTACTCTTTTTTTCTTTTATCAAGTTTTTATCCCATTGAGTTTTTTCATCTTAAGGTCTTTAACGAGGCATCATATGCGCAAAGATTGGATTTAAGCTATATAGTCTCTTTTCCTTCTGTCTGATTTTCCAACTGGTTTTTTTGGCTCAAGGTTTTTAATGAGACATATCCATCCAATATACAGTTAAGATATGTACAAGGGAGAGTGTAATGAAGAGTGGACGTATAAGCATAGTAAAATGCGGCTGAAGTTCAAACTTATACAGTGCCTGCATAGTATCTGAAAGAGACATTTTGGTTGAAATCAATGTTTTTGGCTGAAATTTGTGAAGGTGCACAATACTTGCATAGTACTTTGATAATGACATGTAACCTATTATAAATAGACGTCAATTGATTCATAATAAAACTACACCTTTCGTTCTCTCATCTGATTCTTTTTTTTAAAGGCTTATTTTACTGTATTAATTTTTCTTATTATTTACAATAACTTGAGACATTTTATCATATTTGTTATGTTACATCATGAATATTATTCATTTCTTTGGAGATATAAAATGATGGAATTGAAAATTTTGATTTGCATTTTTTATTTAGCATACGGTAACTAAGAGTTTGATTAAGTAAACAAGGTGCAAAATATTGGTGTCTTTAATAAATTGTCTTAATGTTGGCTCGCGGAGGTTTCTATATCACTATAAAAATATTCCAATTTACCAATAGAATTCACCGACAAAATTGGTTTTGTTACTAAATTTTAGACTTACCAACAGAATAATATCAAACCAAAAAAATATTCCACCCGCCAATTATACTAACCACTTACTAATGAATCACCAACAATTTTTAGTGCTTGTTTGGGAGTACTTTTGAGATGAACTTTTAGATTTAAAAGTTCATTTCAATAAAAAATGATGTTTGATGGTTAATTTAGAAGGAACTTTTGGACAAGTAAGTTACTTATTAACTATTAAGAAGTTCATTTCAAAAGTGTTCCCAAACATGCACTCAAATTTATTGACAGAAAAATTGTAGGTGTTTACCAACAATTTTAGATTTTGTTGGTAAATATTTACCTATAACGATTTTACATACACTTTATAGTTATCTTAATACTTATCTGCCGATTTTTCTGTAAGTTGGTTTTTTCTTATAGTGTATCCTAGAGAGGTCTCCTAAATCCAAACAAGAAATCAAATATTAGTCCCATAAGTAGGGGATGAAAGAACCCTCACAAGAAACCATCTCTTTTGGTACCCGAATAAAATAGGGCATAGAATTCTCGGTTCATTTAGGGATGGGGATGATATTAATATCTCTCATCCCATCTTCGTCCCATTCCCGACCCCGTTTAGATAAAAGGGGGATTCCTCATCTCCATCCTCATTTCCCGAATATATATGTATTATATTTATATATTATTAATATTAATTCTATTTATCATATTTTATTTTATTAATTATAAAAAACTAAACCATTAGATTTTTATAATTTTACTAATTCTCATTTTTTTAACAAATCAGGAATTTATGTTGTTTTTAGTTATTTTAATTATTGGTTATTTTAAGTAATTAGTTTTATGGAATATTTATTAATAACTATAAAATGAGGAAATTCCCCGCGGGGACCCCGTTACCCGAACGGGGATTCCCCATCCTTGCCCTAGATACCTAACACAGAGAATGGTGTGAGGATGGTATTTGGGATGAGATTTTGGGACGGAGATGGTATGTCGAATACCAGGCCCATCCCTTCCCATTGCCATCCATACCCATAAGCATGTTATCGATTCGGATCATCCCAAAAATATCAACGAATCAAAGAAATGGGGGAAATAAAGACCGATACGACTTATCATCTTTCTTATTTTAGGAGATATCGAATGATTGAATTTGGATTTTTAAATTAAAATTTTGCTTCAGTGTAGGGTAAGTAAGAGTATGATTAATAAAAATATGTTAGAAAATATTGGCGTCATCACTAAATTGTCTTAATTTTGGCTGGTGGATTAAGGTTTCTATATCCTAGCTAGAGAGTTCTCCTATGTCCTAGCAAGAAATTGAATATTAGTCGCACGAGCATATTATGGATCCCGACCATCCCAAAAATTATATTGACGAATCAAATAAATGTGGAAAACAAAAGGTCGATACTTTCCACCATATTTGTTATCTTTGGAAACACCGAATCATTGAATTTGGATTTTTGAATTAAGATTTTGCTCTACTGTGGGTAAATTAAGAGTTCGATTAAGAAAACAAAAGTTAGTCTCCTGTCAGACAGAATCCGTTAGATGGATCCAAATATACGACCCGTCAGATCACCAACAGCCGCACAACCACCAATACCACAACAACCACATCCACTAGCGGCTGCTAGAGTACTTTAGGTGAGCTACTAATACATTTTGGGAGATACTACTAATACTTTTCAGAGGGAAAACTATAATTTTTAGGGGGACTACTAAATATTTTTCAGAATGACTACTGATTCTTTTTGGTGGCGAGAACCAATATATTTTTGAGGAACTATTATAATTTTTATGAGAAAAACTAGTACATTTTCAGGAGGAATACTAAAATACCTATAGTCGGAAAATCCAATACTTTTCAATGAGACTTCTAATACATTTTAAGGGGAATACTAATACTTTTGAGGGAAAAAATCAATACTTTTCATGAAGATTACTAAAAATACTGTTCGTTCAAAGGGATTACTAATAATTTTCAGCAGTACTACTAATACTTTTTGGAAGGATTATTAATATTTTTCAGAGGAAAAACTAATATTTTTAAGGGGACTAATATATATATTTTCCAGGATGACAACTGATACTTTGGGGGGAGTGAGAACTTATACTTTTATGGGGAATTACTAATAATTTTATTAGAAAAACTAGTACTTTTCTGGAAGAATACTAAATACCTTTAATCGGAAAACATAATACTTTTCAATAAGACAATTAATATATTTTAGTATGAATACTAATACTTTTGGCGGAAAAAAATCAATATATTTTATGAGGATTACTATAAAATCTGTTCAAGGTGATTACTAATACTTTTCAGTGGTATTGTTAGTCCAAGTGGCTACGAAAATCTAGAGGGGGGTGAATAGATTTTCCTAATTTTCCGATTGATGCACTCTTATTCGAATATGAAGATGGTGAAGAGATAGAAGTGTAGAAAAGAAATCAACACACAATGGTTTATACAACTTCAACCCATCTAGGGCCTACGTGCTCTACCACCCGATATGTCCGAGTGGATTTTGAAAAGGAAAAAGTTTATTAATAGATACCAAACTATTACAACATTTACCTTGAAGAGTACCACACTCTTCTTACAACACCACCTATGAAGATCACCACAATTTTCCAACTCGAAGAGCACCAAACTCTTCTTCACCTCGAAGAGCACCAAACTCTTCCAACACCTCAAAGAACACCAAACTCTTCAACATGAAAAACACCAAGTTTTTCAATCAACTACCTCTCATCAACCAAACGTGCTCTTGCCAAAAGAACAC
The DNA here is from genome assembly GCA_016081115.2 of Rehmannia glutinosa. Classification (NCBI taxonomy): domain Eukaryota; kingdom Viridiplantae; phylum Streptophyta; class Magnoliopsida; order Lamiales; family Orobanchaceae; genus Rehmannia; species Rehmannia glutinosa. The sequence continues at coordinate 9,010,057 of CM071935.1, forward strand.
TAATAAGAATTTATTGTTTTGGATGATTTACAAATACAATCAAGATTACAATTTGAAAGAAATATTACAACTCAAAAGTGCAAGTGTAATCAAGAATAAAGCCTAATAATCAAGATGTGCAAGTGCAAACCTTAGGCTAAATACAACAAGAAAGTTGACAATGAAGAATAAAAGAATTTGCTGATTTTTCTTGTTGTGTTCTATGCTTGTATGTTGTATTTGATCCTTCAAATTCTCATATATTTATAGGAGAGCTTCAAGATTGGATCTCCAACATAGGCTCCTCCATCTTCGCTTTTGTCTACAAAAGAAGGATCAAAAGATCTAAAAAAATGGTTAAGAAATGATAAAGTAAATACTATCAGATAATGGCTTAACAACGAATATAATTTTGCTGTCAAAAATCATAGGGCGACCGGTCGCTATGTTAAAAATTCAAAAGTTTAAAACGTTAATCTGAGATTGACACGGGTGGGGACCGGTCCACATCAGAGTGTGACCGGTCGTCTAAGGGGTTCGGCTGGTCCCCTTAAGATCCAACCGGTCCCCTTCGAAACAGAGGAACTTTTACAAGAAAAATAATTCATCCCAGGCATCGGTCGCCCTCACCGGTCTCCCTACCTATTTTCAGCATACATGTTGTTCTCTATTTCGACAAACTTTCTGGTATGGGTTGCTCTATAGGGCGATCGGTCAACTTAAGTACATAGAAGTTGTCCGATTTTTATCAAAAATAAAGTTCAAGAAGTACTTCAAAAACTTATAGTAAAAATCACTTAAAATATTTTGAAGTATTTGGACAGCATTCCTGGACATTGTTTTGGCATAAAACTCATTTATAAGAAATCATCAAAATCATGATAAAAATATTTATCTAACAAACTCCTCTTTTTTTATGATTACAAACCAAAACAATCTTAAGAGAGCGATTTTAAAAACGAAACAAGTTTTTTTGGTCAAAATCAACTATCCATTATAAGCAACCTTTTCAAGATAAAAAAAAAAATAAGGATAAGAGCAAAAGTTTTTCAAAGTGAGTTTCACAAGCTCCCCCTATCAATAAGCATACAAAGAATTAACTCACTTGAAAGCTAAAAGCTTATCTTTTGCAAATATGACTTAAAGCTCAAGAGCTTAAAAGCTCCCCCTGTCAAAGAATAAGTCATTAGTCATAAAGTTCAATCAATACAAGAGCAATAATCCCCAAGTCATCCACAGCTTGTGGCTTTATATGACATAGTTTTTTCTGCGAGCATTTGAGCTTTTTCTAGCTCATTTGATCTTACCAATAGCTTACAAGCTCATATCATTTTTCTCCCTCTTTGGAATCATCAAAATACGATTAGCACAATAAAAATATCATAGATATATTAAAGTACACATGAGGAAAAAAACGAGCAACTATCATGACAATATCATGGATTGGGTACAGAGAATCATAATATTACTTAAAGAACATGTGAGAAGTACATAATCATCATCAATATGTGGATATGAAACAATTTTAAGCAATAAGATCATGTAAAGAATAGAATTTTTATTGAGACATTTTATCAAATATTTGGCATTCATAAGATAAAATCAAAGATGTACATACCATTTGTATATTGAATCATGCCCAAAAAAATCACCACCAATCCTAATTCTACAATCATAATCCATCAACATACACAATTCCCATCACAATAATACAAGTACTATACGAATATAACAAGTTTCAATACATATTCAAGGGTTCAACCCAATTGAGATTAAAGAGGGGAACTAAACTTACCGATGATGAATAAAGATGGATACAATAAGTAAAATATGTATATAGGAATCCCAAAACAGCAGAAATATCAAGAAGAAATCATTTTGGGTGAAGTGTGTGCGAATTTGGGCGGAGGGGTGTGAAATTTGTAAAATAGAATGAAATGAGGACATAAACAATTTTATTTCTGTGACAAGCCGGGCGGCCACCTCGACCTAGGGTGCGACTCTGTGTAATGCGAACAAGGCGGCCGGCCGACCCCTAGGCGGCACCTGTACGGCTTGTCCTGGTTCTATTTTTCAGAGTTTTGAAATGAAAGATTTTTCACCCCTAAGTTTTAAAAATGCACAAAATGCAAACATAAACCTTATTCAATATGAATTAAGCCTAAACAAGCTCGAATTGAAAAAGACTCGACGATTAATGGTTTTGTAAAAATGTTCGTGAGTTGTTCTTGAGACGGAACAAAGCACATCTCAATTTTTGGTTTAGAAACACAATCCCTTAGAAAATGGTGTCGAACCTCAATATATTTACTTCGGTTATGAAGAATCGGATTTTGAGAAATATTTATAGCGGACGTATTATCACAAAAAATAGGAACGTTTTCAAAAGAAAATTTATAGTCCGCTAAGGTTTGTTTCATCCAAAGAAATTAAGTACAACAAAAGGCCTTGGAAATGTATTCGACTTCGCCCGTAGATAAGGATACACAATTTTGCTTCTTTGAAAACCAAGATACTAGGCAATCGCCTAAAAATTGACACGAGTCGGATGTACTTTTACGATCATCAATATTACTGGCATAATCTGAGTCACCATATCTTTTTAAAGAAAAATTTTCATTTCTTTGGATAAAACAAACCATAAGAAATAGTGTCTTTTAATATCGAAAAATTCTTTTAACGACATTTAAATGAGATTTTGGATTGCTTTGAAATCGAGCACATATGCATACAACATGAAGAATATCAAGTCTATTAGAAGTATGATAAATTGAAGAACATACCTCGATTTTATTTTTGTCAATCAATATGCCTTTATCAAACTTGACCAACTTGATGTATATAACCATGGATTTTTTTACGATCTTTTGTTCCAAAAATAAACTCCTGCAGAATCCAAACAAAATTTCTTGCACAAGAGTTTAGTAGTACCGATGATATCGGCTATGTTGATATGAATGTTATATAATATCTTTTCAAGACAAAAATCAAGTAACATATACTATGTTGTAAAATCAAAATAAATTTGATGAAACATGTAAAGTCTAATGTGCTTATAGAAAAGTTATATGAGGTCTTCTTTGAAATATAAAAATCCGAGAAATTATAATTAAGACCTCACTCTTTGAGAAACATTTAGAAAGAGAATTTGACAAAATTAAGAATATGCTCAATAAAAATTAATGACTCAAATAATATACAAAATTCAAAAAGTGGGTAAGAGTTATCAATATCGCCATTGCCAACGATTGTGTTTTTCCCATTGATGATTATACCTTGAGAAATAATTTTGTTGATAATATATTCTCCTTTGATCATATAGCGCAAATATTTGTTGTCTATTTGATGATTTGAATTTCCATTGACTATTATTATGCCGAGTACCTAACAAGAAATTATCATGTGGTACCCTCAAGTGTTTGGGTCCTTTGGGATTAGCATTGAGACTTTTAGGTCCTCAATAATAATTTGAGCTATTTCTAGCCCGACACATATTTGTTGTGTGATCATATTTACCGCAGTAGAAATAAGTAATATTTTTTGGAAGTATAATGATTCACATAAGTAGGTACTTGGTTTTTTTTTCATATCATTGATAACATTTGGCTTATAACCAAGTCCTAGTTTCAAATGATCACAATGTTGAACATCATGAATTTTGGTCATTTTATCGGTACTCAAGTTAAACTTCATCATATCATTTTTCATGAAATCAATATCCTTTTTTTTTAATACGTTGGGAGTAGTGGTTGGAAGTGAGGGGATAAATTTCAAAGAAATTGAAAGATACAGGGTTCGAACCCTAGTCAACACCCTTACCTTTAGCGATACCACTTGAGCTACAAGCTCATGGTGGTCATGAAATCAATATCCTTAATAAGAGTTCCATTTTATTTTTCAAGGTATCTAACTTTATCAAGAGTAACATTATGAGAACTATTAAGAGATTCATAAGAAGCAAGTAAACTATTTTTTTCTAATTTCATTTTATTATACTCTTTTTTCAAAATCTTGTATTTAACAATCATATTTTGAAACTCGTTTTGCAATTCATCATAATCATCTTGCAAGTCATTAATGAAAGAGATAGAAGAGTTAGAGCGTACTTCATTATCTTCTTCGATGCCCATAAGACATTGCTCGGCTTCTTCATCATCGGATATTACAAGAAGCTCATCCCATGTTTTTGCTTTGGCTTTGGCATTCAAGGCTTTTAATTTTTGTGGAATTTCTCCTTCTTCCTTTGTTCTTTTTCCCCTTTTGGACAATCGACAACATGGTATCCGGGTTTTCCGCACTTAAAGCAAGACTTGTTTCTTACTTTTCTTTCCTGGTTTTTATTTACAAATTTTGTAAATATTTTAACAGGTTCATCATCTTTATCTATATCCTCATCACTTGAATAATAATTTTTCGATTTTGAGGCAAAACCTTTTAGAGTTGATCCCATATCTGGTTGAGAAGTCGATGCCTTTGAATTACTCATTTCATTGGTATAAACTTCATAGATGAGAAGATTGCCGATAAGCTCATCAAAATTTAGAGTTTCTAAATTTTGAGCTTCCGTGATAGCGGTAAAAACTTTATCGGACCAAGAGGCGGGAAGAACATTTAGAAATTTGGTGGCTTTATCCTCTTCAGAAATAATTTTCCCAAGTGCAACTAGAGGATTTACAATGTTGTCAGGCTTTCAACCATTTTGGAGACATTTTCTCCATCGTTCATAGTGAAATTTTCGAACTCTTTGACCAACATGGTCTTTCGAGCTTGTTTCACTTTCTTTGTGCCTTCATAGATAACTTCCAATTTTCCTACACATCATGAGCGGATCAAATTCCTCTGATACGATTATACTCCATATCAGTAAGACAACAATGACGAATGTTAAGAGGTTTACCATTTAAGGAGAATATTTTCTTATCTTCGTCATCGAACTCCTTGAGGGCTTTAGGAATTTGAGTTCCATCCTCCTTTTTCTTCATTGGGATAGATACTCCGTTAATAACCATATTCCAAATATCGAACCCGAAACCTTGTAAGAAGCACTCTATTCTATCTTTCCAAAATGCATAATTATTGGAGTCGAAGAGAAACGATCTATTGAATAAAGCACCGGTTGGAAGATAGCTCTCGTTCATAGCCATGGATCTTTCCTCTTTACTCGCAAGGAAGAACGAGTTTGCCAAAGAGTTTGGCTTTGATACCACTTGTTAGTCCAAGTAGCTACAAAAATCTAGAGGGGGGGTGAATAGATTTTCCCGATTTTCCAATTGATGCCCTCTTATTCGAATATGAAGATGGTAAAGAGATAAAAGTGTAGAAAATAAATCAACACACAATGATTTATACAGCTTCAACCCACCTAGGGCCTACGTGCTCTACCACCGATATGTTCGAGTGGATTTCGAAAAGAAAAAAGTTTATTAATAGATACCAAACTATTACAATATTTACCTTGAAGAGTACCACACTGTTCTTAAAACACCACCTATGAAGATCACCACAATCTTCCAACTCCAAGAGCACCAAAATCTTCTTCACCTCGAAGAGCACAAACTCTTCCAACACCTCGAAGAGCACCAAACTCTTCAACACGAAAATTACCAAGCTTTTCAACCAACAACCTCTCATCAACCAAACGTGCTCTTGCCAAAAGAACACTAACAAGGATTTCTTATTTTGGATGATATTACATATTCAATCAAGATTACACTTTAAAAGAAATATTACAACTCAAAAGTGCAAGTATAATCAAGAAAGAAGCCTAATAATAAAGATGTGCAAGTGCAAAGCTTAGGCTAAATACAACAAGAATGTTGACAATGAAGAATAAGAGAATTTGCTGATTTTTCTTGTTGTATGCTTGTGTGTTGTATTTGATCCTTCAAATTCTTCATCTATTTATATGAGAGCTTCAAGATTGGATCTCCAACATAGGCTCCTCCATCTTCACTTTTGTCCACAATAGAAGGATCAAAAGATCTACAAAAATGATTAAGAAATGAGAAAGTAAATCTATCAGATAATATCTTAACAATGGATAGAATTTTACTGTCAAAAATCATAAGGTGACCGGTCGCTATGTTGAAAATTCAAAATTTTAAAACATTAATCTGAGATTTGACACGAGTTGCCAGGTGGTGGGGACCGGTCCACATCATAGGGTGACCGGTCGCCTAGGGGGTTTGACCGGTCCCCTTCGAAATAGAGGGATTTTTACAAAATAATACTTCATCCGAGGCACTAGTCGCCCTCACTGGTCCCCCTATAGGGGCACCAGTCTCCCTCCCTATTTTCAGCATACATGTTATTCTCTGTTTTGACAAACTTTCAGGTATGAGTTGCCCTATCGGGCGACCGGTCGACCTAAGTAGAGAGAAGTTGTCCGATTTTTGTCAAAAATAACGTTCAAGAAGTCTTCAAAAACTTAGTAAAAATTATTTAAAATGTTTTAAAGTATTTGGACAACATTCAAGGACATTGTTTTGGTATAAAACTCATTTATAAGAAATCATCAAAATCACGATAAAAATATTTATCTAATAGGTACTACTAATACTTTTTAGGGAAAAACTAATACTTTTAACTGCACTACATCACTGCCTAATATTACAAAAATGTCACCAGTCCAATGATATTATGCCATCACCCCAGAATATTACAAAAATGCCACTGTGTTCCGAATCACAAAAATGCCATCACCTCTTTAGAATTATAAAAATGCCACCACCTATAGTATCTAGGTCGGTTTAGGATGCGTCTAACAAACTTGAACCCGTTAGACCGTCTAATAGAAGTTTTTGCCGAGAAAAAATATTACAAAATATTAGTAGATTAGAGATGGCAATTGGAGAAGATGAGGTTGGTATTGGACATGCCATCTCCATCCCGGAATCCAATTTCAAATACCATTCCTGTACCATTCCCCCCTTTGGGTATCTGGGACGGAGATGGGGAATCCTCGTTCGGGGAATAGGATCCCATTTTGTATTTTTTAAAAAATAATCTGTAAAATAAATTACTTAAAATAAATAAAATAACATAAAAGAAATAATGAGAACAATTAAATTATTAATACTTGAGAGTTAAGTTTTTAAAAATTAATAAATATTATAAATAGAGTTATAAATGTCTATCCCCTTCCCATCCCCAGTTCTAAAGAAGTAGGAAATCGCCATCCCATTCCATCCACAAAGTAATCGGGGATTTCTACGTCGTATGGCGGATTGAGTCCTAGAATGGACTCCTCATTAACAAGATATATTAGTCGCAAAAGCATGTGTAGGATTGAGTGGTCTTACTTTAAACATGAGTTAACAAATATGAAAAGTTGCCATGTATTTAATTTTTTAAAGTTCTTTGTAAATTGTTTAATTATTTTATATTTTATATATTATATTATTTATTATACAATAGAAGAAAATTAATTTTTAAATATATGTCCATTTGGTAAATAATTTGGTTTTTTTCACCTCTTAAATGGGCCTAATAAGTTTCTACACCGTCAAAAACTTGATAATAACTCGATTTTTGGAACCTCTATACATACATACATACACACACACACACACACACACACACATATATATATATATATATAAGATGGGTATACAATTTTTACACTCAAGTTATGAGCATTCAATTACTCTATTTCCTTTTGAATCTGATTTGAGCGTCGAAAAGTTTTGTTGGAATTATCGGCTTGTTATGTCATAGACCGTGATCCCAATCAATAACTAACATCTGATTTGGACTAGCGAAAGGAATAAAGTGATACCATGTCACAAAAATATAAAAGTTAAAATTTGCTCTTTAATTATTTGAGTAATATTGCATGACTCTAACATATATATATATTTTTTAAATTAAGATCGAACCATGCAAGGGCGGAGCTAGGCGTGTAACGTTGGGGAAGGGGGGCAAAATCAATAAAAAATAAATATTTAGTACTAAAAAATAATATTTTAAAATAAAATATACATTTCAAAAATTTGGGGGAGCGTGCGCCCTGGAAGTGGAACCATGCATGAAATTACAACTCATTACATTTTAAAAAATGATGCATTTTCTAAATATCATACAAATAACTTAAGTGTCAATTTTCTTTTTTTTAACTCTATTAAGTAACATTAGAAATATAATATTAAGATGTTACCTTACTATCATCACAGTGTTGGAAATTGGGTTTGAGAAAGAGGGCGTCGACCCGACTTTGACCAAATTTTCGATGGCTAAGAATTTAATTCTAGAGGAATTAAATTGTGAATTATTAATCTACGTTTCGAGTAGATGTTCGTAGTATTTTGTATTTCTCAAAACCAAATTTTGGTGAGTGAGAAATTCATACACGAAGTTGGCCACACGAATGAGCATAGTTTATCCTAGTATAAAAATACTAGAAGGTGTTATTGTTTGAATATACTATAACACAAGTGTATGATCACAAATAGGCCTTGGACTGACCCGACTCTTTGGGCTTGAGTTCCAAATTAGTTAGTTTTGTCACTCGAAAATGGGCTTGGCCCAAATTCAAGTGAGTGTTGGGCCTGATGTATCTGGACATTGGAGATGTTCAGGTTCATGTATCTTTCTTGGAGTTTGTAACTCCTTGATAGTGGTTATAATGTGATTTGTAACTCTTGGAAGTTACATTTGGTTTTAATTGCCCATTTTCTATCATTAAATCTCCTCCAAGTGTTGGAAATTGCAGCCTTTGTATGCTTAGCTTGCATTCAAATTCGAATCAATGAAAAATAGTGAGAAAGAGAGAGAGGTAGAAAATATTCTGCAGAAAGTTATTCTGTCCAGGATGTTATCCCGAATGTCGTCACATCTGTCGTCAAATCTCTCGTTGCATCTTTCTTTCTGCATTTTCCGAGTCAAGCAAACCAGTCTTCTCATCTTTTCTAGTTCGATGGAGTTTTTGTGTTAGTGGTGCTCCTACACAAAATATGTAAGCCATTTTATCTTTGGAGATATTACGTCAAACCGTGAGCACTAGCGGGGATGTATTTGTCTTGCGGAAAGAGGTCTTCCTCGACTCGGCTTGTAAAGTTCTTTTAGATTCATGCTTCTGGAGTTGGGGTTCATTCAAGACTTGCAATAGTTAGATTTTGCTTCAAGTTGTAATTTTTTGTTTCTATTTTTTGTAAGGCCATTGTTGAAGGCATTTCCCGTTGTAACACATTGTAATCAACAATCGCAAGACAAATATCTTACCTTCATGATGGCGACGAGAAATAGGGCCTTAGCTTGAAGATGAATCTGACAGAAGACCTTCCAGTGGTTTACTGGAATTGTAATTGTTGCTAAAAACGCATTGCATTTGAAGCATGGGGGCTAGGATGGTGATATCCTATGCCGTAACTTTATCTTTAAAAGACTTAGTTGTACACTTTACTGTATGTATTGTGTGGTTTGATATGAACTGAGGATGTTTTTCCAAAAGGTTCATGGTTTTGAAAAGAAATACGAAATGAGGATGTGATTTCCAAAAGGTTCGTTATTTATAATTTTTAGATTGAAAAATGGATGATTCCAAGAATCCAAAAATGTGTTGAAACTAGTCTAAAAGTTTCAACTGATCCTGCATGATATTCGTGCTGAAGGGATGTCATTTAAATGAAAAATTCCAAATGGTTACATCGTTAAGATGTTGTTACCATGTTGGAAAATTTTCATGAATTCCTAAATGCATAACTGGAAGGAAATTGGATCAGTGGCCTGATTGTTTGATTGAAAATCGAAGAAAGCAATCAAAGGTCTGAAAGCTATATCTATGAAAGTCTTGCTAGAGACTCGAGAAAAGTGTGTTGGAATACTTTTTAAGAATTCTAACAGATCCAGCAATTGTGGGGGTATGACCACACTTTCTATCACAATTTTGGCTTTCGAGCTACAGTTGCAGATTTAGATGTGACAGAAGATGTAGTCTGAGATGTGGTAACATCTAAGGCAGACGTTGAACCACAACTGCATGAGGTGTTGGAATAGATATTGTAACACCAGAAGCGACATTGTACCACAGTTGCAAAATATATTGTCTGAAGTGTTGTAACACCTAAGGTAGTTTCAGAACCAAGTGTGAGGTCTGAAATATTGTCGAAGGTGTGACAACATCTAAGGTCACACTCGCTGTAAAATGGTTCGAACACAATTTTTGGAACAAGGTTCTGAAATTTATTTGAACGATGTTCTAATGGTATTATTGGAACAAGGTTCTAATAGTAATAGAACAATGAAAAGCATTCTAATGCTTATTAAACGACCATGAGCTGTGTAAGTTCTGGGGTAACCCGGAGTTGAACAAAGAAACACAGAATATATGGGGAGAAACTGTGTTAACGGCGAACCACATATTGAATAAAATCCCACTTAAAGGGAAAGATAAGACTCCTTACGAATTGTTGAAAAATCGTAAGACTTCTTATAAATACCTTAAAGTGTGAAGTGTTTGGCTAAGGTTGCAATACCTGAACCAAAGCAAGTTAAAATCGGTCCTAAAATGGTTGATTGTGTTTGTGTTGGTTGAACTTAACAGTAGTGCATATCGTTTTATGGTACATAAGTCAGAAAATCCAGAAATGACAGGTGGTACCATAATTGAGTCAAGGAATGCTATATTCTTTGAGAATATTTATCCTTGTAAAGAAAGGATAGATGGAAGTTTAAAGAAATGACTATATTCAGATGTAGCTGGAGATGTTACTTCTGGTGTTATCACATCTGGAACAACTGCAGATGTTACTGCAGATGTTGCTGAAGATGCTACTTTGGATGTTATAACATCTGAGACGGCATTTAGGACAACATCTGCTGTCATATTTGACAGTTAGTTTCTGCACCGAGTGATGAAGAACTAAGATGAAGTAAGAGGCCTAAGGTGGTTAAGTCCTTTGGACCTGACTTTCTAATATTGATGTTAGATGGTGAGCCAAACTCAATTAAAGAGGCTCTAAGTAGTGTAGATGCTCCACTCTGGCAAGAAACAATCAATAGTGAAATCGAGTCCATTCTGCAAAATCATACGTGGGAGTTGGTTGATCTCCTTGCTGGTCAAAAACCTTTAGGATGTAAGTGGATCCTAAAGAATAAGTATAATGCAGATGGAACTATTGATAAGTATAAAGCACGACTTGTAGCCAAAGGCTTTAAACAAAAAGAAGGGTATGACTTCTTTGACACCTATTCTCTGGTAACGAGGATTGCGTCTATTCGGGTGCTTCTCGCAATTGCTGCTTTGCACAATCTAGAGATTTATTAGATAGATGTCAAGATGGCATTTCTGAATAGAGAGATAGATGCTGAAATCTACATGGAACAACCTGAAGGGTTTGTTGCACCCTGTCTAGAAAAGAATGTGTGCAAGTTAATAAGATTCTTGTACTGACTGAAACAAGCTCCAAAACAATGGCATCTTAAGTTTGACAATACAATATTTTCAAATGGGTTTAAATCAACAAGTGTGATAAATGCGTAAATGTCAAAGGGACATCGGAAGCATTTGTCTATAAGTAGACGATTTGTTAATCATGGGCAATAGTCATGATACTATCATGGATGCGAAAAGAATGTTAAAGAGAAACTTTGATATGAAGGATATGGGGACTACTGATGTGATACTGGGGATAAAAATCAGCAGGACTCCTGATGGAATTATCTTGTCACAATCCCACTATGTGGAGAAAGTGCTCAAGAAATTCAATGCTTTTGATAGTTCACCGTCAAAGACGCCCATTAATTTAAGTGTAAATTTGGTTGCTAATAAAACAGAATCAGTGGCTCAGATGGAATACTCACGTATAATAGGCAGTCTGATGTACATTACAAATTGTACACGTCCAAACTTGGCATATCCGGTAAATATGTTGAGTAGGTTCACGAGCAATCCAAGTCATGAGCATTGGAAAACGTTAACCAGGGTGTTAAAATACTTGAAGTATACCCTGGAGTATGGGCTATACTACTCGAGATATCCGGCTGTACTTGAAGGTATAGTGATGCTAGTTGGATTTCGGATTCGAAAGATTCTTATTCCACTAGTGGATACATATTCACCATTGGAGGCGGTGCGGTATCGTGGAAGTCCATGAAGCAAACGTGTATAGCTCGGTCCACCATGTAATCTGAGTTTATAGCTTTGGACAAAGTCAAAAGAAAGCAGTGGCTTCGAAAATTTTTGGAAGATATTCCATGTTGGAGGAAGCATGTGCCTTATGTGATGATTCACTGTGATAGCCAAGCGGCTATAGGAAGGGCACAAAGAAATATGTATAACGGTAAGTCTAGACATATTCGTCGGAGACACAATACCATTAGACAATTGATCTTAAATGGTGTGATGTCAATTGACTACGTAAAGTCAAAATATAATTTGGCAGATCCTTTGATGAAAGGATTGAATCGAGATTAATTGAGTAAATAGCTAGAGGAAATGGGCTTAAAGTCCACAAAGTAAAATAGCCATCATAGTGGTAACCCAACCATGATGACTGGAGATCCACAGAACTTAGTTCAATGGGAAAACTAAGTTATGAAGGTTATGTTGTAACAATTGGAAACAATGTTTCAACCCATCCCTAGAGAGTAATGCCAAGTGTTGAAACACATGCAAGTTGTGGTGAGGCTGAGTCATTTGACTTTTAATGATTCCTACACCTCATTGAGGTTGAGTATGGCAGGATACTCGGATAGGAGATCACCTATATAAGTGATAAGTGCAGGCCTCTTCAAAGTAACACTTATGAATCCAAAGAGGTGTCCATGGCCGAAACGGACACAAAACGTGAGAACAATAGGTGTTGAGATCTTACTGTGTTAATGTTGTTGTCTCGGTATACACCGTGGAGGAATATTTCAAGGCATTACGTCTACTAAGCCGCCAGTGTACCCAATGGTATTAACTACGAAAGGTTCAAAGCCACAAGCTACCTTTTCGGATGCAGTATTGCCTCTTGAGGACTGGTTTGCGTGTCTACATTCATGCATGCATTAATTTCCACTCATTTGGGGGATTGTTGGAAATTTCGGTTTGAGAAAAAGGGCGTCGACCCGACTTTGACCAAATTTTCGGTGGCTAGTTAAATTATGAATTATTAATCTACGTTTCAAGTAGATGTTCGTAGTATTTTGTATTTCTCAAAATGAAATTTTGGTGAGTGAGAAATTCATACACGAAGTTGGCCACACGAATGAGCATAGTTTATCCTAGTATAAAAATACTAGAAGGTGTTATTGTTTGAATATACTATAACACAAGTGTATGATCACAAATAGGCCTTGGACTGACCCGACTCTTTGGGCTTGGGTTCCAATTCAGTTAGTTTTGTCACTCGAAAATGGGCTTGGCCCAAATTCAAGTGAGTGTTGGGCCTGATGTATCTGGACATTGGAGGTGTCCAGGTTCATGTATCTTTCCTGGAGTTTGTAACTCCTTGATAGTGGTTATAATGTGATTTGTAACTCTTGGAAGTTACATTTGGTTTTATTTGCCCATTTTCTATCATTAAATCTTCTCCAAGTGTTGGAAATTGCAGCCTTTGTATTCTTAGCTTGCATTCAAATTCGAATCAATGAAAAATTGTGAGAAAGAAAGAGAGGTAGAAAATATTCTGCAGAAAGTTATTCTGTCCAGGATGTTATCCCGAATGTCGTCACATCTGTCGTCACATCTCTCGTTGCATCTTCCTTTCTGCATTTTCTGAGTCAAGCAAACCAATCTTCTCATCTTTTCTAGTTCGATGGAGTTTTTGTGTTAGTGGTGCTCCTACACAAAAGATGTAAGTCATATTATCTTTGGAGACATTACGTCAAACCGTGAGCACTAGCGGAGACGTATTTGTCTTGCGAAAAGAGGTCTTCCTCGACTCGGCTTGTAAAGTTCTGTTAGATTCATGCTTTTGGAGTTGGAATTCATTCAAGACTTGTAATAGTTAGATTTTGCTTCAAGTTGTAATTTTTTGTTTCTATTTTTTGTAAGGCCATTGTTGAAGGCATTTCCCGTTGTAACACATTGTAATCAACAATCGCAAGACAAATATCTTACCTTCATGATGGCGACGAGAAATAGGGCCTTAGCTTGAAGATGAATCTGACAGAAGACCTTCCAGTGGTTTACTGGAATTGTAATTGTTGCTAAAAACGCATTGCATTTGAAGCATGGGGGCTAGGATGGTGATATCCTATGCCGTAACTTTATCTTTAAAAGACTTAGTTGTACACTTTACTGTATGTATTGTGTGGTTTGATATGAACTGAGGATGGTTTTCCAAAAGGTTCATGGTTTTGAAAAGAAATACGAAATGAGGATGTGATTTCCAAAAGGTTCGTTATTTATAATTTTTAGATTGAAAAATGGATGATTCCAAGAATCCAAAAATGTGTTGAAACTAGTCTAAAAGTTTCAACTGATCCTGCATGATATTCGTGCTGAAGGGATGTCATTTAAATGAAAAATTCCAAATGGTTACATCGTTAAGATGTTGTTACCAGGTTGGAAAATTTTCATGAATTCCTAAATGCATAACTGGAAGGAAATTGGATCAGTGGCCTGATTGTTTGATTGAAAATCGAAGAAAGCAATCAAAGGTCTGAAAGCTATATCTATGAAAGTCTTGCTAGAGACTCGAGAAAAGTGTGTTGGAATACTTTTTAAGAATTCTAACAGATCCAGCAATTGTGGGGGTATGACCACACTTTCTATCACAATTTTGGCTTTCGAGCTACAGTTGCAGATTTAGATGTGACAGAAGATGTAGTCTGAGATGTGGTAACATCTAAGGCAGACGTTGAACCACAACTGCATGAGGTGTTGGAATAGATATTGTAACACCAGAAGCGATATTGTACCACAGTTGCAAAATATATTGTCTGAAGTGTTGTAACACCTAAGGTAGTTTCAGAACCAAGTGTGAGGTCTGAAATGTTGTCGAAGGTGTGACAACATCTAAGGTCACACTCGCTGTAAAATGGTTCGAACACAATTTTTGGAACAAGGTTCTGAAATTTATTTGAACGATGTTCTAATGGTATTATTGGAACGAGGTTCTAATAGTAATAGAACAATGAAAAGCATTCTAATGCTTATTAAACGACCATGAGCTGTGTAAGTTCTGGGGTAACCCGGAGTTGAACAAAGAAACACAGAATATATGGGGAGAAACTGTGTTAACGGCGAACCACATATTGAATAAAATCCCACTTAAAGGGAAAGATAAGACTCCTTACGAATTGTTGAAAAATCGTAAGACTTCTTATAAATACCTTAAAGTGTGAAGTGTTTGGCTAAGGTTGCAATACCTGAACCAAAGCAAGTTAAAATCGGTCCTAAAATGGTTGATTTTGTTTGTGTTGGTTATGAACTTAACAGTAGTGCATATCGTTTTATGGTACATAAGTCAGAAAATCCAGAAATGACAGGTGGTACCATAATTGAGTCAAGGAATGCTATATTCTTTGAGAATATTTATCCTTGTAAAGAAAGGATAGATGGAAGTTTAAAGAAACGACTATATTCAGATGTAGGAGATGTTACTTCGGTGTTATCACATCCGGAACAATCTGATGTTATTCTGCAGATGTTCTTTGAAGATGCTACTTTGGATGTTATAACATCCGAGACGGCATTTAGGACAACATCTGTCATATTTTGATGATTAGTTTTGCACCGAGTGATGAAGAACTAAGATGAAGTAAGAGGCTGGGTGGTTAAGTCCTTTGGACCTGACTTTCTAATATTGATGTTAGATGGTGAGCCAAACTCAATTAAAGAGGCTCTAAGTAGTGTAGATGCTCCACTCTGGCAAGAAACAATCAATAGTGAAATCGAGTCCATTCTGCAAAATCATACGTGGGAGTTGGTTGATCTCCTTGCTGGTCAAAAACCTTTAGGATGTAAGTGGATCCTAAAGAATAAGTATAATGCAGATGGAACTATTGATAAGTATAAAGCACGACTTGTAGCCAAAGGCTTTAAACAAAAAGAAGGGTATGACTTCTTTGACACCTATTCTCTGGTAACGAGGATTGCGTCTATTCGGGTGCTTCTCGCAATTGCTGATTTGCACAATCTAGAGATTTATTAGATGGATGTCAAGATGGCATTTCTGAATAGAGAGATAGATGCTGAAATCTACATGGAACAACCTGAAGGGTTTGTTGCACCCTGTCTAGAAAAGAATGTGTGCAAGTTAATAAGATTCTTGTACTGACTGAAACAAGCTCCAAAACAATGGCATCTTAAGTTTGACAATACAATATTTTCAAATGGGTTTAAATCAACGAGTGTGATAAATGCGTAAATGTCAAAGGGACATCGGAAGCATTTGTCTATAAGTAGACGATTTGTTAATCATGGGCAATAGTCATGATACTATCATGGATGCGAAAAGAATGTTAAAGAGAAACTTTGATATGAAGGATATGGGGACTACTGATGTGATACTGGGGATAAAAATCAGCAGGACTCCTGATGGAATTATCTTGTCACAATCCCACTATGTGGAGAAAGTGCTCAAGAAATTCAATGCTTTTGATAGTTCACCGTCAAAGACGCCCATTAATTTAAGTGTAAATTTGGTTGCTAATAAAAGCAGAATCGATGGCTCGGATGGAATACTCACGTATAATAAAAACGATGTACATTACAAATTGTACACGTCCAAACTTGGCATATCCGGTAAATATGTTGAGTAGGTTCACGAGCAATCCAAGTCATGAGCATTGGAAAACGTTAACCAGGGTGTTAAAATACTTGAAGTATACCCTGGAGTATGGGCTATACTACTCGAGATATCCAATTGTACTTGAAGGTATAGTGATGCTTTAGTTGGATTTCGGATTCGAAAGATTCTTATTCCACTAGTGGATACATATGCACCATTGGAGGCGGTGCGGTATCGTGGAAGTCCATGAAGCAAACGTGTATAGCTCGGTCCACCATGTAATCTGAGTTTATAGCTTTGGACAAAGCTGGTGAAGAAACAGAGTGGCTTCGAAAATTTTTGGAAGATATTCCATGTTGGAGGAAGCATGTGCCTTATGTGATGATTCACTGTGATAGCCAAGCGGCTATAGGAAGGGCACAAAGAAATATGTATAACGGTAAGTCTAGACATATTCGTCGGAGACACAATACCATTAGACAATTGATCTTAAATGGTGTGATGTCAATTGACTACGTAAAGTCAAAATATAATTTGGCAGATCCTTTGATGAAAGGATTGAATCGAGATTAATTGAGTAAATAGCTAGAGGAAATGGGCTTAAAGTCCACAAAGTAAAATAGCCATCATAGTGGTAACCCAACCATGATGATTTGGAGATCCATGAACTTAGTTCAATGGGAAAACTAAGTTATGAAGGTTATGTTGTAACAATTGGAAACAATGTTTCAACCCATCCCTAGAGAGTAATGCCAGTGTTGAAAACACATGCAAGTTGTGGTGGGGCTGAGTCATTTGACTTTTAATGATTCCTACACCTCATTGAGGTTGAGTATGGCAGGATACTCGGATAGGAGATCACCTATATAAGTGATAAGTGCAGGCCTCTTCAAAGTAACACTTATGAATCCAAAGAGGTGTCCATGGCCGAAACGGACACAAAACGTGAGAACAATAGGTGTTGAGATCTTACTGTGTTAATGTTGTTGTCTCGGTATACACCGTGGAGGAATATTTCAAGGCATTACGTCTACTAAGCCGCCAGTGTACCCAATGGTATTAACTACGAAAGGTTCAAAGCCACAAGCTACCTTTTCGGATGCAGTATTGCCTCTTGAGGACTGGTTTGCGTGTCTACATTCATGCATGCATTAATTTCCACTCATTTGGGGGATTGTTGGAAATTTCGGTTTGAGAAAAAGGGCGTCGACCCGACTTTGACCAAATTTTCGGTGGCTAGTTAAATTATGAATTATTAATCTACGTTTCGAGTAGATGTTCGTAGTATTTTGTATTTCTCAAAACGAAATTTTGGTGAGTGAGAAATTCATACACGAAGTTGGCCACACGAATGAGCATAGTTTATCCTAGTATAAAAATACTAGAAGGTGTTATTGTTTGAATATACTATAACACAAGTGTATGATCACAAGTAGGCCTTGGACTGACCCGACTCTTTGGGCTTGGGTTCCAATTCAGTTAGTTTTGTCACTCGAAAATGGGCTTGGCCCAAATTCAGTGAGTGTTGGGCTGATGTATCCGGGCATTGGAGGTGTCGCTTCATGTATCTTTCCGGAGTTTGTAACTCCTTGATAGTGGTTATAATGTGATTTGTAACTCTTGGAAGTTACATTTGGTTTTATTTGCCCATTTTCTATCATTAAATCTTCTCCAAGTGTTGGAAATTGCAGCCTTTGTATGCTTAGCTTGCATTCAAATTCGAATCAATGAAAAATTGTGAGAAAGAAAGAGAGGTAGAAAATATTCTGCAGAAAGTTATTCTGTCCAGGATGTTATCCCGAATGTCGTCACATCTGTCGTCACATCTCTCGTTGCATCTTCCTTTATGCATTTTCTGAGTCAAGCAAACCAGTCTTCTCATCTTTTCTAGTTCGATGGAGTTTTTGTGTTAGTGGTGCTCCTACACAAAAGATGTAAGTCATTTTATCTTTGGAGACATTACGTCAAACCGTGAGCACTAGCGGGGACGTATTTGTCTTGCGAAAAGAGGTCTTCCTCGACTCGGCTTGTAAAGTTCTGTTAGATTCATGCTTTTGGAGTTGGAATTCATTCAAGACTTGTAATAGTTAGATTTTGTTTCAAGTTGTAATTTTTTGTTTCTATTTTTTTGTAAGGCCATTGTTCAAGGTATTTCCCGTTATAACACATTGTAATCAAGACACAGTAGTGAAAAAATCAATACAATAAATTAGTCAAAAAAGTAAATAAATCTGATTTTGTATTGAAGTCAACCAAGACTAATTCGCACGGACAAAGGTTGGCTTGATAGGACAGCTGATTTCTGACTCGATTGACTGAAAAACCACATATTTGGGATTGTTAATTTGCAGTTGGTGTCTCGACAGCGTGGTAGGTTTGTGACCACTTACAATTCTTGGTTCCAAAGGGAGATGTGAGATTTTCAGCCAAGATGTTTGAATTTGTTTTAAGAATTTGTGTTAAGTGTTAACTATTCTCTATAGGACAATTTACCACGTGAGCTAACTAATTAATTAATAAATTTATGAATTCGTGTAAAGTTAATATTGTACCAAGTATTTTATTTTTTATTAGACGATCACACTTGATACATGATAAATGATGTACATATCATGACCCAGCAGTATACGTAAGTGCACATGAATTAATGTACGTGACTGCTTTTTTAAGACAAATCACCGAAATCAACTAAGTTGACCAAAATCCTCTTTTTGAGAGGAAAATCTTTATGTTAGTTCTCTTTTCGAGGGGAAAGTCTTTTCGTCTTCTTCTCCTTGAGCTGGTAAATATTTCATTTAGGAACTTGCCTGCACACACGCGCAAACGTTAGAGGACCCTCGGGATTGTCCTAGGGAGGGCCCTCCGACACTCAAGTCAGCACAGTGAACGAAAGAATAAAAAATATTCGAATACTGAATAATGAACGCGTAGGAGAATAATGAATTGATTATGAGTTAATTAACTTACAGATAATAGGAGGGACCTTTTTATACATGGGAGATGGGCCCCGTGGGCCGTGTAGGAGAATTCGGCCTATGGGCCAGTTCACGTAGGAGGAAACGGCCGCTTGGGCCAAAATCGGATTTCTTTGGGCCGGTTTAATTATTAAGAGCCCATTGGGCAATTAATATTAAATAAACATATATAAAATGAATTATATTTAATTAATGAAATACCATTTTTGTCCCCAACATAAGCCCCCCTCCGTTGTTGCGGAGGGATGAAGCAGTGCGGGAGCTAATCCGGTGTAGAAATATCTGGCTTGTCTTGTAGTATATGTTAAATATAATACATAATCAAACCTGATGATACTTTTTGTAATTTTGAAACATCTATGTATTTTTGTAATTACCCCAAACCCAAGGAGATTTTTTTGTAATTATCCTTAAATATAAATACAAATTACATCAAAAGACAATTAGTGAGGCACACTTTTTTTAACCTAACTAATACATAGCTTTTAAAAATAAATAATAAATAGTAAATAGTAATTACATAAAAAATAATCAATGGGGTATATTTTGATTTTTCACCTAGTTAAAATATAGTTTGTTTTAATTAAAAGAGATAAATGGTAAAAAATGAAAAATGAAAAAACAAACTTACTGGGGCACGTGCCCCCATAAGGGATAATTTGCCTCCGTCACTGCGTGTGGGCTACCGTGTGAAAATTACAGGATCATGTCAAGTGTTTGGACGAAAACAGAGACAAAGATGTGTTACACGGTCGGGCCGTGTGGGGCCACATGACCGTGTGAGATGACACAGACCGTGTGACTCATTTTAGTCAGATTTCGTTGTCATTTTCCCATCAGAACTCTATAAGTGATCTCTCACAACACCTATATAAATAGACCAAGGCCTTGCACGAAAATACAAGTCATTAAATGTGAAAATATATTACAATACACATGATTACACAAATCAAAGGTCTTCTGAGAGAGGAGAGCTAGGTTACGAAGAAAACCACAAGGCCTTTCACATCAGCGGAAGCGCAAGAGTTTCGAAGGCTTGGAAAGAGGGTCCATTCTGACAATACGGGGTTACCTTTCTTAGTTGAGATCTCTTGTTTGTACTTAAACGATGTCAAACTATTTAATTTCAACATTTCTATGAATTTGTTATCAAATATGTTGGGCTAATCTTTCGGATCCTAGGGCATAATCAAAACTGTGAATTCATGTTAAATCTTGATTGATTGTTTTCTTACTTATTTTCTGATAAATAATTTGCATGTCATACTTGTTAGACCATAATCAGGGAGGTGAGTTCAAATAAGACGAAAATCAAATTCAGACATAAACATGGTAATGCATTGGGAGACTACATCTGTTTGTGGGGAGTAATTCAGTTCAAAGATCTGTTGGGAGTTAATAATAGTTGTGATGCATCGGGAGACTTCAATTATTATTAATCTATTGTCTATGCGCCACCCAAAAGGGTGAATAAACTAGTTTAGGAATTGAACCCCTAGAAACACATGAATTGGTTTTGTGAAACATTAATTGAATTTAATATTGAAGAAACATGTTGAAGTTATATGCCTAGGGTTACTTTTGTATTTGTTGAAAAGACTTGTGGAGTTCGGGTTTTTATAAATTTATTTCTTTTGTTATTATTTTTTTGATTATTCATTAAAACTTGTGATTTTCGGTCACTTCAATAAAATTTGAATACGATGTTATTATAGCCTAAGTATTTTGTATTCGATCCATGAGGAATACAACCTTGTTTGCCATTATCCTATAAACTACACTGTACACTTGCAGTAGCGTGATCAGATTTTTGGCGAACAAGTTTTTGGCGCCGTTGCCGGGGATTGAAAGATTCAACTTAGATAAAGTAATAAGTAGCGTGATCAGATTTTTGGCGAATAAGTTTTTGGCGCCGTTGCCGGGGATTGAAAGATTCAACTTAGATAAAGTAATAAGTAGTTCAACCTTAATTGAAGCAAAATTTTTGTAAATATTTTTTTATTTTATTTTCGATTTTTGTTTTTTGTAAATATTCTTCTTATTTTTGATTTTTTCTATTTTTTTGTAAATAAATTTCATTGCTTTGGTTCTAAAATTATTTTTGTTAAGTGCAAATAGTGCATGATCACGCATTTCAGATCTACCCAGCCAATATCCATTGATTTGAAAATCGAGAAGATAGCGAAACAACTAAGGAAAAGATCTAAAGCAACTAAGGAAAAGATCTAAATCGAGAACACATGAACAATGATGAACACCCAGCTGAGGTGGATGGACATGACCGGATTGTGGAAAGGCCCGCGAGAAGGGCAGTTAGGGACCGGAAGTTAGTCGAACTTGTGGGGGTGTGTAGGTCCCAAGGGGGTGTGAGTAAGGTTTAGAAGGGGGGGTTGAATAAACCTTACCAACTTTTCAATTTTAGTCCTTTTAAAATATTACAGAGTTAAATACACAGCTATGTCCTTGATGGACAACTAAGTTAGTTAACCAGCAGAGTTAGCCACTCAATAGACTCAATTGAGCTGTTGATAGAATAACTCAGCTGTTTAGTCTAAACCTGAACTTTGCTGTGATGAGATTTTCAGCGGAAGACTTAACACCCTTGAATTTGGTTTAAGTTTGTTTTAACACTTGGTTTTAGCACTTTGTTAATTATCAATTGAATAGCAAATTATCAGCAGATATTAAATGATATGCAGAAAGTAAATGCTGAAATGTAAATGACACAATAATTTTTATAGAGGTTCAAAGATGGGGTAATTTTTCTAATCCTCTCTTGTCCAACTCCTGGAGGAATCCACTAAGTATTGATCAGATTACAAAGTGGTTATTAGTCCAGATGCAAGTCTTGATCACACAGCTGACTTGATCCTTTGGGACTCAATCTGGAGATGCCTTGGTCACACAGCTGGCTTCTCGTCCGGCTCAGCTTCTTCACACAGGCGGTGCGCTTGCTACTATTGACTTACTTGCTCAAGCTTCTTGGATTTGATCATGAAGCCTTCCAATAACTTGAGACTAGTTCGACCTTGAACCTTTCTACAATCCTCCTTGGAATGTAGACCCCTTTTGATTCTTCAAAAGTTTCCTCTTCAACAGTTTGAAGTTGTCTTTCCTTCACAGCTTGGTGTTGGATTGATTTCCTTCGAAATTTAGGCTTGAGGATTTGCTTGAATAACTTGAGAATATGTTTGCAGGTTACAACTTGAATGATAGCTTGAATGTTCGTGGTTCAGATAACCTTTTCTCAAAGTGATTCCTCAGCCTTTTATAGTGAGCTTTTAAAACTCTGCCCGTTGAAGAGATAGGCTGATTTCAAAAGTCACTTGTATTCGTTGGCTTGTCTTGTTGCAATCCTTGATGTTGACATTTCCTCGTATTAAATAAACCTTCAGCTTTTCAGAGTCTGACACAGGTGCAGAGCTTCCCATTGGTTTATTCCTTTTGCACGCTTCTGGGACTGAGCACTTTAAGATATTGCAGCACGGAAGTATTACTTATTTAAGTAACCTTCTTGACTTCTGTGCAACGGATTCTTTTCAGTTGTCTTGACTTGACTGTAGTTCCTTAACTTCCTCAGGTGACTTTGAGTCAGCTCCCAATCATTGGATGACTCATCTGTCACTTCAACTTGAGACTTGGCTATCTTGAGTTGACTCGACTGACACTTCACACAGCTGTATCATAGCTGCTACTCCTTCATTTGAGTTCTTGTCTTCTTTTCCTTGCTATACTCAGCTGCTTCACAGCGGAGTCTTCATCCCAGTCTTCAGTTGATTTCTTGTATGTCCAGGCGTAGCTGACTTGACTCAGCTAGTACAACCCTATCTATTACAATACAAATTACAAAGAAAATGGGGTGCCAACTTTCTAATCTAAGTTTTACATGGCATTAATCAAAATCTAAACAATAAATTCCCAACAGGGTGTGGCATGTCTGTCGATCAATGCAAACAACTTTGAAATAAAACCAGCATTGATACAGATGGTTTCACAGAATCAGTTTAGGGGAAGAGCCGTTGAAGATCCATACACGCATCTGGCCCAATTTTTAGAAATCAGCGATACTGTCAAGATGAATACTGTCTCTGAAGACATCACTCGATGCCGTCTTTTTGCATTCTCTCTATGCGATAAGGTTAAAGGATGGTTATGCTCTCTAACACCACCCGCAACATATTGGGTTAAACTAAGTCAGCGGTTCTTATCCAAATACTTTCCCCCCAGTAAAAAGCTACAGTTGAAATCTGAAATCGCCCGTTTAGGCAGTTAGATTCAGAGCCATTGTAAGAGGCATGGGATAGATTCAAAGATTTGTTGAGAAAGTGCCCTCAGCATGGGTATCCCGATTACCAACAGGTTCAGTATTTTTATAATAGTTAAGTGGCAACACGAGAACTTTTATAGATGTTGCATTCGGAGGTGCACTGCTAAAGAAATATCCAGATGAGGCTCTAGAATTGTTAGAGAAGATGGCAAATAATAGTTACTAGTGGCCATCCAAGAGATCCAATATCCGACATGGGGCAGAGGTTCAGTATGAGAAAGTTGCCATGCTCACTGAACAAGTATCCGTGCTGAACTTGAAACTAGACGCGATGCAACAAGTGACTCCTAAAGATCCAGCAGTTGTTGAAGAAGAAGCTAATTTTTTGGGACAACATAGGAACTGCAACAACAACTATAGAAATAGTCAGACACCAATTATTATCTTTCGGGGCTGCGAAACCATGAGAACTTTTCATATGCGAATAACAAAAATATTTTGCAGCCATCTCCGTTATTTAATGTGGGTAATCAAGGCAGAGCGGAGTCAAGTGACAAGAAAACATATGTGGAAGATATGATATTGTGACGACCCAACCCTTTTTAATTACTCGAACTTTTTAAATTAATATTCATGAATAATGTTGCATCAACTATCTAGCTTATATTTTTAATGTGCAATTTACTCGCTTTATGAAATTTATATATTTTGAGCATCCGAGAACTGATTGCGCCCCTAACTACGATAATGGAAATGAATAGAAATCACAATGACATATCATGGATATCATTATGGAGTTTCGGACTTAAAATTTTAGGATTGAGATTTTTGTACCGAATAAGTGATTTTCGGAGATTTTCACAAAAGTGCTTATTCATACGTTGGGAATTTGAGATTAAGTTTATACCTTATATTTTATTATTAGTGACCATCAAAATTATGAAAATCGAGTTTTAACTAACTCTCGGGATTTTTAAGGATAATAGAAGCTTACTTTAGTATTTTAAAAAAATACTAACTTTCACAAATAATTTTAAAAAAGATATTTCCTACCCCAAGCCTCTTGCATTTTGTTTATAAAAATCCAACACCCCCTTACTTCTCCCTCACACTCCCATACTTAGTCTAAAAACCTTCATTGTTGAAGAAAGCTCCAAAGGTAACTTTTTCTTCATCTTTTCTTTAATTCTTGTCTTTTCTTTAAATCCTTATAGGAAAATGATCCTATGCAATTGTTAAACATGGAAATCAACTTTGATTATGAAAATATGAAGTTTTGAACCCCATTTTTGGCCCATTAATTTTCGGCCACTTTGAGAATTCTTAACAAATAATTTTTGTTTCAATTTTTGTTTGTAGATTATGTAATATCCAACTAGTAGGAGCATGATTATGTGTTTTAATCTTGTTTGAAAAATGAAAAAATATCCTCTTAATCTCCTAGACGTGGACGGCCAAAAGCTACTTTTTTAGGATGATGTTTTGTTAAATTTAAGCATGATTTATGATAGTATGATAGTTTAAAGTGATGATTCTATACTTTGTTTTTAATTTTGAGTTATATATGATTTTTGATGATTTAATCTAGATATTAATGGCTTAACAAGATTTTTAGAAGTTGTAAAAGTGATTGTTGGAGAAGAACTTAATATATGATTTGTGATGATTTAATCTAGATATTAATGGCTTAAGAAGATTTTTAGAAGTTGTAAAAGTGATTGTTAGAGAAGAACTTAATATACGATTTTTGATGATTTTATCTAGATATTAATGGCTTTTATAAAAGTGATTGTTGGAGAAAAACTTAAGCTTGTTGATGAACTTGCACAATTTAGGATTTTTGATCCCATTAATTCACTATGGTTAAAACTAGAAGCCTAAAGCCTTAAGGATAATTTTGATGAAAGCTTTTAGTTTCTAAAAGTGATCATAAGGATAATTTTGATTAAAGCTTTTAGTTTCTAAAAGTGATTTTAAGGATAAATTTTGATGAAAGCTTTTAGTTTCTAAAAGTGATCTTAAGGATAATTTTGATGAAAGCTTTTAGTTTCTAAAAGTGATTTTGAGGATAAAAAATTTATTTATATGTGCTTAAGGTTAGAAAACCGGAAAAAAATGAATAGAGTTCGAAAAATGGTAAAATACGTCCCGTCGGGTTCGACTATCGGCCACCGGGAGTGGCGGCACCGGAGCGGGTTGAGGGTGGCCGTAATTGATGGTAGGCGTGATGAATAGTGATTGATGTGATATGATGTGATATGATGTGACTTGTACTTTGGCACACAAACCAATGCTATCTTATCGGGTTATTTAACGTTAAGTGTTAGATCAATAAGTTCGGGTTTCCTGACTAAGGTATTTACTGGATTTTTCGAGATGACATGTCATTTTTAAGAAAATCGAGATTTTAAGTCGAAATAAGATTTTATAAATTAAGGGTTCGATTAACCGGGAATTTTATCTAAAATGAGTCGTTAGAAAATTAATTGATTTAGTGGATTATTTAAGGATTAATTGAATTTAAGTTGACTTTGACCTATGTTGACCTTTGACTTTTGACTTTAGTCAACTATCGTTTTAAAGCTCTTTAAAATGGTACCGAACACCTGATCATGAGATAATTGACTTTAGGAATATATATTAGACTTTACTTAGCTCGAGAGACTAAGTTATTTAATGATTATTACATTATCCTTTGTCATTTAAGTTGAAAGAATTAACTGTGTTAGGTGAGGCGCAATCGAATACGGACTCATTCAAACAAATACATCACTAGCTTTCTGTTAAACTTCAAAGGTGGGTATACTTCTGTTTTTGTAAGCGTGTTGTACTGTTATACTAAAGTTTATATGCAGACTTTTTATGCTCTGGTATATTATGATTTCGGACCTTCGGGTCATGAGGTCTAAGGCTAATATCATGTGAGGTGCAAGCACGGACCGAGGCATCGACTGTGGCCCACGAGACATGAATTAGTCCTTATAATGAACTAGAGTCAATAGCATGTGAGGTGCAAGCACAGTCCGAGGCATCGGCCGTGGCCCACGAGACATGAAGGTGACTCACCAAGTGAGAAGTGGTTAATAGCATGTGAGGGGGTAGCACGGTCTGAAACGTTTGACTGGGGGCCCGTGAGACATGAAAGTAACTCGCTAGGGAAAAATATTTTATTAAATGATGCTAAATTCATTAGTGTAACTGCTTATGTTTCCCACTGAGTTTCACAGCTCATGCCCTCAAATATTTTATACATTTCAGATAATGATGACGAGCCGGGAGCTGAGACATAGGGGGCTGTCTGCGTGGGTTTCATTCGGTTATTTCCTATTAATTAAATAAAATACCTGTGTTTTTATTAAACGAATTTTAAGGTTGATGTAATATGGATTTTATAATGCGTAACTCTTATCAAACCTTATTCGCTTTTGATAACTTCTAAGTTTACTTAAGATATTTTTAAGCCCACATTTTAGTAATTAATGTATTCTATTTATGCTTCCGCATCTATTTATAAATACTCAAGTGTACCACAGTGATGTTACTACCCGAAATGGGTTTGGGGTGTTACAACTATCCTCGTTTATCGGAGAAACTAGAGCGAGACTGAATAAGGATGAAGCAAAGATGATAGGATTGAGGAGCAAGTCACTCAGTTGAACACAAACGTGAATACAAGACTGAAATCTTCGGAAACACAAGTAGCCCAGATCGCTACTGCATTGGGAGGCCAACATCAAAAGGAAAATTTCCCAAGTGATACTAAACTTAACCCGAGGGAACAGTGCAACGCCACTCGTCTGATGGATGGTACAGAATATGAGGGCTCAAAGATTTCAACTGACACAATTCAATGACAGTGAAAATAGAAATCTAAAGTGTGGTTGAAGACGTAAACATAGCGCTTTATGGAGTGCCAGTATCAATTGTATCAGACCGTGATCCCCGTTTTACATCGAAATTTTGGGAAAGTCTGCATGCAACTATGAAGACAAAGCTTAAGTTTAGCACTGCATATCATCCACAAACGGACGGTCAGTCAGAAAGGACAATTCAGACATTGGAAAACATGCTCAGAATAGTTGTGTTGGAGCTTGATGGAAGTTGGGAGACTTTTCTACCGCTTGTGGAATTTGCTTACAATAACAGTTACCAAGATACTATCCAAATGGCACCACACGAAGCATTATATGGAAGAAAGTGCCGATCACCAGCTCATTGGGACGAAATTGGTGAACGAGAGATTTTTGGACCTGACATTATTGACAAGACGGTGGGAGTGATTGCTAAAATTTGAGATAGAATAAAGGCAACACAAGACCGATAGAAAAGTTATGCCGGCAGAAGAAGGAAAGACCTACAATTTGAGGTAAAGGACAAAGTATTTCTCAAGTAGAACCTTTGAAAGGAGTTGTTCGTTTTGGGAAGAAAGGAAAATTGAGACCAAGGTATATAGGACCATTCGAAATTTTGGATAGGATTGAGGATGTCGCATACCGTTTAGCACTACCTCCAGAACTTGCAGAAGTACATAATGTGTTTCACATATCTATGCTTAGGAAGTACATTTCCGACCTAAGCCACATCATCAACCATGAGGAATTGGATATCAGTAATAACCTTGCCTATAACGAGAGCCCTGTCGCTATTTTGGGAAAGAAGGTACATAAATTGAGAAATCGAGAAGTGCCCCTAGTGTTAGTACAATGGAGCCGATATGGTACGGAAGAGGCTACTTGGGAGAGAGAGGAAGAGATCCTAGCTAAGTATCCAAATATTCCTAAGTAAGCAAGTCGAGTTTCGAGGACGAAATTTTTTTTTAGTAGGGGAGGTTGTGACGACCCAACCCTTTCTAATTACTCGAACTTTTTAAATTAATATTCATCAATAATGTTGCATCAAATATCTAGCTTATATTTTTAATGTGCAATTTACTCGCTTTATGAAATTTATATATTTTGAGCATCCGAGAACTGATTGCGCCCCTAACTATGGTAATGGAAATAAATAGACATCACAATGACATATCATGGATATTATTATGGAGTTTCGGACTTAAAATTTTAGGATTGAGATTTATGTACCGAATAAGTGATTTTCGGAGATTTTCAAAAAAGTGCTTATTTATACTTTGGGAATTTGAGATTAAGTTTATACCTTGTATTTTATTATTAGTGACCATCAAAATTATGAAAATCGAGTTTTAACTAACTCTCATAATCTATATATATATAATAGCAGAAGTCCGAAAATTATTTTCCCCGCTCTTTTTGCTTATTATATTAGGAAACATTTGTAAACATTATAAATGGTAATTATTATAAATTATAAATGGTAATTATTATAAATTCGTATATTAGGAATGTATTCTAAGAAGATCAAGCTAATTATATAAATTAGGAAAATATTGAATAGTATCAATGCTATCTATATATAATATATATAAATTTTAAAATTTATAAATGGTATTCACTATTATTGTTGATAAGCAAAACGCCAGTTCTTCTGTTTTTCGAAAACTCTTCTTCAATTTTATTGTTTCGGCAAACTTTAGTTATAAAATTATATATTTGCCTTATTATCTTATCTGTTTTAATTGAGAAGCATATCTATCACGCCATATTGATATTGTTTCTATATATAATTATATATATATATAATAGCAGAAGTCCAAAACTTTTATTTTTCCGCTCTTTTTCCTTATTATATTAGGAAACAATTGTAAAAATTATAAATGGTAATTAATATAAATTATTATATTAGGATTATATAAATTATTAAATAGTATCAATTATATCTATATATAATATATAGATTTTAAAATTATAAATTGTATTTCACCATAATTGATATTGTATATGTCGGTTCTTCTTAAACATAGAGAAACAAATCTTCATCAATTATATTGTTTATTTATTTCAACGGATAAAATATATTTAGCTTATTTAGTTTATTTGTTTCAATGGAGAAACATATATTTCACGTCATATTGTTATTGTTTCTATATAATTTTATTTGTTTCAATGGAGAAATATATCTTTCACGCAAATTATATTTAGCTTATTATTTATGCTAGATCATCTCATATTTATATCACATAAATTACCTTGGAGAAACACTATCATATTGTTGATCCTAAATTCGAAGCATAAACACCAACTATGGCTTCATCTTCACGTTACTCTCTATTTTCGTTTCATCAAGTGTCCTGCCAACACCTACAGTATTGAACTCGAATACTGCAATAAAGCAGTATTCACATTGACTTTATGTATCTTTTACCATTGATTTTAATGGAGATATTGCACGTTGACTTTAATGGAGATATTGTACGTTGACTTTTTCTGTATTCAATTCAATTAATCAAGTTTTATAGTACTAATTGCTTTTTCTCTTAACTGCTCAAAGCATAATTATTTCTTTGATCTATACAACTTTGCAACAGTTTTACAATCTCTTTTGATTGATAAGTGATTCACATTGTTGATCAAAATGACAAAACTCACGGGGTATTCAATTATTGGAAATAAATGGCCGAGAACAAACATAGAGAGCAATGTTATGACTTCTATTCTCTATTTCAGTAGTATCATATTTATATTCATAAATTTTTAATTGTATTTATTGTTGTCTAATATAAGTTGTTTATCAAACCAACTTAAATTTTGTATAAGATAGTCTCTTTTCTATGTCCCGTGAAATAATTACCGTAAAAAGTCACTGAGCAATTGTGATAATTGGTCAGTTGACTAACCGAGAGCAAATTACAATTCAAAGTTGGCGCAAAGTAAACTTTTTTCAATATGACTTTTAATCGGTTAACGTAATCTGCATAATGTCACTTAATAGTTTTACATTTTAACCGAGAGAAAATTACATTTTTCAATATGACATTACGCATATTACATTTTTCATTATTATTTCATTTGATATGCACGAAATAGGACCTGGCGTGTTCATTACAACTTTTGCCAGGAGCTTCTAAATTTTGTTAATGCTTTTCTCAATATATAATGCTTCTCGAGCATGTCAATTAAAAAAAGTTAAGAATTGGGGTCTATCTTTTATTTGTAGACTTTTCTTATTATTGGTTTCTTTATCAGTGCTTTTTATAATGGGGTTTAATAGAAATTGCTTAGTGGGTTTTCTTATAATAGATTACATTCTAATTAAAACTATGCACATATTTTGGAATATTTGGATTGAAGTCTTTTAGGAAGTTTTGCTAATAATTGTCAACTGTTTGGCACATATGTTAAAGTTTTGACATGCGCAAATTTCATCTTTTGAAATGAATTTTCAGAAAGTGGTTCATTTTAAAATTTTGTTAAAAAATAAAATACTAGCAAACACAATATTTTCATGTCTGAACTTTCATATCTTGAACGGGATCTAATATTTTCCGTGTATGAATTTCATATCTTGACAATTAATTAAATTATTGATACCACAATAAGAACTAATAATAATTGAATGTATTTCATTTAGTTATTATTTTTGTCTTTTATATCATCTGTAAAGTGTTGATACTTTGTATGTGTGCAAACAATTTGGATTATCAGGATCCTCATCTACAGATCACGACACTAAAAAGTCTGAGAAACATACAAATAGTGAAAATTTGGAATTGAGCATTGTAACCTATCCATTTTCAAGAACGTCTTTCCGTGATATTTGAAATGGTAATTTTCATAAGCAGAACCTTTGAGTTATTTGTAATTGTTTAAATTTATTTTGATGTTCATATTTTTTCATCTATATTTCTTACACATTGCAATATTCGTACCAAAGAATATGGTTCCAATTTTTTGTCGAGTTTAAATGAAAAAAATGCGTCCACATATTATCCATGTACACAAGGAAGGACTGTAGTTGGAATCTGGTATACTACAGAAAATGCCATCCAGAAAAAGGACAACTGCAGCATATAAGGTTCATAATGACGTGTATAAATACCAACTCATTGTTAATAAATAGTTTCATTACAAATTATAATGTTAAAAAACTAATACACGTGCAACGCACGGGTGGAATTACTAGTTTTTAAGAAGATATTAAAAGAAGATATTTCCTACCCCAAGCCTCTTGCATTTTTTTTAAAAAAATACTAACTTTTACAAATAATTTTAAAAGAAGATATTTCCTACCCCAAGCCTCTTGCATTTTTTTTTTATAAAACCCCAACACCCCCTTACTTCTCCCTCACACTCCCATACTTAGTCTAAAAACCTCCATTGTTGAAGAAAGTTCCAATGGTAACTTTTTCTTCATCTTTTCTTTAGTTATTGTCTTTTCTTTAAATTCTTTTAGGAAAATGATCCTATTCAATTGTTAAACATAGAAATCAACTTTGATTATGAATCTATCAAGTTTTGAACCCTATTTTTGGCCCCTTAATTTTCGTCCACTTTGAGAATTTTTAACAAACAATTTTGTTTCAATTTTTGTTTGTAGATTATGTAATATCTAACTAGTAGGAGCATGATTATGTGTTTTAATCTTGTTTGAAAAATGAAAAATATCCCCTTAATCTCTTAGAAGTGGACAACCAAAAGCTACTTTTTTAGGACGATGTTTTGTTAAATTTAAGCATGATTTATGATAGTATGATAGTTTAAAGTGATGATTCTATACTTTATTTTTAATTTTGAGTTATATATGATTTTTGATGATTTAATCTAGATACTAATGGCTTAAGTAGATTTTTAGAAGTTGTAAAAGTAATTGTTGGAGAATAACTTAATATATGATTTGTGATGATTTAATCTAGATATTAATGGCTTAAGAAGATTTTTAGAAGTTGTAGAAGTGATTGTTGGAGAAGAACTTAATATATGATTTGTGATGATTTAATCTAGATATTAATGGTTTAAGAAGATTTTTAGAAGTTGTAAAAGTGATTGTTGGAAAGAACTTAACCTAGTTGATGAACTTGCACATTTTTGGATTTTTGATCCCATTAATTCACTATGGTTAAAACTAGAAGCCTAAAGCCTTAAGGATAATTTTGATGAAAGCT
Organism: Rehmannia glutinosa; assembly: GCA_016081115.2. NCBI lineage: Eukaryota > Viridiplantae > Streptophyta > Magnoliopsida > Lamiales > Orobanchaceae > Rehmannia > Rehmannia glutinosa. The sequence goes on from CM071935.1 coordinate 9,042,955, forward strand.
TTTAGTTTCTAAAAGTGATCTTAAGGATAATTTTGATGAAAGCTTTTAGTTTCTAAAAGTGATCTTAAGGATAAATTTTGATGAAAGCTTTTAGTTTCTAAAAGTGATCTTAAGGATAATTTTGATGAAAGCTTTTAGTTTCTAAAAGTGATTTTGAGGATAAAAAGTTGATTTTGTGCTTAAAGTTAGAAAATCGAAAAAAATTGAATAGAGTTCGAAAAGTGGTAAAATACATCCCGCCGGGTCCGACTACCGGCCACCGGAGCAGGCTGAGGGTGGCCGTAATTGGTGGTAGGGGTGATGAATAGTGATTGAAGTGATGGATGGATAGTGATTGATGTGGTGTGATGTGAGTGATGTGATATGATGTGAGTTGTACTTTGGCACGCAAACCAATGCTATATTATCGTGTTATTTAACGTTAAGTGTTAGATCAATAAGTTCGGGTTTTGTGACTAAGATATTTACGAGATTTTTCTACATGACATGTCATTTTTAAGAAAATCGAGATTTTAAGTCGAAATAAGATTTTATAAATTAAGGGTTCGATTAATCGGGAATTTTATCTAAAACGAGTCGTTAGACGATTAATTGATATAGGGGATTAATTAAGGATTAATTGAATTTAAGTTGACTTTGACTTTTTGTTGACTTAGACTTTATGTTAGCCGTTGACTTTGACTTTGACTTTTGACTTTAGTCAACTACCGTTTTGAAGCTCTTTAAAAGGGTACCGAACCCCCGATCATGAGAATAATTGACTTTAGGAATATATATTAGACTTTACTTAGCTCGAGAGACTAAGTTATTTAATGATTATTACATTGTCCTTTGTTATTTAAGTTAAAAGAATTAATTGTGTTAGGTGCGGCACAATCGGATACAGACTAATTCAAACAAATACATCACTAGCTTATGAGGTGCAAGCACAGACCGAGGCATCGACCGTGGCCCACGAGACATGAAGGTGACTGACCAAGTGAAAAGTGGTTAATAGCATGTGAGACGGTAACACAGTCTAAAATGTTTGACTGGGGGCCCGCGAGACACGAAAGTAACTCGCCAGGGAAAAATATTTTATTAAATGATGCTAAATTCATTAGTGTAATTGCTTACGTTTCCCACTGAGTTTCACCGCTCACGCCCTCAAATGTTTTTATTAAACGAATTTTAAGGTTGATGTAATATGGATTTTATAATGCGTAACTCTTATCAACCTTATTCGCTTTTGATAACTTCTAAGTTTATTTAAGAAATTTTTAAGCCCACATTTTAGTAATTAAAGTATTCTATTTATGCTTCCGCATCTATTTATAAATACTCAAGTGTTACACAGTGATGTTCCTACCCAAAATGGGTTTGGGGCGTTACGGCTGTCCTCGTTTATCGGAGAAACTAGAGCGAGACTGAATAAGGATGAAGCAAAGATGATGGGTAAACGGATTTATATGCCGGGTACATGGAAGGTGTCTAGCATTCGGAACCCGATATTTCGCTATGTACAACGTACTTTAGCAGAAATGGTGTTCGCGAAGGAAGATAGCAAATGGGCCTTACAAATTGACTAGTTATTTATTATTTGATGTATGGCATTGGGGACAGAGGTTGTGCTAAACGTCGGGGCTATGATAGCCCGACAATTGATAGAGTGAGAAAGCAAGAAAGGGGAGGATTTTGTATTGGTGGGCTTATTACTCCTATAGCAGAGCACTTCAATGATTTTATTGATTGATATGATTATTTTAACTGCCATGAAAATGATTCAATTTGATGGGCGTAATTATTTGTTGAATCATGCAGATAAAACTATAGTTAGGCTCCCAAACCCATAAGCTACGTCTATCAGAAATATGAGTAATTGGTTGACCAGAGGTGATCAGGGGACTACTGCTGAGGAGGAGCAAGATGAGCTTATACAAGAAAGGGATATGCCTGAATCATCTAGACAAGGGGGTAACCGGCCATGGAGCATCAGTGATAGGCTTGAAAGGGTGGAAGCCGATGTGGGCAAATTAATAAATGATACTTATCAGTTTACGATGACATCTGATGAATATCACACTGGGTATTTACAGAGGTTTGACGCTATCGCCCAACAACAACAGTACATGTACGAGATGATGTCTCGTATGGATCAATGGCACATTTCACAAGGCCACTACCTTCCACCATCACAGTGATTTGGTAAGTACTTTTGACACTTTTCGCTTTCTTTTGATAATTTTCTCATATGTTCGGGATGAAGCATATTTTACGTTTGGGTGGGAGGGGTTGTCAAGAATGCGTAAATTAGTACTGTTGCATTTTGCATTGCATTTAGGATTACATATAGAGCATAAAATTTGCATAATTTTTTTATAATAATTTTCAATTTTTTTTTGTATTTTTTATTTTTAGCATGTTTAACACTTTAGCACGTTTAATTTCTTTTGTGTGATTTAAATTCAGAAAAGTACAAAACACTTCCGTATGATTTTACTATGAGCATTTTATTTTATGAGATGAAATATTTTTATGAATAATGTGATGAATTGTTGAGGAGATATATTTTACTTGTTTGGCATTGATTAAGAAAATTGAGTATTTGAGTATGATGCGGAAAATAAGCCCGTGAATTTTTGTGCCTTTAACTGCTTTCATATTATGCAATCTTATTTTTTCTTGAGTGTGTCATTCATGAATGTTAGAATTTTAGAACTCGCTTTGGTATCTTCATGAAGCCATGTGTGAGTGCAATTTTTGAAAATGATTTAAGGCCATCTTTGTTTAGCCTACTTAGGCTAAAAAGCCTACCTATGAACTCATGATTCCCTAGTTAGCCACTTTGAGCCTTAACTTTTTATTGTTAGCTACATTTTGATCTTTAAAACTTGAAAGATGATTTTTTTTAATCCCTAAAATTACTTAAGCTTATAGAAGATGAATAGTTTGGGGAAGATGTGGTGAAATTGGAAAAAAGAGAGAAAGTGGATAAAAGAATGAGGGATGAACAGTGCTTAGGTGAATAAAAGAACAATGAAGCTCGAAAAAGAAAGAAAAATCTCTGAAATAGAAAGAAAAAAAAATCGATGAAAAGAAAGAAAAAAAATTCTGGAAATTTTGAAAAAATTGAGAGCTTGAGGCTAAAGAAAAAGAAAAAAAAGGCAAAAATGCCTAAGAATGAAAGATGAGAAAAATGGTGGAGTTGAGTTGAAAAAGAAAATATCTTGAAAGAATGATTTTTAGATGAAATTGGGTTGGTGAGTTGCAAGTCGGTGTGCTTTAAATTCTATATGCTCAAGTCAAGTTACTTAATCTAAATATTCCATACCCTTACCAAAGAACCTACATTACAACCAAATGAAAGTCCATTTTGATTCTTAAGTTGTGCACACTAAAGTGGTAGAAATGTTAGACGATTTACAAGCTTATGGTAGTTCTATATTCATTGAATTGATTTTGAGCGCAAACACTTTCCATACACTTTGAGAGATGAGTGATACACTACTTACTTGTGAGTCGCGATATCAATTACCCAAAAGAGTATTGATTATGCCGAACTTGTGATTGATGACTTCTCGATAATGAATTGCATGCTTTACTTGAATATGGAGTCAAATGAAATTGACTGTTTATAGTGTTCTTGTGTGTTTTTGTACCCCTTGATTTTATTTTTCTTAATTTGCTCGAGGACGAGCAAGGATTTAAGTTTGAGGGATTTTGATATGTGTAAAATATACGTGCATTTAAGGGCTTATTTTGTTATATAATTGATGCATTTGAATGTATATTTAGTGTACTTTACTTGGTTTCCTTAGAAGGGCATGATACTGCGTATTCTTGTAACTTTTGTTTTTTTACAGAAATGGAGCTTAAATAGAAAGATATCAGTTGGAAGACCCAGATAAGATCGATGAGTGCGAAGAGAAGATCGAAGAGACAAAGAAACTGGACAAAATCAAGTCACACGGTCAGCCTATGTGGTGTCACACGGCCGTGTAGGCTACCATGTGAAAATTACACGACCATGCGAAGTGTTTGGGTGAACACAGAGACAGAGACGTGTTACACGGTCGGATCGTGTTGGGCCGCAGGACCGTATCGATGACCGTGTGAGATGACATGGACCGTGTGACTCGTTTTGGTCAGATTTTGTTGTCCTTTTTCCCATCAGAACTCTACAAGTGATCTCTCAGAGCACCTATATAAAGGGAACAAGGCCTTGCACGAAAATACAAGTCATTACATCTGAAAATACAATACAATGCACATGATTACACAAATCAAAGGTCTTCTGAGAGAGGAGGGCTAGGTTACGAAGAACACCACAAGGCCTTTCACATCTACGGAAGCACAAGAGTTTCGAAGGCTTGGAAGGAGGATCCATCCTGACAAGAAGGGGTTTTCTTTCTTAGTTTTGATCTCTTGTTTGTACTTAGACGATGTCAAACTATTTGATTTCAACTTTGTCTATGAATTTGTTATCAAATATGTTGAGCTAATCTTTCGGATCCTAGGGCATAATCAAAAATGTGGATTCATGTCAAATCTTGATTGATTGTTTTCTTAATTGATTTATGTGTTCTATTTTATGGATTCGAGTGCTTATTTTTTTGCTTATTATCGGATCAATAATATTTATGTCATACTTGTTAGTCCATAATTCAGGAGGTGAGTTCTAATAAGAGGAAAATCGAATTCAGTCATGAAACAGAGTAATGCATTGAGAGACTACATCTGTTTGTGGGGAGTAATTCAATTCAAATATGTTGGGAGTTAATAATAGTTGTGATGCATCGGGAGACCTCAATTATTATTATTCTACTGTTTATGCACCACCCAGGAGGGGAAATAAACTAGTTTAGGAATTGAACCTATAGAAACACATGAATTGGTTTTGTGAAACATTAATTGGATTTAATATTGAAGAAGCATGTTGAGATTATGTGCCTAGGGTTGCTTTTGTATTTGTTGAAAAGACTTGTGGAGTTCGGGTTTCTATAAATTTATTTCTTTTATTTTTACTTTTTCGATTATTAATTAAAAGTTGTGATTTTCGGTCGCTTCAATAAAATTGGAATACAATGTTATTATATCCTAAGTGTTTCGTATTCAGTCCCTGAGTTATACGGCCTTGCTTGCCATTATCTTATAAACTATATTGTACACTCGTAGTAGCGCGATCAAAGTTTTGCCGAACAAGAATCTTTGACCACTTTGCACAAGGACATTTTGGAGTGGAGGCTTGTGACCATGTCTTCTAAAGGTAAATTCTCTCTCTCTCTCTACCTCTCAACTTTTGAATTTTTTTGCTTTGTAGAAGACTTAGGAAATTTCTTACAAGTGAGAGGTGAGGTAAGACTTGAGTTGAGAGTTGACGGAGAGGTGGAGTGCATCACGCAGAGAAGGAGATGGGAGTCGGGGCGCCTTCCCAGAGTGGGCAAGGGCGCCCTCTTGGCACCCTCCCCGGGTGTGCCACAAGGGCACGCCCGAGTCTCCTCCCCGGTGGAGAAGGGCGCGCCCTTGGGGGTCGTCCCGAGCCTCTCGTCCATTTTTCTCCATTTCTCCCCATGTTTCCGTATGTTTTGAGCCATATCTCGGACTCTGGTACTTCTTCCATCCCACTCGGAGGCCGAGGTGTTACCAGGCGTTCTGTTTCCAGTTCAGTTATTCCATGTCCACATTTTTCCATAGAGTTTGATATTCCTCCCTTTGCTCCAGACCTGTGTTTTGATGGTGATGAGGAGGCAGAGCTTGATCCGGGTTCGAGCTCAAGTGATGAGTCTTCTGAGGCGGAGTCCAAAAGAGATAGTCCTGAAGAGGTCCGCCCCACCAAGTATCAGCATAGACCTCCTCCAGGGAGTTGAGCAGCTGTCCCAGGAGAGTTGGCCAGTTGAGTGACTTCCACTTGTCTTCGTAGGCTGCGTGAGTGGCTCGAGCTTCCTTCGGCGTTTGTGATGTTGGCCCCGGGTCCAAGTGACATGCTAACTCATCCACCCGAGGCCTTCATCACGGTGTACCTTTATAGCTTCTTAGTTATCTTTGTGGTTCCGCCAGATACTTTTCTTATCTCGGTCCTTATGTCGGTGGGAGCATATGTTGGTCAGATGATTCCCCAAGCATATGCATGTATACGAGGATATCAACATGTTATGCCAAAGTTAGGCTTGATTCCAACTACAGACGATTTTTTTTCCTTGTTCTATACCCAGAAGTCTCCGAGTGACACCTTTTCCACTTCTTCCCACGTCCTAAGTGCAAGTCATAGATGGATTTCCTTCTCCTGGTGGGATATGGAAGGAGGATTTCTTTTATGTGAGGGATAATGGTTGGGAGCTTCCTCACGAGTGGGTTTCTGAGGTTAAGGTTGCTCGAGGCATTCCCTCTTCCCGGAAGGAGATGGTGAAAGCTTATAGGTCTCGGGGCTTATTTAAAAATCTTCTGAATGTTATGGAGTTTTTGGATATCCCGCCTTATTTTACGTCTTTACATTGCTTCCCACTTTACTTGTATATTTTGACTGTTTCCTTTTCTGATGTTGCTTCTACTTGGTTTTCCGGTAAGGAGAGTTACAACATTGTAGACTTGATGGCCTTTAAGAAGGAGAAGGCCAAGGGGAAGTCTGCTGCTGGCGGAAGCTCAAGTGTTCTGCTTCGGAGTGATAGGCCGCGCCCTTCTCCATAAGAGAGTGAGAGGCGCCCTTCCCGCCAGGAGGGTGATAGGAGCCCTGGGTCACACTCTAGTAGTTGTGTTGATGTTGCTCTGGCTCCTCGTCCTTTTGCTGGCTCTTCGGGAGGGAAGAGGCTAAGGATGGAGCCTCAAGTCACTGCTTCTGAGAGTGTTGGTCCCCAAGCTCTCTTCTCCGGTGGAGTGAACCATCGTGAGGGGATCCAGTCCTATTGGGACTTCACTGATTCTGGCTTGGGCTACACCAATACCCGAGGAGCTCTATCGGCCAATGGCCAGTCCCGACTTGGGTCTTTGTCCTTCAAGGACATTGAGACTCACCTTCGCGGGACCTTGCTCGGGTAACCTTCCATAGTTTCTTCACATTTCCAACCTTCATGCTTTGTCTCTTTACTTAGCTATGACTTGTACAAATTATATTGTATGCCCTGAACCTCACTGCGGCATCGAACCATCGAGGTGAGGTGACTGAGGTGGAGAACAGTCAGCTTTGTGATAAGGTGAAGAGCTTGACGGATGATGCGGCAAAGCATGGTGGTAAGATGTCTAAGTTGTCGAATGAGCTTGAGTGGGCGAAGGCCCAACTCGACCATTAGTCGAAGACGGGCAAAGGTTTTGTCCGCAGTTCAGTCGGCGCCCATATGCTAGTTTAGGAGAGGTCCCGCTCGATTGAGGCTTACAAAGCTTCCCTGGAGTATCACTCCGAGTTATTGCAGGAGTCTTTAGTCTATTTTTTACTTGGCTACGACTTGTACAAATTATATTGTATGCCCTGAACCTCACTGCGGCTTCGAACCGTCGAGGTGAGGTGACTGAGGTGGAGAACAGTCAGCTTTGAGATAAGGTGCAGAGCTTGACAGATGATGCGACAAAGCATGGTGGTAAGATGTCTGATTTGTCGAATGAGCTTGAGTGGGCGAAGGCCCAACTCCATGAGTCGAAGACGGGAAAAGTTTTTGTCCGTAGTTTAGTCGGCGCCCATATGCTAGTTTAGGAGAGGTCCCGCTCGATTAAGGCTTACAAAGCTTCCGTGGAGTATCACTTCGAGTTATTGCAGGAGTCTTCAGTCTATTTTGATAGAGCCGTTCGCCATTGCCAGAAACTTCTATGGAAGAGTGAGAAGGCTTCTAGCGAGTTGATCGACATCCTGGACTGCGGTGTTTCGGATGAGAAGAAGGGAGATGTTGAGGTTTTGGAGGATCTTTCCAATGACACTGGTGGCGATGGAGTTGAGCCTAGAGAGATTTATGTTGTTGCTACAGACGATGCACCTCCTTCTTGATTAGCGATAGCCTTTGATTCCTGCCAACCTATTTAGGGCTTGCTCTACGTATTCGGATGTTTCTTTTTATGCACTTGAATATTTCTCCTTTTCTCTTGACCTTGAGATGTTTTGTTTGCCCGGTGGGGTTGGATGATTCGTCCATTTTCCTTATGCATATTAACTTTCCTTTGTCATGTTTTACTTGTGATAAATCTTGCAGGAGATTAGACTTTATATTATATTTTAAAATCAAGGGGCGCCCTTTCCAGAACTCGGAGGAGGGCTCCCCCTTGGGGTTCCTAGAGCGACCTTCTGGAGCCTGGATGAGGACACCCATTAGGGTCTTCCCCAAGTCATTGCTTTATTCTTTGTATCGTTTTCCATACGTGTTAGCATTTTTCGCCATTTTTTCTTGCACATTCTCATCATGGAGAAGAATTCACCGGGACTCTTGTGAGGAGGCCCCTCCCATCTGGGGTTTTATCACGAAGGCATCATCCCACCCGGGATCTTAACCGGGTGAGGCCATCCCCTACAGGATCTTAGCCGGATGAGGGAAATTATTATGACCTCCATGAGGAGGCCCCTCCCATTCTGGGTCTTAGCTGGAAGGGATCACCCCACCCGGGGTTTGAGCTAGGTGAGGTCATCCCCTCCGGGGTCTTAGCCGGAGGAGAAAAATTACTAGGACCTCCATGAGAAGGCCCTTCCCATCCGGGGTCTTAGCCGAAGGGGGTCATCCCACCTGGGGTCTTACCGGGTGAGGCCATCCCCTCAGGGGTCTTAGCCGTAGGAGGTAAATTACTATCACCTCCATGAGGAGGCCCTCCCATCCGTGGTCTTAGTCGGAAGGGGTATTCCCACTCGGAATCTTAACCGGGTGAGGCCATCCCTTTTAAGGTCTTAGTCGGATGAGGTTATTTACGAAGACCCCCGTGAGGAGGCCCTTCCATCCAGGGCCTTAGCCGGAAAGATGAGATTTGTTGAGGAGAACGTCTAACTAGTCATTGACCCTGGCCATGTGTGGCCATTAATCGCACCCGGCCATGTGTGGCCATTAACTGCATTCATCACATCAAAGAATACGTGAAAGCATTTTTATATATTATAATGAAAAGGTTTTACGCCCTGTGGGCAGAAACATGACTGAAATGTAAACAAATGTTTAACGTCTCTTGGGCGGAAATTAACTGAAAACAATAAAAATACTCAAATCCCTGGGAGTCTAGGGAAAGATGTTGTTTATGACTATGTGGTGCTTTCATCATTTGGTCTCGGTTGCTTGCTCATCTTCAAGGTGGCCACGTAGCATTCTCAAACCATCTTGATGTCTCCGATAGTCTCTCCTCCCCTCGATTCTGTAGGGAACTTCAGCTTCAAGTGAACCATAGAAGGGATGGCCCGAAATTGGTTCAAGCATGGCCTTCCCAAAATCAAAATGTATGGAGATGGAGTGTCTAATACGAGGAAGCAGACTATCTTCGTGACCTGGTGAGGGGTGTCCATGTCAAGTGTGAGTGGGAGGTTGATTTCGCCCGAGGACTTGATTACCTCTCTAGGGAAGCCAATCAACGGTGTTGAGACCAGAACAACTTGCGTTGGATCAATCCTCATCTTGTCAAAGGCTTCCCAGAATATGATGTCCACCGCGCTCCCTGTATCGACCAGGACCCTTTTAACTACGAAGTTGGCCAGCATAACTGATGTGACGATGGCATCAGGATGAACTTGGGTCTCTGGGATGTAGTCTTGAATGCCGAAAGTGATTGGCATGCCCTTGGCTTGAGGCTGCTCCACGGCTCTTTTCTTGGACGGGTTCTCCTTGGGACGTCGTCTTCTATCTTTTTTGTATTCCTGGAGAGCACTCTAGGCATTTATTGCCTCTGGACCTCCAGAGATCACATTGATGACTCCGGCAACATGATTGTCACGCTTCTCCTCCCTATAGTGATTGTTCGCCTTATTTTTAGCATCGCCGCAAGTGTACAGTGTAGTTTATAGAATAGGGTTAGCAAGGTCGAATCCACAGAGACTAATAAATTAATGTACTTAGTATTGGGATTGTAATAGTCTTATTTTTATCTAGATGATTGAAATTGGATGATTGGTTTTGTAAAAGCAATACAATAATTTATCATAAAAAGACAAAGTAAGAATTGATTGAAAGATCAAGGAGATGAATGGATTCCAGGGTTATGGTTTCAGTTAATATCCTCTTTCGTTATCAGATTAATCACAACCAAAGTTATTATTATTCTTCCCTATAAGATAATCACGAAATTATTTTACCCTCTCTCTTGAGATGTATGTAAAAACATTGATTGGATTATCTATGCTAGCATCTCTACTCAACATGAGATATCCGACTCCCAAAAGCACAAAAGATTATAAATCCTCACAAATATTTACAGACTTCTCAATATTGCAAATATTCATGTCAAGTACTCAACGATCTAGTATTTAAACTCATCTCTCGAATTATGAATCAATACATCAAAACAAGTTAAACCAAAGGCCTTTTGATAAAACCAGAAACAAAACAAAGTACTCGAATAGGGTTTGAAAATAATAACTTCAATTGCAATTAAACATCAAACAAAAGTTTCCATTAACTTACTCCCAAACCCAGGAATCACAAAGTATTTAGCTAGACATGGGAAATAAACAATTCATAGACAAATTATTCATGTTCATATCTATCTAATCAAAAGTAAACGATACTATGGAATGAGAAAACTTAGGGATGTCGATGATCTCTCGATCTATCTTCAATCCTCAAGCGTGTGGTTGTGACCTTGATCAATCTCTCGAATCCTCCGGTAGAAGGTTGCTCTTTTCTCTGCTTTCTAGGGTAAAAATCAGTGTCTCGTCTCTATTTATTCTCCCATTGGGTCAAAACCTAAGTTAAAAATCGCCAAAACCTAACTTTCCCGCACAGACGCACGGGCCGTGCACTTCACGCACGGCCAGGTCGTGCATCAGGCCGTAGGACTGCTTGACTCTCGAAATGATGTACGACCAGATCATGCATCGACGCACGGGCCGTGCGTCACATAAACTTCCAAAATTGCTTATGGGTCTTTATAAGAGTTGTAGCACTATCTCTTAACTTTCCGTATCCACTTGAATCAGCTCAATATCAATTTTGTAGAGTGAGTTATGGCCAAAATAATAAACCCTACTAGTGCTGGAAATTCCAGACGCGATTGGACGTTTCTTAAGATGAATCCCCTCGTTGTCTGATCATCCATGCTTCTTTTGATACACGACTCATTACTATGACTCTAGACTCAATATAGTTGGCCCACAGTATGGCTTTGACCACTCAAAGAACTCAAAAACAACATAAAACTCTAGTCTAGAAAGCCCAAATCAATGGTATAAAACCAACTGAACATCTGACTTCTTCTCGATTTGGCTTCCACTTTGGTGTATGCTCTCAATTCTTGGTGGTTCTACATCGCAATGCTCATATTTGGCATAGAAACACTCAAAATATCGTCAAATTCCTGCAAAATGAGCAAAGTGTAACATTTTTTCCATAAAGAGAGAAAATAGCCCATTTTACTGAGTTAAAGCATGTTTATCTATCAATTATATCTACAAATAAGACCCAAAATACGTGCAAAACTCACACTAATCAAACCCCCAAACTTAAACTGTTGACAGTCCCGGTCAACGCTTTATAAACAAGACAAAACACAAATGGGATGAATGAAAAGCCATCAAGAACAACACATCAAAATTCATGCCGTTTATCCATAGACGTCAAGCAATAAATCAACCAAGCCTCGAACATCTAACACAGAACACATGTCAATTAAAACCATGGCAAATACTTCGAATCACGACTCTCACAGATCAAGTGTATGCTCTCCTCACAAGTGTATAAGGGACGTGTTTTCGCTCAAATCATATCAATGTTGAAGAATTACCATATGCTTGCAAATCGTCTCACATCTCTGCCACTAGAATGTATGCAATTCATAAATAAAAAAGGACTTTTTCTTTTGGTTGTAATGAAGTCTCTTTGGTTAGGGTAGATAATTATGGAAAAAGTGACTCAAACTCAAGCGTATAGACTGGTAAGCACATCTTTCATTCGATCAATTATTCTCATTTAAACCTAATATGCTACCCCAATCACCTCTCGTTCTTATCAACTTTTCATATTTCCTTTCACCCTTTTTTTCTTTCTTTTATAGAATCCACTTTATTTCGCCTCACATCACAAATCCCAGCCTACAAGTTCATTCAAAGCAAACTCACTTATAAAGTCGATTTTTTCCGACTCTTTCATGAGTATTCATCCTTTCTTTTCCTCCTTTTCTTTCTTCTTTTATTCCCATCAACCAACACTTGCACAATTATCTAAATTCTCGACATCCTCCCATTCAACCTTATTCAATCCCCTTAATGTTATACGCTCAAGTCTAGGGAACATATATATCAAGTTAAGGCTTGAAATGTGGCTATCAAAAATTAGGCACCAGGCTCAAATTGGCTAACTAGGGAAATTCAATGTCATTAGGTAAGCAAAAGGTTTGAAAGGCTTAACAAAAATAGCTTTAAATCATTTTCATAAATCGTATACAACATGTGGCTTTGACCGAGATACCAGAGCAAGTTCTAGAATTCAAATCAACATGAATAACACACTCAATCAACAAACAAGACTGCATAATATGAAAACAGTAAAGGCTCAAAGCTCACAGGTTTGCAATTGCGTAATTCAAAGCATAAGATCCATGTTCTCAATATCCACATGCTCCAAATCATCTATTCTCATCATGATCAATTCACACTAAACACCCAATTCAAAACAGCATAAATTTTTTCAAATAAACTCCCAAGGCGCAACGCACACCACAAATAAACTCCCAAACAACTTCATAGACAAATTATTCATATTCATATCTAACTAATCGAAAGTAAAAGATACTATGGAATGAGAAAACTCAGGGATGTCGATGATCTCTCGATCTAACTTCAATCCTCAAGCATGTGGTTGCCACCTCGATCAATCTCTGGAATCCTCCGGTAGAAGGTTGCTCTTTTCTCTGCTTTCTAGGGCAAAAATAAGTGTCTCGTCTCTATTTATACTCCCATTGAGTCAAAACCTATGTTAAAAATTGTCAAAACCTAACTTTCCATACACAGACGCCTTGCGGGCCGTCGCATCACGCGACCAGGTCGTGCGTCGTCGGCCAGTAGAGGGATCGCTTGACTCTCGAAATGGCGCACGACTAGGTCCTGTGTCGATGCACGGGCCGTGCGTCACCCAAACTTCCAAATTTGCTTATGGGGTCTTCATAAGAGTTGTATCCCTATCTCTTAGCTTTACGTAGCCACTTAAATCAACTCAATATCAATTTTGTAGAGTGTGTTATGGCCAAAATACTAAACCTTACCAGTACTGGAAATTCCAGACGCGTTTGGACGTTTCTTGAGATGAATGCCCTCGTTGTTTGATCATCCATGCTTCTTTTGATACACGGCTCATTACTATGACTCTAGACTCAATATAGTTGGCCCATAGTATGGCTTTGACCACTCAAAGAACTAAAAAAAAAACATAAAGCTCTAGTCTAGAAAGCCCAAATAAATGGTATAAAACCAACTGAACATCTGACTTCTTCTCGATTTGGCTTCCACTTCGGTGTATGCTCTCAATTCTTGGTGGTTCTACATCGCAATGCTCATATTTGCCATAAAAATACTCAAAATATCATCAAATTCCTGCAAAATGAGCAAAGCGTAACATCTTTTCCATAAAGAGAGAAAATATCCCATTTTACTGAGTTAAAGCATGGTTATCTATCAATTATATCTACAAATAAGCCCCAAAATATGTGCAAAACTCACACTAATCAGTGATCTGGGCGGCGGTGGTTTTGTGGAGATTCTTCTTCATGTGGCCTAGGATCGCGGCTAAACTTGATCTGATCCGCGTAGTCCTTAAGGTGACCTTTATGGATGAGTCATTCTATCTCATTCTTCAAAATAAAACAATCTTCGGTGGTGTGCCCCTGATCTCTATGATACCGGCAGTATAGATTGGAACACGCCCACAAAGGGTTGTTCATTAATGGTTGTTGGGGATCAATGATCCTCTTCTTCTGGGTGGCTATTAAAACCTCCGTTGTTGGAGCATTGAGAAGGTGTATAGCTTGGCCTATGATCCTTACTTGAGTCCTTCCGCGACTGGTTCTTCTCCTCTTCCCAAGACTTGCATTTGATGCCAGGCTCAGGCTTAGTGGACTCCTCTACTCGGACATACTTCTCCATTCGGCTCCATAGCTCATCCATGTTGGATGGAGGCTTCCCGAAAGAGATTCCTTCAGACGCCTCTGTGTAAATTTTGTTGTAGTGTCCCGACCAAGGTCTCATGCTGGAAGTTGGCCACTTCGTTGGTGGCTTCCACAAACTGCTTCATGAACTCCCGCAGTGTTTCTCCTTCCTTCTGCTTCACCTGAAAGAGGTGAGCGATAGTCTTTGGACACTTTCTGTTAATGAAGAACTGCTGCATAAAGGCCTCAATGAGCTTGTCCATCCCGGAGATCGACCCCACCGAGAGCTGATTAAACCATGTCAGCACCCGCTTGGTCAGAGTAGTGAGGAACACCTTGCAGTAAGAGGCATCCATCATGTCATAGAGATCTGCCTTGGCATAGAATTTGTCCAAGGTATCTTACGGGTCTCTAGTTCCATCATATTCTGGGAGGTTGGAGGTCTTGATTCCTGATGGGAATGGTTCAGATAATATCACTGGAGCTAACGGGCTCCTCTTCATAAATGTCGTAGCTCGTGAGCTAGCTAAGCTAGGGTGCACTGGTTGAGATTCGCTAATCGGTGGCGACTCTTCACAATTTTGATTTTCACCGTGACCTTCTTTTCTCTCATCATGATCGTCCCGATTAGGGTCTTCAATAGCGGGTGGAGCCCGCGGTGGTCCTCCTACAACATCTGTTGCGGCTTGATGTCTTAAAGCATTTCGGGCAGCTTCATCCCGGAGAGCCTGGAGGGCTTCTTGGGACAGACGAATTTCTTCAACAGGCAGAGCCTCCCAGGAAGAGGGGGTTGCACCCCTCTTGCAAACGGAGGAAGGTGCAGCACTCCTCGAGGAGGAGGAGGGCTGGCTCCCTGTCTTCCAGGCAGTTGTTCTTCTTGCTCGTCTCTGGCGCCTCGGCCTGCAACTTGAGATCCGAGGCCACGTGCTTGAGACCGAGTCTGCATCTTCGTTTACTTTGGCTGTTCCTACAGACGACGCCAAAATGATACTACTTTTTTAAGGCAAACCACCGAAGTCTACTGACTTGACCAAAATCCTCTTACCGGGAGGGAAGTCTTCACGCCAGTCCTCTTCCCGAGGGGGAAGTCTTCTCGTCTTCTTCTCCTTGAGCTGGTAAATACTCCGATTGGAAACTTGCATGCACACATGCACAAAGGTTAGAGGGCTTCGGGGATTATCCCAGAGAGGTTCCTCCGACGCTCAAGTCAGCACGGTAATGAGAGAATAAACAGTAATCAAATACTGTATAATGAATGGGTAGGAGAATAATGAATTAATAATGAGTTAAATAACTTAGAGATAATAGGAGGGAGCTTTTTATACTTGGGAGATATTCTCCGTCGTCCATGTAGGAGAATTTGGCCTATGGGTTTGTCCACGTAGGAGAAAACGGCCGCTTGGGCCAAACCCGGACTCTTTTGGGCCGATTTAATTATCAAGAGCCCAATGAGAAATTAATATTAAATAAAAAAAAAAATAAATTATATTTAATAAATGAAATACCGTTTTATCCCCAACAGTGCGTATCATCAATAAACTCATGATTAAAGTTACATATCATCTACTTTTTAATTTGCTTTAAAGTAGGCATGGATAGTTTCGAGTTAATTAAGTATATTGGTTATTTTTTCCCAAATAGTCAATTAATCCAAATTTCAACTTCTATATTTATCCTCTTTTTTCCTGGAAGCGTGATATTTATAGATAAAATTTTAAAATTTTAATAATAAATTTATTTCTTTTAAAAAAATATTTTAAAATTTAAACTAATTAATATGATAGATGTAACTTAATAATTTCGTATTACCTTCCCAACTTTTATCCAAATCTTTCACTTTGATTATTGTTTGGAAAACAATAGGTGTATACCAAATCACTAGAAAAAGATTGAGCAGAGCGACATTATTAAACTCAATGGCAACCTCGTTAGCAGAATACGACAATCACCTCTCAAGATATAATAACTTACTTCTTGTGATAATAACAACACGAATTACAAGAACTTTAGACACTTGCATTTATATCTCTCTAGAAAGATTTTGCAGAAAGAAAATAGTAAACTCGAAAATGGGATGAAGAAAATAAATTAGGGGTGGGGTCATATTTATATAGAATTTTGGGTGTTTATTCAGACAGGGTGCATCTCTTGAACCGAATCAACCTGGACTTTCAGATCATGTCCTTTGATCATCAGCCATGTTTGGTGGTCCAGATCGAACCACATGCACAAGTTTACAATCATTTATCATGCACCGATGCAACTTGGTCATTTATCGCTACCAATCGCAGCCCCGCCGACATCTTTGCATCGGTAGCCACACGAACCTACACAATCAATCATCGCTAACCGTTCGTCAGGTATGCGCCATTGGACAAATCTACTATGTCACCGTCACATGAGTTTCCCTGCCACGTCACAAAGCCATCGGTGAGCTACTAAACCAAACCTTAGTTCAATTTCTTAGAAATTTAAGGTTCATCAACTCTAGAACAATGCTTATTTATGGTGGACTCGGGTCACGTCCTTTGATCATCGAAGTGATCGGCGATTCGAGATCGCACTATTTGCGTGAGTTGATAACCATTTATCATGCACCCACCATCGGGGCCGGTTGTAACTATTCACTCTCTCCTAGTCAACATTAACTACTAATCGTAGTAATTTGGTCACATCCCATCAGTGCAAAGTACTGTGCCTATAAAAGATCCAATGCAACAAGTACGACGTGCACGTGCGCCGCGTGGGCTCAATTTGCTACAAGTGCAACGTGCGCGCATGCGGGCTTTGGTCAGATTGTGCTCCGCACATCCTCGTAACTCATTAAGCTAGCTCAAAACTTGTCAATATCCATTTGGTCCACTAGCGGGCACCATAAGAAGTTTCAAATTACTAAAGTGAAACTTTATATAAGCATGTTAAATTTATTCTGTGTTTCTAATGTGGGATGTGACTCTTTATATTCCTAGCCGTCTATATTTTCATATAAAATGCATTTAAGTAACTTACTTAATGAATTAATTTTTCATTCACTCGAAATTACTTTTAACAAATGCTAAACTCATCTACCGTAGTGTAAATCATTTATATCTAATTTGTTTCCTTTTTTTCAAATAAATGAATTTATTTAAGTAATTAGTCAAAATTGGATCAAAACCCAATTTAAAAGAAACTTAACATATATCAACTATCACATAAAATTGGGGAAAATAAAACTTTTAGTCCTATAAGTTGGACCTTTTTGAGGATTAGTCGTCTAAGTTGTCACCTTTATATTTTAGTCCTTAACTTTCAAATTTCTAGATATTCAGTCCTTTAACTTAATTAGCAATTTTACTTTTGGTCTTATTACTTAACAAATTTCAGAAATTTAGTCCTACAACTTAAAAATTGTTAAATTTAATTAATTTATTAAAAGGTTATTTCGTAATTAAATTTTATTCTTAAAATGAATAATTTTAATTAATAGTTAACTTTTAAATAAAAATAATTAATTAATTTTTAATTTAATTAATTTTTTAAAAAATATTTCGAGCATTAATTTTCTAAACCTTGTATAGTAAATGCATCTTGTACACTAGTCCAGATCAATTGTTTGGAGATAATTCTCCTCACCAATGACACCAAAGGTTAATTACATAAATATGACATATTATTCTTAATTTACTAATTAGATGTAATTGTTTTAACTTTTCTAATATTCGTTAATTGTTTTAGAAATTTCTATTTATTTTAATTTTTATTAAATAAATTAATTTAAATTTTAATTGCTTTTATAATTTAATTTAATTTTCAAAAATTTAAGTTTAATTATTTTACTGTTGGTCCTATAAAAAAATATGAAGTGTGAGTACTAACCTTTTAATAATTTATTTGAATTTAACTATTGCTATGTTATTGGACTAAATTTCTGAAATTTATTAAGCTATAGGACCAAAATAAAATTGCTAAGTTAAAGGATTGAATATCTATAAATTTGAAAGTTAAAGGACTAAAACATGAAGGTGGCAACTTAGAGGACTAATTCTAAAAAAGGTACAACTTACAAGACTTAAATATCTTATTTTCCCCGTAAAATTGTTGTTGTTCTTTGTACTGGTACTGTTTTTACTTGCATAATATTTTTTGAATAAGTATTGTATAATGATAAATCATTTGTACTCAATATATTTTAAATTCAAACAAATTAATATATAGGGTTATGATCAAATGTGGCAGAGGCTTATCGTGTGGCAGTATGGATTAATCCAATCCATCCACACCTTTTATTCAATGGTCCAGATTGCTATTAAAAATAACTGATTTATCAATTAATTAATAGGTGGAAAGGGCATAATAATAACTAGGAAAATGTCATAAATCACGCCCTTACAATCAATGGATTGATTAATATCATGTTTCCATAACTGAATTGTGCACCATTTTAATAGCTGAACTGTATACCATTTAATAACTGATTGTACACCATTTTATATCTAACAGTGCATCATTGTATAACTAATTATACACCATTCAATCCCATCGATTTTTATGGGATTTGATTTTACGTTCCCGTTTTTCATTCAATTGTGGTTTATTCACAATGATGTACAATTAGTTATACAATGATGCACTGTTAAATATAAAATAGTGCATAGTCAGTTATTAAATGGTGCACAATTCAACTATTAAAATGATGCATAATTCAGTTATGGAAACGTGATCTTTATCACATCCATGATTATAGAGCATCATTATGGGAAGGTGGTTACACCATTTTGTATTTATAGGATTTTTAAATGATGTATAATTGGTTATACAATGATGCACACTGTTAGAAATAAAATGGTGCACAGTTAAATTATTAAATAGGAAGATGGTTACACCATTTTGTCTTTATAGTTCCTTTAGATGATATATAATTAGTTATACAATGATGCACTGTTAGATATAAAATAGTGTACGAGACGCTTAGTAAATGGTATACAATTCATCTATTAAAATGGTGCACAATTTCGGTTATTGAAATGTGGTATTAATCAACCCTTGATTGTAGGCGTGATTTATGGTATTTTGCTAGTTACTATTATGCCCTTTCCACCTATTAATTAATTGGTAAATCGATTATTTTTAATAGCAATCTGACCATTGAATAAAATATGTGGATGGATGGGATCAATCCACACACCGTCACATGGTAAGAGGTTGCCACACACACACACACATATATATATATATATATATATATATATATATACACATATATATAGGGATTGGTTCAAATGAGACCAATCCCTTTAGGTTAGTCCATAAGAACACTTATGGACTCTTGATTTAAAATTTTGGATGGTGTAGATTATTTTAGTTAATTTAGGCTTATAAGGGTATAATTATACTTTTATATTTAATCATTTTTGTTAATTGGACGGTTATTAGCTATTTTTAAGGAAACATAATCCTACCTTTTCAGTTACCCAATTTTTAGGGAGGAAAACTCATCAACTTCAAGCGTTTTTTTCAAAATTGATACTTCTTTCCGCCATATTTGTGAACAATCGTTTTATTGTATACTTTGTTCAGTGGATCTGTATACTTAGTCATGTTTTATTGTATATTTAGTTCAGTGGATGTGTATACTTGGTTCAGTGGAATCGTATTCTTAGTTATATAAGTAGTTTAGTAAGTAGTTTAGTGAATTTGTATACTTAGTTCTGTGGATTTGTATACTTAGTTCAATGGAATTGTATACTTAGTTATATAAGTAATTCGTGTAATTGTATACTTAGTTAAATGTTTCTGTATATTGAGTAATATTTTAATGTATAGTTAGTTCAATGTAATTGTATACTTAGTTAAATGTTTTTGTATACTTAGTAATGTTTTTTAATGTACAAGTAGTTTAGTGTAATTGTATACTTAGTTAATTGTTTATGTATGCTTAGTAATGTTTTAATGTATAGTTAGTTTAGTAGAATTGTATACTTTTCATTAATTGTTGCATGATTCTGTTGTCATATTTGAATAATTTGGGAAGGGAGATAAAGGAAAGGTGAATCGCTTGATTATAGGGACGTGATCAATACAAGATCACGTCCCTAATTTTTAGGAAGCGATTACTATATTTAATTTCCTGGATTCCTATTTTACCCCCTCTAATGTATACTTTCATATGAATTGTTGTATAGATTTGTTTATATCTTGGCCATTGATTTATTTTTTTGATGATGTAGATTTGGTCATATGGTCTTACCTAGGAGGG
The DNA here is from genome assembly GCA_016081115.2 of Rehmannia glutinosa. Classification (NCBI taxonomy): domain Eukaryota; kingdom Viridiplantae; phylum Streptophyta; class Magnoliopsida; order Lamiales; family Orobanchaceae; genus Rehmannia; species Rehmannia glutinosa. Next base: position 9,063,413 of record CM071935.1, read on the forward strand.
TGGTCTCACAGGATCCCCTCCCTATATATATATATATATATATATATATATATATAAGATCATTTCACTAGCTAAATTACTACAATTTAAATGATATATAGATTTCTTTAGAAGAAGAAATTTCATTAATAAATAATGCAGATAACTGCAATTACATCCGTGAATACATTTATTTTTAGAAAGACACATCCTGCAACAAACAAAGGAAGAGGAGAAATGACGTAATTAAAAAAGTCCCGAAAAAACACTAAAACTCCATATCTAAATCATTGGATTACACTTCTCGACTGAGGAGTGACGCTCGCAGTCCAAACAAGAACTAGATGGCCAAAGATCCAAGTTGACGTAATTAAAAAAGTCCCTAATTTTATGCACACATCATCAAATATTCCACCATCAATTTAGCCACCTCAGCAGGCCAAATTCGCTTTCTCCATCAAAATTCGGATTAGTTAAATATTTGAAAAATCAAAAGTTATTCGTCTAGATTGAAATTTGGCTACATGGCGGACTAAATTTATAATTTTCCCATTTTTAGATTTTGATTAAAAAATTTCTTTCAAAAAAATATACAATCGAAGTAGATTTGCTAAAAAAAAGTGGTCATAAAAAAAGCAATGATCTGCAGAAATGAAAATAATCAATCATTCTCCAACAAGGCGTCAATTTAGAAATTAATCAATTATAAAACGATGAATCAACTAACAAATTATCGATTGTTTTTCATAAAACTAATTTCTCAAACATCTTTTTAATTGAGATAGCATGAACTAGATGTCGGAGGGCGACAAAGTACAGAAAATTTTCCAGATGAACTCTAGAAATCGATGGAAAATTGAAGAAGACAGAATGCTTAAGGAATGATCTATGTGCCCATTTTAGGACAAACACTAAAATTCAACAAATTGTTTTGGTTCTTTTTTTATTTTCTGTAACTATCCGTATTCTACCCAAGCCCAATTTAAGTGTACTGGGCTCCCACACGGGCATTTTCTCGATTGTTTGATATAGTCTGCAATTGATTTGGGTCAGATCCCTTTGCTTATAAAGTTATGAATTGGATATTAATTAGAAATGCCCATATAAAGTTTTAAATGTTTTACGATTCAAATAGGATAATTGATATTACTCAATTGGGCCATTTTACAGCCCAATTTCTAGATTTATTGATTTATGTGACAGTTTTTTTCTTCTTATTTTCCTTTGGCGTGTTTTTTGTTTTTTTTGGATAAATTATTTTGCAAAAAATATTGAATTTTGACAGTGTAGAAGTCTATTTTGTGTACTTATAATTTATTGTTCTGACTAATCCATATTTATCTTTCTTTAGTTTTATTTACTTTTTGATATTATAGACATTGCATTCACTTAATTGTTTTTTACATATAATCATGTGTATCGCACAAGTGAATGACAAGTAACAATAAAAATAAAATAACGAGCACGACAAAAATATAGAAGTATCCGCGATACAACATACAACTTTGGAAATAAATTGTATCACTACCAATATGGCCATTCTGCTAACATACTAAAATATGGGTTTTGTTTAAAAGAACAATACACACACACACTAGGAAAACACACGTGTGTTACACGATATTTGTGCTAATTTTATTAAATTTAAGCTATTATTTAATTTTTATTTGTATTTTGGCTTGTCAAATAACGTGATATTATAATTCCTAATTGTATTGTTACAACCGTTTTACATTAATTTTTATAAATTAATTGTATATTGCAATGAATAATTTTTGGCGTTTAAAAATTACTTAGTTAATTGTGCTAATTTTATTAATCAAAAGCATCCAACAAGTAAATCTTCTATTTTTAAGAGTAGTTTACTTTTTTAGATCATATATAATAGATTGTTTAGATTGTATGATAAAATATTTGATGTTTGAATTATTATTTACCTTTTAGATTATAATAATTTCTATAGATATAATATTTGATTTTGAAAAAATAGATTGTATAGATAGGATTTTTTTAGTGTACTAATAAAAAGCACGTGGTTTGCACGTGATTCATATAGTTTTAGAAAAAAGTACATGTTTTGCACGTGACTTGATCCAACTGATGACTCACCCTTTGGAAACGTAGTTTTATACAATGATGCCTGCACCGAGATGCCTTATTTCTACTTGTCGCCAAGATGTGACCCAACTAGAGCAAATTCTATGAAGAACTTCTCATCTTCATTCACCATCAGCGAATACATTGTGTACATGTGGAATAGAAAAATTGATCCGATCGATTGATTGGATCGGGGGTGTTAAGAACACCCCATATCCTGGTATTAACCAACCACCTCGCAAAGAGAGGTGCATTGGCTGGTGGAGGCCTAGGCTTGGGAATAATTGGTTTTGCGTGAAATAGAGATATCATTAAAAACAAAAGAACTGAGACCACAATGCTTTTCATTTTCACGATCAATCGAGATGATCAGCTAGGTTTTTAACAAATGGTCAGCTAGGTTTTTAATTAACAAATGACGATGAACAAATTCAACTTAATTTAACTATGTATTTATAGAGCCATGAATCGAATGATTATGTGATAGAAGATTAAAGAACGATATTTGGGACTCTAAGTGTTAAACTTTTTCAGTCAATTACTTTTATTTTTTGGTATTGATATATGATATGATATGATATATATATATATATATATATATATATATATGAATTACCAAGATTAATAGATTTAGATATAAAACAGTAGTTCAATTTTAAATATAAGAATAAATAATTGTGTGCCTTAATTAAGGTCGTAATACTTTATCAATTTTATTTGAGCTCACTCTACTTACTTTCTGAAATTGCAAGATAATAAGTTCTGTTTCACATTTTTGTATATTTGTAATCTTATTCAACTCAAAATTGATATAAAAAACTATTTATCTTTTTTGTTTTTTCTGATTTATATTATGACACAGATCAATTTAAAATATAATAAATTTGTTAACAAAAGTAAAAGCTCAATAAGAAATAGTTCAATTATTTATAATCAATTCCATAAAAAGTTAAGCAAACCACAATATAAGCTTGTCGTATTACACAGCTCTGTACTATTATGTGACTTTTATTCAGAAGATTCAAATGAACCATTATCAGATGATTCAGACAGAAGCGAGATCAATTTCATTAATTGGTGTTTTGTCTACTGCATGGATTCATTGTTTCTGATCCCATAATCAGTTAAATATGTTTAGGTTTAAAATTTTATTTTAGATATGTATAGATTTTCTGATCTGTCGGCCTTACAACTGTTTCCTAATTAATGTTGTAATCAGTGTAAGTTTCTTCTAATGAAAAAAGAACTCATTTTGATGCTATATAAAAACTCAAGAAGGATGGGAAGGAGGAGGAGAGAGTGTAGGTCCCAAGGGGTGTGGTGTATGATTTAGAAGGGGGGTTGAATAAACCTTACCAAATTTTCGAATTTAAGTCCTTAAAATTATTCAACAGAGTTGACTCAAACAAATATGTCCTTTAGGGACAGTTATTCAGCTGAGTTACCCACTCAACAGACTCGATAGAGCTGTTGATAGTATAACTCTGATGTTTAACCCAAATGCTTAACTTGGCTGGTTTGGTTTTTAACAGAGGAAGACTTAACACTCTTTGATTTATTTAAGGCTTGTTTTTAACACTTGATTTTTAGTACTTGGTTATTTATCAGTTGGATAACAAATGTGATACTAACAACAGATATAAAGTAAATATGAAGGAAGGTAAATTTGCTGAAAGTAAATGACACAAATATTTTATAGAGGTTTGAAGATGTGGTAATTCTTCTAATCCTCTCTTCTCCAACTCCTGGAGGAATCCACTATATAACAGATCAATTTAAAAAGTGATGAACAGTTTGGAGATAGCCTTGATCACACAGTTGGCTTCTCTTGTGACTCAGCTTCTTCACAGGGCAGCTGCCTTGCTACTTCAGCTCACTTCTCAAGTTCTTGGATTTGATCATGAAGCCCTTCAACAAACTTGATAATGGTTCGACCTTGAACCTTCCTACAATCCAGGCTTGGAAAGCAGACCCCTTTGGTTTCTTCAAAGTTTCCTCTTCAACAGATTTGAAGTTATCATTCCTTCACAACTTGTGTTGGATCGAGTTCCTTCGAGTTTCAGGCTTGAGGATTATCTTAATAAGCTTTGAGAATATTGTATGTTATTTACTTTAATATTGCTTGCTTGTTCGTGGTTCAGGTAACCTCTTCTCAATAACTTCCTCAGCCTTTTATAGTGCACATTTGAAATTTTGCCCGTTGAAGATATAGGCTGATTTCAAATGTCACTTTTGTGGTTGTTGGCTTGTCTTGTCTTGGTCTGCAATCCCTGATGTAGACTTTTTCTCGTATTAATGGCATACCAGCTTTGCAGGTGTCTGACATAAGATGCAGTGTTTCACATTGGTTCATCCTTTTGTGCAATTCCAGGAAAAGCACTTTTAGACCTGACAACTTTACATGTTACTATATCGAGTAACATTTGTGACTTTATTCCAACGGATCTAAGTCAGTTGTCTTCACTTGATTGTTGTCTTTACCCCAGATGACTTGAGTCAGCTCCAATCATGGGATTGACTACACTGTCACTCTAACTAACAGACTTGGCTACTTAAGTTGACTTGACTGAAACTTCACACAGCTGTTCCTCAGCTGACTCTTCTTCAGTCGAATCCTTGACTTCCTTCTTGGCCTCACTCAACTGACACACAACAGAGTCTTTATTGACTTCTTGTAATCCTTGGCATAGCTGACTTGACACAACTCTTTCAGCCCTATCTATTTCAATGCGAAATACAAGGAAAATGGGGTGCCAACTTCCTAGTTTAAGTTTTACATGGCATCATCAAAATCTAACAAATAAATTTCCTAACAATTTCTCCCTTTTTGATGATGCCAAAACATGAAACATTTAAAAATAAGTAAACACATAACTGCAATATTTCTATAAATCTCAGGGGGTCGACATCTTTTGCCTTATGAAGGAGAAAAATGTAAGACAGTCAAACCTCAATATTTTTCTTTTTTTTTTTTTTTGTATTTTACAAAATCTCTGGAGTTTTTTGTAATTAGCCTAAACCTCATTGAGGTTTATGTAATTATCCTTATACTTATATTGTGCCCCCCTTGTGAAAATTTTATGGATCTGTCCCTGCCCACACGATCGTGTGACACCACACGGGTTGACTGCGTGACTTGATTTTGTCCATTTTCTTCGTCACTTCGATCTTCTCTTCGCACTCCTCGATCTTGTCCATGCCTTCCAACTGATATCTTTCCATTTAAGCTCCATTTCCAGTAAAAAGTCACAAGAATACGCAGTATCATGCCTTCTAAGGAATCCAAGTAAAATACACTAAATATACGTGCAAATGCATCAATTATATAACAAAATAAGCCCTTAAATCCACGTATATTTTACACATATCAATTCTCCAAAGACAAGGATAAATACAGATAATGCAGTAACAAAGAATGTATGCTTTGAATGAATCATTTTATTGATCATAGCATTCTTGTCCTTTAAACATCTGTTTACATTCGATATCAGAGCTATATCTATATATAACGCACTAGAATTTCTTTTATAAAATACACAAGCATACTCCTAATTTTAACGATGAAAAGGAACATGGATAATTTAAAAATAAAATTAAACTGAGTCAATTGTAGCGGAAGCAAAAAAATTTCATATATAAAATTCTAACCATCGTGCGATTCTATCAATTTCTAAATAATCGGAAATAAAAACTAATAACCTAAAAAGAAGTAAATAGTTCGACATTTTTTTAAAATAAACATTCATAAAAAAATCCATAGGCACTTGTCATATCCACCGCTCTTGCCGCCATCTCCTTCACTTCACCGAAAGTTTGTTATATGTGGGGTGAGTGACACAAACTCGATGGAGTATAAATTGTCCAAGCTAAATAGACAGATATCTCACATAGGCATGCAAATACAATCCATAGGACATATCATAGATCTTTTGAAAAACCGTAGACATAGACAATAGGTAGCACTGTAGGCGTTCCACCTGAGGGATACATCGACCCCGGACCTCTTGAGTCCCTGGCTTAATAGGGCCTAAACAACTGTACTACACATTCATGCAAAATAATCTAAGTATTTAACAAGGACAATAAAGTTTAGAAAATAAACCCCACCTGGAACGTAGCTTTGAAAATTAAGTAGAGCCTAGAAGTGTCGGATGCAAGCACGCCTAATTCTCGATCGATAAATCGCCTAATCAATAGAAAATAACACTAGTCAAAACCTCGAATAATCTAACTTAAACTTAAAATCAATAATCTAAAAATTCTAATTTAGGGGCTTGATAGAATGTAAAAATAATTGAAAGGCCAAATTGAAATTGAAGGTAGAATTAGAATCAAAGGCTAATTTGGATGGTTTAGGGTTGAGTGCAATTCTGTCAATAGTTTTTGAGGACCACACCCCCAAATTTCTCCTTCCCCTTTTATTCTCTTCTCTTTCTTTTTCCTTTTTCTCCTTTTTTTTCCTCCACTTTTCTCCTTTTTTCCTTCTTATTTCTGTGGTGTAGCACTCCCCCCCAAATCCCTTTTCATCTATTTTCTTTCTTCTTCCTATTTCTTTCAACAACAAACACCCACCAACTCCTTACTTTTCCTTTTCTTTATTCTTTTCTATCTACTCTCACTCGCTCTCTGTCCTCTCTGTCCGCCACCCAGCCCCCCAATTCTTTTTTTTTTTTCTTATCTTCTTTGCTTATTCTTTCTCTCGTCCCTTTCCCTTAACATCCCTCCAATTCTTCTATTCCTTTTTTCTTCCTAATCCTCTAATCACCCGCCAAAGACATCATCATCCCTCCTTTCGTTTTTTTTCCTTCCTACTTCACGTCAACAATGACACGCCACGACACGGACGATTCGAGATTTTGCGGCGGCGCGGTTTCGATTTCCGGGTTTCGTGCGGGTTTGTGGGTTCGAATTTTCGGCAAAAATCGAGGTTGGGTGGGTTCGGGTGTTCGATGGGTATCGATGTTCGATTTTTCGCGACGACATCGTGTATCTCATGTTTCCATCCCCTTCTCTTCCCCCTTTTTTTTCGGTTGGGTTTTGGTTCATATGGTGGTGGTTCTTTCTCTTTTCCGATTTTCCTATGAGTTTTTCGGTCGGTGGTTTTTTGGGGTGGAAAATTCAACAATGTTTGGTTTAAGGTAAAAAAGCTGGAGGATCGTGTGTGATGGTCCGACGCATGGCTTAACAAAGAACCGGAGGGTTGATTTGGATGGGAAGAAGCAACGTTAATTATTGCACAAACAAAATAAAGATTACCTTTCTTTGGAATGGAATACGTGAGAAAAAAATTAATAATATAGGATTGTATTTATAGGATTGATTAGGGTTAGGGTTATTGCTACGTTAAAAAGCCTATTGTAGTAGGGCTCTTAAGAGTTGGACTTGTGTTCGACTGATAAACTTTGGGTATTTGGATGTTGGTGTAGAATTGTTAATGGGCTAGGATAAGTTTGGCTTAAAATGATTTGGGCTTTGTCTGAAATTGGGCCTAGCTTATAAATTGGACTGGAATAAATAAACATTTGACTGGATAATTGGGCTTGGATTTATAATATAGCCCCTAAATAAAAACTACCTAAAAATCTAAAATTTCATAATTCTTAGTAGAAGCCCAAAATAAAATTCTGGGTATTGCATACTATTCCCCTTAAAAATAATTTCATCCTCGAAATTAAACGTACCTAACAAAGTTTGAGCCTCTGGATGTGATGCTAAAATATCCTCTTTACGTTCCCAAGTAGCCTCTTTATGACTATGTCCACTCTATTGCACTTTGATTAACTCAACATCTCGATTTCTTAACTTGCGCACCTTTCTATCTAAATCGCCACTTTTTTTCTCCTCATATGACAACTGTCATCCAATTCTATGGTCTCATAATTAACAACATGACTCGGATCTGGCATGTACCTCCGTAACATGGACACGTGAAAAACATTGTGTATTCCCGACATTGCTGCCGGCAAGGCCAATCTGTACGCTACTCTTCCCACTCGCTCCAAAACCTCGTACGGTCCAACATATCTCGGATTGAGCTTCCCTCTCTTACCAAATCTGAAAATTCCTTTCGTCAGTGATACCCTCAGAAAAACTTTTTCGCCTACAACAAACTGTAATTCTTTTCTTTTTGGATCGGCATAAGACTTCTGTCGATCCTGCGCCACCTTGATTCTTTCTCTTATCTTCTCTACGGCTTCAACCGTTCTTTTGACAATATCCGGACCGAAAACATTCTTCTCTCCAACTTCATCCCAGTGAATTGGCGATCTACACTTCCTCCCGTATAATGCCTCATATGGTGCCATCCCAATAGTTGATTGATAATTGTTATTATAAGCAAATTCAATTAGTGGCAAGTGTCGTTCCCAACCTCCTCCGAAATCCAACATGCAAGCTCTAAGCATGTCTTCCCGCGTCTGAATCGTTCTTTCAGATTGTCCATATGTTTGGGGATGAAATGTCGTACTGAATTGTAATCTCGTCCCCATTGCTCTTTGCAATCCTTTCCAAAAATTTGAAGTAAACCGTGTGTCTCTCATCGGACACAATCGAAATCCGTACCCGTGTAGCCTCACGATCTCCTCAATGTATACATGAGCCAACTGTTCCATCTTTGAAAGTCATCTTAATCGGCAAAAAGTGTGCGATCTTCGTCAATCATCCCACGATAACCCATATAGCCGTTTCCTCTGTTCGACCTCGGTAAGCCAGTTACAGAATCCATTGTAACATGCTCCCACTTCCACTTTGTGACCTCAAGTGGTTGTAGTAACCCCGATGGTCGTTGGTGTTCGGCTTTGATTTGTTGACAAGTCAAACACCTCTCCACAAACGATGCAATTGAGCCCTTCATGTTTCTCAACCAGAAAGTGTTTCTCAAGACACGATACATCTTTGTACCTCCCGGATGCACCGTGTAAGGTGTACAATGAGACTCTTCTAAGATCTCCCTTCTTAGGTTCTTGTCTTTTAGTACACAGACTCTCCCTTCATAAGTAAGTGTGCCATTCGGTGCTTCAGTGAAACCTCTAATATTTCCAGTTAAAGCTCGCTCCCTCATTTTGCACAAAACCTTATCCTTCGTTTATACCTCCCTGATCCAATTTCTCAAAGTCGGCTCTGCCACCATAGCAGATATGATAGCTTTGGTGTTAGTTGGGGGTACTACCACATCGATTCTCATGTTGACGAAATCCTTGATCAACTGCTCTTGCTCTGTGATCATGCTCGTCAGTTCCCCACTGTTCTTCCGACTAAAGGCATCAACCAACACATTGGCTTTGCCTGGGTGATAGTGGATAGTACAGTCATAATCTTTGACTAACTCCAACTATCTTTGTTGTCTCATGTTCAATTCTTTCTGCGTGAAGAAGTACTTGAGACTTTTGTGATCCGTATAGATATCACATTTTCCTCCGAACAGGTAATGACGCCATATCTTCAGGGCGTGTACTATGGCTGCTAACTCCAAGTCATATGCCTGGGATAGTTAAGCTCGTGTTGCTTCAATTGTCTCGAGGCATAAACTATCACTTTCCCCCGTTGCATGACTACACATCCGATACCTTGTTTTGACGCATCACTATAAATAACGAACCCTTCCGATCCATTAGGTATCGTAAAAATCGGTCATTAACCAATCTCTATTTCAACTCTTGAAACGGTTTCGCATTTCTCGATCCACCGAAGTTCTCTCCATTTCTCATCACCCCGGGTCATTGGTCCAACAATCTTGGCAAACCTCTCAATGAACCGTTTGTAATATCCAAAAAGTCTAAGAAACTACGCACCTCACTTACGGTCGATGGCGCTTTCCATTCATTTATGGCTTCCACTTTGGTGGATCCACTTCAACACCTCGGCGGTGACTACATGACTCAAAAACACCACTCGTTCGGCAAAACTCACACTTCTTGAACTTCGCATACGAACTCCTTTCAAAGTGTCTCGGACGATCCTCAAATGCTCTTCGTCTTTGTTGTTTATCCTTTGAATAGATCAAGATATCATTAATGAACACAATGACAAATTGATCTAAGTAAGGATGAAACACTCTATTCATCAAGTCCATAAAGACTGCTGGTGCGTTGCTTAACCCAAATGGCTTACATAAACTTGTAATGTCGATAACGGGTCCTAAACGTTGTTTTGGGTATATATGCTTCTTTGATCTTCAGCTGGTGATACCCAGATCTCAGATCAATCTTCGAGAAAACTCCAGCTCATCTTAATTGAACAAACAGATCCTCAATGCGGGGTAAGGGGTATTTATTCTAGATTGTAAGATTATTCAACTCTCGATAGTCGATACACATCATCATCGTACTGTCTTTCTTCTTAACGAACAATATTGGAGCTCCCCAAGGAGACACGCTTGGTCTCACATAACCCTTATCCAGCAATTCTTGTAATTGCACCTTTAGTTCTTGCAACTCCTTAGGTGCCATTCATGTAGTGCCTTTGACATTGGTCTTTGCTCCGGATCGGTGGCATTCCAGGTAAATCCTCTGGAAAAACATCGGGGTACTCTCGGGCGATCGGGATATCAACAATTGTTCTATCTTCAGTCGGGGTAGCCATTACATTAACCAAGAATGCTTGGCATTCTCCTTTCCTTAGCATCTTCACGGCTTTTATTGCTGATATAACTCGTGGCAAAACACCCGATTTAGTCCCATGGAAAGTGAAATTCGCTTTCCCAGGCACATGGAAATCTATTTCCCTCTCGTGACACTGGATGTTTGCGTATTCTAGCTTAACCAATCCATTCCTAGGATTACGTCAAAGTCCTTCATCTTTATAACGTATGGGTTCGCTTCTAGAGTTCTCCCCTCTATGTTTAGTTGTACCCCGTTTACTCTATGATCAACCATTATAGTTTTACCCGATGGTATACTAACCCCCAAAGGTTCTGTTGGAATTTGGTCTTGAGAAATGGGTGTTAACCCAATTTTGACCAAATAATTAAGTGGTTTCCAGTAGTGCAAAATGGAATTAAATTAGTTGTAAAAATTCTACTAAGAGAGAGATGAAAATATCATTTGGAATTTCTCAAAACTGATTAGGGTGAAAGATAAATTAATGCTTTGAAGTTAGCCACTTAATACAAATAAATGGAATGGAAAATGGGAAATATGGGGAAGGAGAAATGCTCCATCCCACATAGGAAAAGGATGAAAAATTTGCACACTTTATATATCCCATGTTGGACTTATGGGTTTGGGCCCTTGGGGCACCCAAGTTTTTAAAGGGGTGAGGACCTACATGCTTGTGGGTTTGGTTCAAGCACACACGCCGCCGCCCGCCACCCACCGCCCGGCTCAATCGAGCTCAGCCCAGGCCGCCACGACCGGGTCGTGGGCGCGAACTGGCTTGGGCTTAGGCTTCAAGGCCCATATTCTTTTTGGATCAAAAATCTTTAAAATAAATGTTTAATTAATGCACGGGCGTTGGTGTGCGCCCTGCCAAACCTTCGCACACCAACGCACGGGCAGGCGCACCGCCCGTGCGCCAGGTCGTGCGCCAATGAATAGGTGCGTCTGTTTCGTGCAAATATGTCTTTTCGAGCCTAAAGACGTATTTTTCCATATGGGCACTTGCTTGCCTATATTACGAAGCCCTATGATTGAAAGATATACGAAATTCATAAATCACAAGCCTAAAAAATCGGTCATTTGCATAATTGAGCATATTGACATACTTCCTCCTTCTTAGCTTGAAAGTCAGAAACACTCCTTGTTCGCTGTGATTCCGGTTTTTTGCAAGTGCTGCTAAACCGGAACTGTAAAGTCATTGTATCTTAGAGATGAGCGCCGGGACCGTAAGTACTTTGTATACGGGGCGTATTTCATCTTGCGGGGACTGAATATAATTCAGGCCTCAACTTAGTCATACCTACAAACTCCAACCATTTTCTTCTTAAACAGAAACCTTACACTCCCACAATCACAAGACTAAATAGATGTTTCTGTTGAAGACGATGGCATCATCTTCAATCTCGTTCACACCAATGGCTGATGCTCCTGCTCACGGCAAAAGTCGCCTAAGTTCTTCAGCGCCGACTCCAAACGTTGACAACAGAAGATTCTGTTCTACCTTACCACCTTGGGGTTGTCTCATTTTTTGAAAGACGACCCCCGTACCGCCGTTGGAGATGAAGAAGTTGACAATAACCGGAGAATCACAGTGGATGCTTGGCATAACAGCGATTTTTTATGTCGCAACTATGTGTTAAACGGGCTAGACGACACCCTCTACAATGTCTATAGCACGTTCAAGACGTCCAAGGAATTGTGGGATTCTTTGGAGAAAAAATACAAGACGAAAGATGCCGGCATAAAGAAATTTGTTGTCGGCAAATTCCTAGAGTACAAGATGGTTGACACCAAGACGGTGATCAGCCAAGTTCAGGAGATTCAAATCATACTTCACGACTTAGTGTCTGAAGGGATGATTTGAATGAATCCTTTCAAGTGGCTGCAATAATCGAGAAATTGCCACCATTGTAGAAGGACTTCAAAAATTACCTCAAGCAAAAGCGAAAAGAGATGGGGCTTGAGGATCTGATTGTTCGGCTTTGGACCAAAGAAGACAACCGAAAATCAGATGTGAAATCCAGTGAGCCTGGAATGGAGGCTAAGGCCAATCTTGCTGAATCGAGCACTAGCAACAAATGCAAGCACTCCGGGAAAGAGAAAGGAAAGGCCAAAAGTTCAAGGGTAATTGCTACAATTGTGGCAAACCGAACCACATGACGAAGGATTGTCGACACCCAAAAAGGGCAATCAAGGTGGCAACCAACAAACCAATGTGACGGAGGACAAGTCGGTTCCAATTGACATATCGGAGCTCGATTTCACTTTGTCATTGTGTTTGAAGCCAATATAGTGGATAACCCAGGGAGGGGTGGATAGATACGGGGCTACTCATCACATTTGTGCCGACAAGGAGATGTTCTCCTCCTACACTCCGATTAATGGATGAAAGTCGTTCATGGGGAACTCTTCGACTTCCAACATCGTTGGGCTTGGAAAGGTGGTGCTCAAGATGACTTTCGGAAAGGAGCTTACGCTTGTAGATGTCTTTGCATGTCCGGACATCCGCAAGAATTTGGTTTTCGGTCCTTTGCTTAGTAAGGCCGGGTTTAGACTAGTGTTTGAGTCCGATAAGTTTGTAATGACCAAGAATGGTCGGTTTCTTTGTAAAGGCTACCTTAATAAGGGCCTGTTTAAGATGTATGTAATGTCTGTTTTTCGTCAAGAGGCGAAGAATAAAAATGTTACTTCTATTTACTTGTTGGATTGTTCTAATTTATGGCATGATAGATTAGGACACGTAACTTCAACATAATTAAAAGGTTAGTGAATCTGGAATTAATACCTCGTTTAAAACCGATTCACAAGACAAATGCGAAATTTGTGTTGAAGAAAAATTGGCCAAAGCACCATTTCATTCGAACGGAAGTACCAAACCACTCGAGTTACTTCATACAAATGTGTGTGATTTAAAACTTGTGAAAACTTGCGGTGGGAAAAAGTACTCCATAACGTTTATAGACGATTGCACAAGATATTGCTATGTGTATCTTTTGAAAAGCAAAGATGGAGCTTTAGTAGCTTTTAAAACTTATAATAATAAAGTGGAAAATCAATTTAATTTGAAAATTAAGATGATTCGAAGTGATAGAGGGGGAGAGTATGTTGCTCTGTTTGAAGAATTTTACTCGGAAGCGGGTATAATTCATCAAACGACTGCACCTTTACTCACCTCAATCAAATGGAGTTGCATAACGCAAAAATCGTACTATTAAGAAGATGATGAATGTGATGTTGTTAAGTTAAACACCCCAAAACTTGTGGGGGGAAGCCATACTTTCTGCGAACTACATTTTTAATAAGTTCCCACACAAAATTAAAAATGGAACTCCATATGAGTTATGGAAGGGACGTAAACCATCATATAAATACCTCAAAGTGTGGGGTGTTTGGCTAAAGTCGAAGTACCTAAGCTGAAACAAGTTAGAATCGGTCCGAAGACGATCGATTGTGCCTTCATTGGATATGCTAACAATAGCAGTGCATATCGCTTTTTAGTGCACAAGTCAGCTATTCCTGATATAAATGAAGGTATGATCATTGAATTAAGGAATGATGTATTCTTTCGAGAGTATCTTTCCAACAAAGAACAGAAAGAAGAAAGTTCGAGTAAACGAACTTATGAAACTGCAAGGTTACCTCAAAGTGATGATGAAGAGGAACCAAGACGCAGTAAAATGACAAAAGTAGCTAAGTCTTTTGGTCCTGATTTTCTAACTCTTATATGTTAGAAAACGAACCCCGAACTATTCAAGAAGCATTGTCTAGTCCGAAGCTCCTCTCGGAAAGAAGCTATCAATAATGAGATAGATTCCATCATGAAAAATCACACTTGGGAGTTGGTTTATCTCCCACTGGGTTGCAAACCTTTGGGATGCAAGTGGATCCTTAAAAGGAAGTATAAAGCATATGGATCTATTGACAAGTATAAATCCCGATTGGTAGCTAAAGGGTTTAGGCAAAATGAGGGATATGAATTCTTTGATACATATTGTCTGTCATGAGGAGGATTACGTCCATTCGTGTTCTCATTGCTATTGCAACATTGCATAACCTTGAGATACATCAAATGGACATTAAGACTGCCTTCTTGAATGGTGAACTTGAAGAGGAGATTTATATGGAACAACCCGAGGGGTACGTTGCACCGGTCAAGAGCAAAGGTGTGTAAACTTGTTAAGTCACTTTATGGACTAAAACAAGCACCTAAGCAATGGCACGAAAAGTTTGACTCGACTATGAAGTCAAACGGTTTCAAGATCAACGAATGTTACAAGTGTGTCTACATTAAAGGTACTACAAATGATTACATCATAGTATGCCTTTATGTAGATGATATGTTGATTATGGGTAGTAGTCATGATTTAATCATGAATACTAAGAACATGTTGAAGAAGACATGAAGGATATGGGATTATCTGATGTGATATTAGGAATTAAAATCTCTAGGACTTTAGATGGAATTGTCTTGTCACTGTCCCATTATGTCGAAAGCATACTTAGAAGGTTTAATGCTTTTGATAGTCCTCCTGGCTAAGACACTGTAGATCTAAGTCTACACTTGGCCAAGAATAGAGGCGAACCAGTTTCTCAGCTGGAATATGCAAGGGTAATTGGCAGTCTGGCGTACTTAACAAATTATACACGTCCAGACATTGCATATTCAATGAGTAAACTAAGTAGGTTCACAAGTAACCCAGTGCGGATCACTAGAAAGCCGTGACGAGGTACTTAGATATTTAAAGTATACCATGAACAATGGAATACTTTATACAAGATATCCAACAGTATTAGAAGGATACTGTGATGCCAATTGGATATCAGACACAAAAGACTCCAAGTCCACAAGTGGATTTGTTTTCACAATAGGTGGAGGAGCGGTGTCGTGGAAGTCTTCTAAGCGACGTGCATAGCTCGATCCACTATGGAATCGAGTTCATTGCTTTAGATAAAGCTAGAAGCGAGAAGCGAGAATGGCTTAGAAACTTCTTAGAGGATATTCCTTGTTGGAATAATCCTGTGCATGCTATTATGATACACTGTGATAGTCAATCAGCAATCGGAAGGGCACAAAGTAGTATGTATAATGGTAAGTATAGACATATACGTCGAAGACACAATACCATTAGACGCAGTTGATTTCGAATGGGGTTATTTCGTTGACTACGTGAAGTCAAAGGAAAACCTTGCGATCCGCTACGAAAGGCATAAATCGAGATCAAGCTGTATAAACTGTTAAGGGGAATGGGTTTAAAATCTACAACTTAAAGAATGTCCATAGCGGTAACTCCAACCTTGTGAATTGGAGATCCCAAGACCTTGGTTCAATGGGACAACTAAGTTATGAATGTTCAAACAACACTTGAAAAATGTGTTAGCTTATTCTCGATACATCCAGTGAATGTAAACCTGCTGAATGTGGTGAGGTTAAGTTTAAGACTTTTAATGATTCCTATACCGAAAGGTGGAGTATGGCGGGACACTCTTCACCTATATAAGTGAGAAGTAATGGCCGCTTCAAAAGAAACACTTATGAATCTAAGATATGGTCCAGGGCTAAAATGGACACAACGTGAGAATAACAAGTGTTAGAGTTGTTATTGTGTCTTGGTTTACCACGAGCGACTAAGTAGTTAAAGACATCGCGTCACTAAGCGACTAGTAAATACGATATTATTTTACTAAGCAAGGTTCAAAGCCACAAGCTACCTATCTTGATGCAATAACGATTCGCAAAAACTTTCAAACGAATGCTTACACGCATGCATTAATTTCATTCATGTGGGGGATTGTTGGAATTTGATCTTGAGAAATGGGTGTTGACCCAATTTTGACCAAATAATTAAGTGGTTTCCATTAGTGTAAAATGGAATTAAATTATTTGTAAAAAATCTACTAAGAGAGTAGATGAGAATATCATTTGGAATTTCTCAAAACCGATTCCGGATGAATGAGAAATTAATGCTAGAAGTTAGCCACTTAATACAAATAAATGGTATGGAAAATGGAAAATGTGGGGAAGGAGAAATGCTCCATCCCACATAGGAAAAGGATGAAAAGTTTGCGCACTTTATATATCCCAAGTTGGACTTATAGGTTTGGGCCCTTGGGGGCACCCAAGTTTTTAAAGGGGTGAAGACCTACATGCTTGTGGGTTTGGTTAAAAGCACACGTGCGCGCACCCCTGCTGCCCGCCGGCCGGCTCGGCTCGGCCCGACACCGGTCATGGGTCGTGGGCCTGGGCTTGGGCTTGGGCTTCAAGGCTTTTATTCTTTTTGGACCAAAAACCTTTAAAATAAATGTTTAATTAATTTTTATAATTAATTAAACGGATTTAATTAATTTTTGTAATTAATTAACAGATTTCAACCTGGGAAGAGGTTTGCACCCGAGCACAGGCGGAAGCATGGCCCGTGCGTTGGGTCGTGCGTCCTGCCGTACATGTGCAAGCCAACGCAGGGGCTGGTGCACGACTCGTGCGTGGGGTTGTGCTCCTCTTTGAACCTTTCGACACCAACGCTTGCGGGCGGCACACACCGCGGCCGTCGTCGTCGGCGTCTGCGCCGATGAACAGTGCGTCTGTTCGGTCAAATATGTCTTTTTTTCGAGCCTAAATACGCGATTTCCGTCACGGGCACTTGCTTGCCTATATTACGAAGCCCTGCCAGATTGAAAGAGATCTGAAATTCATAAATCGCAAGCCTAAAAATCGGTCGTTTGCATAATCGAGCATATTGACATACTTCATCCTTCTTTGCTTGAAAGTCGAAACACTCCTTGTTCGTTGTGATTACGGTTTTTGCAAGTGTTGCTAAACCGGATCTATAAAGTCGTTTGTATCTTAGAGATGAGCGTCGGGCCGTGAGGACTTTGTATACGGGCGTATTTCATCTTGTGGAGACTGAATATAATTCGAGGCCTCGACTTAGCCATACCTGCAAACTATAGCCATTTTCTTCCTAAATGTAAACCTTACACAAATTTTTATCCAACAGGTTCCACAGAGACTCACATATCACATTATTTAATCCCTCAATGAATTTTGCGAGATATGAAAGAATGTAGCACCGGTATCAAAGGTACAAGAGCGTGTGCGTTAAAAACTGTAACATACCTATCATTGTCTCGGGCTCCTTTTGTGCATCCGCTTCGGTCATGGCGTACATTAAGGTTTCCCTCCTGTGGGCTGTGTTCCTCTCCCACCGATCGAATATCTCTTACGGTCCCAACCACGATGCCCTGGGCGATGGCATCGGTAACAAATAACTTTTCCCAAGCGTACTCGCCATGATGATATTTCCCAATTACGGCATTGTGGCATCGTCTATTGACCTTGTTGATTAGGAGCACCACCGACTTTTTGTTGTTTGTTGTTATTAACCAACTTCCCGATGTTTGGACCCTCCCATTTCCTTTTGGGAGCCTAAAAACCTTTTTATTACCTCCATCAATCTCATATTGGAGGCAACCATTCGAGCTCCTTCCACAACGAGAATATGATGTGTTCCCAAGATGCTCACTACTACCCCATTCAGGTATAAACCACACAAATCTCTTAAATTCTTAGCGTCGTTGTGTCCGTCAGTGAATAACATATCTCGCAAATTGGTTGAACTTTCGCTCATACTTGAGCACCGTTATAAATCCCTTATGTGCGGGTTTAGGAACTCTCTTTCCTTTTTGTCTCTGTAGGACTGCGGGAAAAACTGTTGCATGACTAATTCTTTAAAACCAGTCCATTGCATATCAGCTCGTTGCTGGTCTGTGAATGTTCGTTGGTGTGAATCCCATCAATGCCGCGCATCTTGTTTGAGTTGATATATCGCATATGAAACCCTTTGTGCATCAGTGCACTCGATCAATTCAAATATGCCCTCTTTCTGCTATCCATTCTTCCACAGTGTGCGGCTCTTCCTGTCCCGTGAGAGTCGGAGGTCTATAAGCAAATCGTTCCACCACATGAAGTGTTATTTGTTGGAGACGGCTGGTTTGTGGGTTCAAAACACCCCGCTGAGTTAGACCCTCAACGACTGTGGCCAGATGCGCCACTACGTCTCCCAAAATTTTTAGTGTTGAATTTGTGACAGTCCCGGTTCTAGGGGCTCTAGGATTCATCCTATAACCATGAATATAAAATTAAGTCAATTTCCAATTGGAAAATTTTTAAGCTCAATAAAAAAGATTAAACCATAAACGATAACAAGTACTCAAGGCAATTTAAAAAAATGGTCATTCATTAATCTCAATTTTTTTACAACGAATATAATGAATAAAGAAACAATGGCTAGTTCGAAAAATTAAAACATAAGCTAAAATACTAATGGAAGGAAAATATAAAATCCAAAGCATTAACTACTAAAGTAAATAAAACAAATCTTTGGCTAATCAACATCTTCTTCTAGGTCTTCCTCCGGATCTTCCTTGGGCCTTCATCATCACTAGAATCAGGTTGAGTGGCATCGTCATCTATGTCTTGTTCCTCGGGCGAGAAGTTAAAAATGTCCATTGTGAGTTGTACATGGTCCAACCACCAGCATCCGGGAAAGCGAAATCCTCATAGCTAACCCTTGTTGAACTCCTGGACATCATCTATCATTTGATTGTATATCTCTATTGCTCTTGAAGGGGTAACTCAGATAAGGTATTAATAAATCTAAGTATGCCTGTCGATCCAGATCTGGGTGACTAGCATATCTAGCCTCTACCCGTAATCGAACATTGCGTTTAAGTTAAGCCCCCAGTTATAATTAGGTTCCCATTGGTATTGTTAAGTATCTCTTTAACCTTGATCTCCTGTTAACGTTAACAATATCGGACTTAAAGTGATGTATACCTTCTATGAGCCATCTATAGAGCATAAAAATAATTAAATCCTCTAAGTTCTTTCTATTGTCCATAAAGTTCACAAATATCATAATATCTCAACGGTTCCATGACATTCTATCGTCTTTATGCATCCAAGAAAACTTAGCATATTCTTCTCCTTTTTCTCTTTGCAATAGAAGTAAAATTATTTAAAATTAAAACACTTTTTAGCAATGGCATTTGACAATAGTAGTAAGCGATGCAATAAGCGAGAACAATGGCGATGGCATTAGCGAGAGAAAGCAAAATCCTTTAAAAAATAGTCGTACCTTGGTTTTCGGAGTTGGCGTGGCATAGCGGTGGTGATACGTAGACTCTTTCCATTTTATTATTAAAAAAATATTCTAATTAGTTTATCGGAGTACACACACGAAATTTACACGTATTTTTTTTTGCAAGTCTGAGAAAGGTAGATCCGCTTTGATACCACCTATAACGCCTACTAATTTCTTTTATAAAATACACACGCATACTCCTAATTTTAACGATGAAAAAGAACATGGATAATTTAAAAATAAAATTAAACTGAGTCAATTGTAGCAGAAGCAAAAATATTTCATAAATAAAATTCTAACCATCGTCTGATTCTATCAATTTCTAAATAACTGGAAATAAAAACTAATAACCTAAAAGAAGTAAATAGTTCGACATTGTTTTTAAAATAAACATTCATAAATAAATCCATAGGCCTTGTCATATCCACCGCTCTTAGCCAACGCCATCTCATTCACCAGAAAAAGTTTGTTATATGTGGGGTGAGTGACACAGCTCAGTGGAGTATAAATGTCCAAGTTAAATACACAGATATCTCACATAGGCATGCAAATACAATCCAATAGGACATATCATAGATCTTTTGAAAAACCGTAGATATAGACAATAGGTAGCACTCTAGGGGTTCCACCTGAGAGATACATCGACCCCGGACCTCTTGAGTCCCTGGCTCAATAGGGCCAAAGCAACTGTACTACACATTCATACAAAATAATCTAAGCATTTAACAAGGACAATAAATTTTAGAAAACAAACCCCGCCTTGAATGTAGCTTTGAAATTAAGTAGAGCCTAGAAGTATCGGATGCAAGCACGCCTAATCCTCGCTCGATAAATCGCCTAATCAATAGAAAATAATACTAGTCAAAACCTCGAATAATCTAACTTAAATTTAAAAACAATAATCTAAAAATCCTAATTTAGGGGCTTGATAGAACGTAAAAATAATTGAAGGCCAAATTGAAATTGAAGGTAGAATTGGAATCAAAGGCTAATTTGGATGGTTTAGGGGTTGAGGGCAATTCTGTCAATAGTTTTTAAGGACCACATCCCCAAATTTCTCCTTCCCCTTTTCTTCTCTTCTCTTTCTTTTTCCTTTTTTCCATTTTTTTTCTCCACTTTTCTCCTTTTTCCTTCTTATTTCCCGTGGTCTGTAGCACTCCCCAAAATCCCTTTTCTTCTATTTTCTTTCTTCTTCGATTTCTTTCAACAACAAACACCCACCAACTCCTTTCTTTTCTTTTCTTTATTCTTTTCTATCTACTCTCACTCCCTACCTCTATGTCCGCCACCCAGCCCCCCAATTCCTTTTTTTTTTCTTTCTTATCTTCTTTGCTTATTCTTTCTCTCGTTCCTTTCCCTTAACAACCCCCAATTCTTCTATTCCTTTTTTCTTCCTAATCCTCTAATCCCTGCCAACAGCATCATCCCTCCTTTCGTTTGTTTTCCTTCCTACTTCACGTCAATAGTACATGCCGACACGACATGGGCGGATTCGAGATTTTGCAGTGGCGGCAGGTTTCAGATTGTCGGGTTTTGCACGGGTTTGTGGGTTTGGAATTTTCCGGCAAAAATCAGGGCTGGACTGAGTTTGGGTGTTCGATGGGTATCGGTGTTCAGTTTTCCGGCGACGGCATCATGTATCTCATGGTTGTCGTCCCCTTCTCTCCCCCCCTTTTTTTCTGGTTGGGTTTTGGTTCATACGGTGGTGGTTCTTTCTCTCTTCCGATTTTCCTGTGAGTTTTTCGAAGAATCGGTGGTTTTTGGTGGAAAATTCAACAATGTTTGGTTTAAGGTTAAAAACTGAGGATCGTGTGTGATTGTCGGCCATTGCTTAACAAAGCTAGAGGTTGATTTGGATGGGAAGAAGCAGCGTTAATTATTAAGAAACAAAATAAAGATTACCTTTTGGTGGAATGGAATACGTGAGAAAAAAATTAATAATATAGGATTGTATTTATAGGATTGATTAGGGTTAGGGTTATTATTACGTTAAAAGCTATTGTAGTAGGACTCTTAAGAGTTGGACTTGTGTTAAACTTGATAAACTTGGGTATTTGGATGTTGGTGTAGAATTGTTATTGGAGCTAGGATAAGTTTGGGCTTTGTTTAAAATTGGGCCTAGCGTATAAATTGATTTGAATAGATAAACATTTGACTGGATAATTGGGCTTGGTTATAGTATAGCCCCTAAATAAAAACTAACTAAAAATCTAAAATTTCATAATTCTTAATAAAAGCCCAAAAATAAAATTAAGGTATTACAATATATATGTCAATACTGGTATATTTAAGCTAATATACATATAGAGTGAAAATTACAGGAATTTCATTGAGCTTATTACAGAAGACTTACATAGATATATTTACACAAAAATACACGAAGGGGTTAAGCACACTTCAACGCAACTGTTGCTTCCTTCCTTATCTTCTTGACTCTTATAACGATCTTCGTCATCTGACTCTTTTCTCTTTACTCATCTTCTTCCTTTTTTTCTTTTTCTCATATGCTCGCTTTCGCGGCCGGGGGTCATCCACCATTTGCCTTTCTTTACATTGCGAGTTGTCTCTAAGCTTTCTTGACCATCCTCTTCTTAGCTATTGAATTTCTACGAGCAACTTCTAAGTTTGCAAGATGGTCATGCCCAGCCCGGTATGTGATTCCCTTTTCTCAGGATCTACAAAAGTGACATCTTTTGGCTTTGACCGAGATTGAGAACTTCTTCCCGGTCTCCACTTTGTCTTCATTTCTTGACTAATACTCACTGTACTCTAGAGCATACTATCACGAGAACGCTTGGTTTTCCGTTGAGTGGTACGCTGAGTACTAACTGTGCAGTCATGTTGCTCCTCATGACCTTTTTCAGTACAAGCTCCAGGCTTGAGTGAAATCATTACAGCCAGTAACCCTTGACTTCAAGAAGTTTGAAATTCTTCTATAGATGTGGGCTCGGATCACACAGCGTAAGATTACTTCTCACGGTGGGGCTCTTTATCATGGCATTTTTAATCCAGGTGGAAGACCACCATGTTGTTT